>OY776131.1:42412231-43012231 GCA_963675135.1 Galeopsis tetrahit
TGGATCCATTATTAAAAAACAATTTCATAAATTAATTCATCAACATTACATACATATATAGATATAAATTAACAAGAATAATTTGCCCTTTCAATTTCAATACACTTCTCAACAGTAACGGAGCCAGGATTTTTAAGTCGGGGGGCCCAAAATATAACACTAAAAAAAAATTAAAAAGTGAAAATTTAAAATAAGCTCATGAAGTACTACTAATATTTATATAATAAAAATGATAAATTTAATTACATTAACATCTAAAAATAAAAATCAAATATAATTAAATTATAACATTCCTCTTCGATTCTTCATATTTTGGAAGCGTTGCATGATAGCTTCGTTACTGACTTTCTGAAAGACATCCTTTTCAATGTATGTAACCAAACAATCATTCAATAATCGATCTCCCATTCGATTACGGAGTGAACTCTTGATGAATTTCATGGCCGAAAATGCTCTTTCTACAGTAGCTGTGGCAACGGGTAAGATCAATGATAACTTAACGAGCAAATGCACTAATGGAAAAACAATGTGCTTTCTTGTAGAAACCATCTTCTGAGCAAATTAAAATAACATAAAGCATGAACATTAATTAATAACTATAATTTAAGTTACATAAATAAATAATTATTTCTCCTATCACATGATGTCACAAAATTCACAATCCAATAAATTTTTGCTCTATAATTATAGAAAATAGAGTAACAACAAGGTGTATATATATTCTTGATCTTTAAATATGAAGAATCCTACAAATTTAAAATTCAACAAGGAGACAAAAGACTAGAAATAAATTTAATTATAAACTAATTAAAACAATAAAGAATATATATAATTAAATTAATAATATAAAAAATTATTACCTTGGAGGAGTGGAGAAGTTGAGGAGTTGAGGATTATAATATATAAACGCCGTGAATGAAAGAAGGGAAATAGGTTGAGAATTTTATAATGAAAATTGCGTGTACAGTATTGGGCCAAAGAAAATAGGGCACATATTACCATATATTTAATTTTTAATTATTTAAATATATTTTACAAAATTGGTGGGGGCCCCACTGCCCCCCATGATGCCTCCGTCATTGCTTCTCAATAATAATTTACCCTTTCAATACACTTATTAATAATATTTTTTTTTTAAACTTACCTCTTTACCCTTTCAATACATTTTTCAATAATAACAAAATTACCACTTTCTAGAAGAAAGAACTACATTTTTCACTAATAAAACTACCACTTTTCAATAATAATAGTTACCACTTTTCAATAACAAAATTACCACTTTTCAATAATAATAGTTACCACTTTTCATTAACAAAATTACCACTTTTCAATAATAATAGTTACCACTTTTCAATAACAAAATTACCACTTTTCAATAATAATAGTTACTACTTTTCATTAACAAAATTACCACTTTTTAATAATAATAGTTACCACTTTTCAATAATAATAGTTACCACTTTTCATTAACAAAATTACCATTTTTTAATAATAATAGTTACCACTTTTCAGTAACAAAATTTCCACTTTTCAGTAATAATAGTTATCACTTTTCAGTAACAAAATTTCCACTTTTTACTAACAAATGTTCCACTTTTCAATAACAAAATTTCCAATTTTCAGTAACAACATTTATCAATTTTCAATAAAAGATAATTATACTTCTACTTTTCAATAAAAACAATTACCACTTTTCAGTAACAACAATGACCACATTTTAATAATAAGAATTACACTTTTCAATTATAAAATTACCACTTTTCAACAATAAAAAAATATAAAAATCTCCACCCAGCATGAAACAACAGTCCGTGATTCACAACCCACAACAAATAATCAATCAACAAACAAATGAAAAAGAAAAAGAAAGAGATAAGGCAATAGGTTCCCACAGTCCATCGCAAAAGCAAATATAAAAAGACAAACGACGGATTAACCCCCACCGAATCAAAGAATTATGGCGGTCACGCACTATCCTCCGGCGCCGAGGAAACTGATTAGTGTGAAAATTGCTTGAAATTCATGTGTATATTTTGCATAATTTTATAAAGTTTCATTGCATTTTTACACTAAATTGACTAATTGCACTTGATTTGGAGAAAGGATGTGGTTTGCTATTTTTGTAGGAATATGAGCATTTTTAGAGCAAAACACGCCTCGATTATATAGTGGAGTCAATCGAAGGAATAATTAGAGTGAAATTGCATTTGGGCTTAAGAAGGAAAAGATCAACTAATTCTAGGCCCATTTTGCATTTGAATTGGACCACATTTTATTGTTGGAATGGAAAAGAAAACAGTAGTCGGAACCTCTCCGGCTAGCAGAGAGAAAGGGTTGGGGTATATACCCCTCCAGCTTTGTTTAATACACTCCCCCTTCATTTTTTTTAATTCAATATATATGTGAAATACCAATTTTGTCCCTTTACTAATTCAGGTTAGATACATACACTCCCCTATAATTTAAACAAACCCTAACCATAGAATTAGATAGCCGTCACCACAGTCGCCGCCGCCGTCACCACCACCACCACATAAAATTAAAAAAACACTCCGGTCGACACTGATTTGTCGACCAAAAATACTCCGGTCGACACTGGTTTGTCGACTAAAAATACTCCGGTCGACACTGGTTTGTCGACCAAATTTAGATAGAAAATTTAAAAAAAAATTGAAATTTTCGACCATTATTGGTCGCTCAAAAACACTCTCGTTGACAATAGGATGCCGACGAGAGTGTTTTCGAGCGACCAATAATGGTCGAAAATTAAAAAAAAAAAAAAAAAGGCAAACCTGTTCTCAGGCGGAGGAAGTCGGGGCAAGGCAAGATGAAGCGGCCGGAGGGCCGCGGCGGTGAGTGCTAAAGGCGGGCGTGCCGCAACGGCGAGCGCTGGGGGTGTGCGCGCGCGGGCCGCGACAGCGTGCGATGGGAATGTCCGCGACGGCCGATGGAGATCCGGAGCGGCGACGAGCGCTGGGGATGGGCCGCCACGGCCGAGGGAGAGCCGGAGCGGCAGCGAGCACTGGGGGTGGAGCGGCAAGAATTACAAAAAAAAAAAAAAAAAGATGGGCGGCGGTGAGGAGGCGAGAAACGAGGGAGGAGGAGAGAAGGGCGGTGTCGAACGCAGGCGGCGGGTGGCGGCGGTGACGAACGTAGGCGGCGGTGGATGGGTGGCGGCTGTGGAGAAACATGGGAGGAAAAGAGAAAATGAGGAAGAAGATGTGAAAAATTAGGGTTAGGGTTGTAAGGGGGTGTATGTATCTATACTATTTTACTAGGGGTAAAATTGGTATTTCATATATATATTGAATTAATAAAAATAGAGGGGGAGTGTATTAAACAAACCTGGAGGGGTATATACCCCAACCCAGAGAGAAAGGGAGCAGCTCAATTTATGGCCCATTTACAAACTGGCGGCCCAAACAAGAAAAGGAAATCGTGGTTTATGCAATTTAGAGAAGGGATGGGGTATATACCCCTCCAGCTTTGTTTAATGCACTCCCCCGATACACGCACTCCCCCTAAAATTGATAAATTATACATGCACTCTCCCCAAATTACCCATAGTACCCTTTCTCTAAAAATTCTCCATAAATACACTCCCCACACTTAAAACCCTAAGTTTTCCTCTCCTCCTTCTTCATCCCCAATTCCAGCCGTCGCCGCCCCCCCACCAAGCGCCGCCACGTCGCGCCGCCCTCACCTTCGCTGGCCGCGTCGCGCCTCCCCCACCATCGCTGGCCGCGTCGCGCCGACCCCACCACCGCTGGTCGCGTCGCGCCGCCCCCCACCTTCGCTGGCTGCGTCGCACCGCCCCCCACCACCGCAGGCCGCGCCGCGTCGCCCCATCCGCCGGACCGCCACTGTCGTTGAGCCCGCCGCTACCGCCAAACCCGTCAGGCCCGCCAAACCCTGACCCCTTCCCCCACCCCTTCGCCCCATCTCTTTTTTTTCTGCAATAAACCCCTTCCCCCACCCCCAAACCCGTAATGCCCCCCTCTCCCAGCGTCGCCGTCGCCTCGTCTCTTCTCCGCGTCGCCGGCGAAAAAAACACAGTTCAGTTTTTTTTTTTTTTTTTTTAATTTTCGACTATTTTGGGTCGCCTAAAAACACTCTCGTCGACAATAGGGTGTCGATGAGAATGTTTTTAGGCGACAAAAAATGGTCGAAAAATTCAGTTTTCTTAATTTTTAAAAAAAAATTCTTTCAAAACATAATAGTCGACCGGAGTATTTTTGATTGACAAACCAGAGTCGGCCGGATTATTATTGGTCGACAAACTAGTGTCGACCGGAGTGTTTTTGGTCGACTCTGGTTTGTCGTCGATTTTTTTTTTTCAAATTTGATTTTTAAAAATTTAAAAATATGAGGTGCGGCGGCAGTGGTTGCCGGAGGTGCGGCAGTGGTGGCCGGAGGTGCGGCAGCAGTGGTGGGGAGTGTATCTATTTTTTTCGCCGTGGGGTGGCGGCGGCATCTTGTCAAATTAGGGTTAGAGTTGGGGTAAGGTTAGGATTAATTTAAATTGGGGGGAATGTATCTATTTTTTTTGTATTTTAATAGAAGGGTAAAACAGTCATTTTACATGAATATTTTATTAATAAAAGTGGAAGGGTAGTGTATCTAACAAAGCTGGAGGGGTATATATACCCCATCCCTTTAGAGAAGCAAGTAGCTGAATTTATATTTGGAGCCCATCTCATTTTCTACAATGATTTGGAGTCCACGTGCGTAAGGCCACGGATAAATTAACCCCCACATATTATGTGTTCACCCCCACCCCCCATTTATATTTTGAACTAATACATAAAAAGACTATATTACCCCTATGTGCTGAGTTCACCCACCCATAAAATACAGTTTTTTGCATTTCTCCCCCACCAAAAATATATTACTCTTTTGTAATTGATTATATTTCATATTATTATTGTTTTATTTGACCGTATTGTTGCATGATTGTGTAGTTGTAACAAATATATGTGTAGTGTATTTCATTTCCGAGTTTTTTTTTTTACAAAAATCGCATTTTACAAAAACTCAGCACTGGTTCGCCGAGTTTTGTGAGATTTTTCGAAAAAAAGTTTCACGTTATGAAACAAAACTCGATCAACTTTTCCACGTTTTGATTCAAAACTCGGCCAACTTTTCCACGTTATGAATCAAAACTCGGCCAACTTTTCCACGTCCGAGTTTTAATTCATAACGTGGAAAAGTTGGCCGAGTTTTGATTCATAACGTGGAACTTTTTTTTGAAAAATCTCATAAAACTCGGCGAACCAGTGTTGAGTTTTTGTAAAACGCGATTTTTGTAAAAAAAAACTCGGAAACGAAATACATTACACATATATTGAACAACTAAAAGTCTAAATCATTTCCAATAACAACAGGAATTGCACGATTTCGCTCTAAGAGAGTTTTTTTTGAATTGTGGGTGAAGTGAAAATATTTTGTATTGCATATTAATTGTGGAGAAGGGGAAAAGGTTATATGTGGTATTTTATGGGGGTGAACTCATATTTTGAGGGGTGAAGTCATCTGGAGGGTGAACACATAATAAATAGGGGGGCATTTATCCGTGGCCCGTGCGTAAATGCTCACAAAGCTAGCAGCTGAAATATTTAAGCCTCAAGCCCATTTAATGAATGTGGAGGGCCCAACCCATCACTTACCATTTTTCAGCACAGAAGTCGTGATGAATTAGAGGGGAATACACAGCGCATTGGCGGAAAAGAGGGCAACTCCCATGGGGGGAGAAACCTCCCTCCACTCCAAACACTCCACTCAATGGAATAAATTAGTTTAATTTGTTCTTCCATTTCATAGATAGATTTCAATTTGGTATTTCATTTTATTGATTGTGTCATTGAAGAATTTGAAGACCTAGAGATGATATATTTCCTTTATTTCAATATTGTTTGGTAATTTCAATTTCATTAATGTTTTGTAGTTTAATTTACATGAGTTTTATTCTAGTTGTTAATTTAGATATGAGGTAATCTCTTATTGCTTTGAGTGTTGGAACTATGAGGGTAATTAGTGGGTTTATGAATTAATTGCTTGATTAACCTATGTCTTGATTTTAATTGTTTTTAGTATTGTGTTTTGCATGATTCAATTGATTAATTCACCCTATTAGCTAGCATTGTTGATTTTGTCGACTTCAACGACCGTATTGTGTTGCTTGATTAAGAATGTGTGTGTGAGCTTGAATTAATCGATTAGAATTAACATAGTAATTAGCTACACTGACCGGGGGTTGATTGCTTAGATCGACGACACTAGACACTAGTCGATTAGAGGTCGTCTATTAGATTAGTGAAAGGACGTCTCATAAGCATTAGTAACCGTGTTGAACGTGTTTATGAGACATTATCTTAGGAGCTTATGGTATTGATTAGATCCTATAATTGCTAATTAATGCACGTGTTCACCTAAGTCTCACAAGGGATTGGTCTACACATATATGTGATAGCCTTTAACATAATTCAAGACATTAGGCTTAATCATTGTGATTAGTTCGTTAATTCATTAGTGATACCACATAAGGAAGACACCCGAAGCAATTTTTCCACTTGCACTTTCATATTTGAGAGTTAGTTTAGTTGTTTATTTTCTTAGTTGTTATTTGTTAATTCTCCCCTTTAGCTCATATAACACCATTTTGACTTATAGTTTTAGGGCTCCACACTCTCTCTAGGTCCTTGGAACGAATATCTACTTGGTATACTTATCATACTACTATCGAACCCATACGCTTGTGGGGATCGTATAGTTGTTTAAAAAGTGTAAAAATACGAACCAAGTCAGAACCCCCCACTCTCCAAACTCAAAAGAAAAGCCTTGCCGCTACCCGAAGGTTGTCGGAGCTTCCAATTCGAGACCTCCACGACAGACGTTTAATCTGTCTTCTCACAGATTTCTGACAATCAAGATGATATTCAAGATTCGAAAATCAAGATTTCTAACCAAAACGCCGACAGACTACGAAGGCCGAAAATACAAGTGTCAACTGCTACCGCGGGTTCAATAACTGCCTAACTCACAAGCACTCGAAGGCCATAGCGTCCAGAAGAAAAGAGAAGAAGCAAAAAACGGTTATAAAAAAGTGAGTGCACCAAATTAATTTGGTGTGTAGGGTGCATATGAGACTTTTCCATATTTATGATGAAGTAAGAACTTGTATTGAATGTTCATAAGAGCGTTAGATAGATTTTCCAGTTGTAATTCACATTTTGTATTAACAACCATTTTTTATAGTATATGGAAGTATAAGTTGCTACTATTATTACATTGTTCGTGTCTTTAGAGATGGACACGTGTACACTTATATATGTGACACTTGACCTCTTAAAATCTAGTATTCTTTGCTCGGTTGGCAAATTGACTGTTCTTATCCATTTTACATGTAGGATGGACTGTTTTAGTTGGACTCACGTCCTTGCTGAGGTGGTTGTTTGTCCATGATAGACAGCCACGAGGGAAGAGCTCGTGTACTTGGAAGAATAGGATAGTCGATCAAGTGTTTACCTCTGAGGTGGGTGATCAGATTTGTCGAAGTGTGATTAGTGTGAAAATTGCTTGAAATTCATGTGTTTATTTTGCATAATTTTGAGCATTTTATTGCATTATTCACACTAAATTGACTCATTTCACTTGATTTGGAGAAAAATAGCATTTTGCTAATTTTGTAGGTAAATTGAACTTATTTGGAAGCAAAACACATGTCTTAGAATTCATTCAATCAATACGATAATTGCAACATTGGATGCGTCTCGAAAAAATGGGTGGAATAAAAAAAAGAATCAAGTTAATCGAGAAGATGCAATGTTGCAACCGAATCCACTCGGGCAGCCGAGTTAAATCACTCGGTTGTCCTAGTCAACCCTGCTTCCAGAACAGTTTATGGCATGCCAACTCACCCGGGCAATCGAGTCAAACCACCCTGACGGTCGAGTCAACCAACTTGTTTCTGCGCGGAAATTCGAGAATTTTAAAGAATTTCAAGAACTTAAGTGCAAAATGCGTCTCAAACACTTCAAGATATAAATACCACCGATAATCAGATTTTGGAGACCTAAAGTTCATTCCCCACACAACCAAGAACTCTTTTTCACACACATTAAATGGGTTAGGGAGTTAGATTAGAGTTTGAGGAGTTTTTCTCCTCAAACATACTCTTCATTTTTATGCTTTTTCAGTTTAGAATCATTTGGGTATTTTATTTTCATGTAAGAATGGAGGAATTACAAGACTCTCAAGGTGATATTGTTATTTTATTTAAGCCTTGTTTGGTAAATTTCTTGTTTATTAATTTCTATTTATTTTGTTGTTTTAGCCATGAGTGTTTCCTCAAACACCATGGGCTAAGCTTTTTATACTTTGGGTATTTTGAACCATGTGAATATTGAGTAGAGCTGTCAAAATGGGTTGAGGCCGTTGGGCCAGCCCGCCCTGCCATAAAAAAATACGGCTGGGACCGCCCCGTTTGGGCTGCGGGTTTTGGCAGGTTGGGGGCGGGACAGCCCGCCAACCCGCCCTTTTTTTATTTTAAATAAAAAATTAGTAATATTATTATTATTCTATTATTATAATTATTTTAATATTATAGAAAAATAACAAAAGTTTATCACGTCTTTGAGACTTATTTAACAATTCAAAATCTAACCGTCGCATGCAATTAACAACCAAAATTTAGAAGAAAAAAATAGTCAAGCACAACATGTTTGTGTCTCGCATTACAAATTCGCGTTGCTCACACCACTTATTTTAGTTCCAACGTCATACGTCGACCTTCTAATTAAAGTTTTATAGTTAAATTTTAGATTATGATAATAGATTTAAAAATGAGCGTGCAGTAAGAGATAAATATTAAGAGACTTTGAATTTTAGAAATGAAGATAATGAATTTAATATTTTTTTTTTAAAACTCGGGTTGGCCCGCCCCTTTGTGAATTGGGTTGAGGTTTTGGTAGCCCGTCTAACAAATGGGTCAGCCCGCCCCGCCATTTGGCAGGCTTTTACGGTTTTGGTCCATCCCGTTGACCCGTTTTGACAGTTCTAATATTGAGTGTTGAAATTGTTTATACTTTGATTATTGTTGATATTTGGAGTATTGCTTCTCTTATTGAGTTTTGTTGGTGCTTTGTGTACAATCTTCTATTAATCCGTATTTTGAGGCATGTTTAGCGTATACGAGAGTTACATGAACATGTTTAAATTTATGGTGTAAGTTGTTGGTATACAAATGTGTTTATTATACTTTTAATTCGTCAAGAGAGAGTTAATCGTATTAGAACCCCCCAGGGCCCCCATTAGGAGACATTAATTACTTGAATGGTTATTTGAGTAGTTTGTGATGATTAGGAAAGAGTCTTATTATCGAGTTTGGGAACACCTTAGACGTAAGGCTATAGTACCCGAAGGGAAACAATTACCATCCTAGCATCTTGATGCTCTTAGCAAATTCAAATTAAAGCATAAAATGGTATAAGCAATGCCACTCGATTTCACTAGGTAGAGAATACCCAAAGCATTCCCCATCCTTGCGCTTCTTCAAATATAGTTTGTAGTCGTTATTTCCTCTTACTTGTCATTTCCTTATTTTATTGATTTAGTAGTTTAATTACTTTTTAGCTTTTAGATTGTGTTTGGTTTAATTTTGTGTCTTTCGATTGTCTCTTAGATTTAGTTTAAATTGCTCCCGAAATCGAAGAAGCTACATTAGTTATGACAACACACAACTCTAGTTATAGTCTACCTCTCGTGGTTCAATACTAATTGATCGAAATAGTTACATGTATACTACTACGATCCCTTATGCTTGAGGGGAAGTTGCTAGTAAATCATATTTGCTAAAAAGTTCGTTCAAGTCACAAAGAAAAATTTAGTATTTGTTCATCAATTCACAAAAGATAATATTGTTTTTATGGAATTTTTCATCCTTCTCATGTTATAGTAAAGGATTAGGTTACGGGGCGCCTCTAGCTCGAGTCCAATGCAGTGAGGGGTTTATTGCTAGTCATAACTTTTGATGACTTGATAGATAGCTTAGGTTTGACTAACAAATAAATATTTATATATGATAAAGTAAGACCTTGTCTTGAATGTCCCTAAGATCGAGTGTTATATAAATTTTCTAGTTGTAATTCACATTTTGTATTAATTAGGTTAAATGACAAATTTTTTAGTAGTACATGGAAGCATAAGTTGGCAAAGTTGCTATTATTACATTGTTCGTGTTTTTAGAGAAGGACACGTGTACACTTATGTGGCACTTGACCTTTTAAGATTTAGTATTTTTTGCTCGGTTGGCAAACTGACTGTTCTTATCCATTTTACATGTAGGATATCGATGGACTGACTTAGTTGGACCGACGTCCTTACCGAGGTGGTTCTTCGTCCATGATGGACAACCACGAGGGAAGAGCCCGTCTATTTGGACTAATAGGATGGTCGATCAAGTGTTGACCTCTGAGGTGGGTGAGAGTTGTCGAGGTGGACGAGCTCATGGACATGACTTGATTTATGAAGGTTGGGTATAAAAATTGCTCGATCTCTAGGTTGAGCTCCACGATCGAGCTGGCGAATGCTTTATGGTTGAACTCGAAAGTCAATATTGAGACGACCTAGAAACATCACTTCAATTTGACAACGATTGTGTAGCTCGGTGCGACGCTTGTATTTCGTTCTTTTGCACGCTTTGGTTCCACATGTAAATTTGAATCGACACCTAATGCTTAGGTGTGCGTGCAATTTGTACAAAAAAAAACTCTAATTATAATTTTTTTGATTGATCAAAACCAATCAAGATAGAGAAATATATTGTTCCCTCCGTTTCATATTGTTTGTCGCGTTTAGACATAAATTTTGTTTAAAATGTTCGTGGTTTACACATATATGTGATTATTGTGTTGTGTTAATTTATACATTTTATTTGATGATAATTAAGGCAAGTTATTTCTCATTTATTTTTATTTTTCCTTTTGTATAATAATGAAGGTTAAATTTATAAATACAAACAAATGTTGTGAAACTAATACTATTATGGAAGGTGTTGTACGTGCTTTTGATGGTTGAATCGGATGTGGACTATTTGTTAGCACGAGACAAACATGTATAATGATCGGGGGTTTATTACGTGTTTAGGGAGTGTTTATATGATGATCTTGATGATCTTATGAAGAACAAACAAGAATAAATGAAGAACACAAAGATGTAGCTTATTTGAGAAGCTAAAGCGTAAGAGCTTGGGAGTGTTTATTGCTTTGAGTTGGGTGATTTGGTGGAATGTGTAACTTGTGTACAAATGAGCCTCTTTTAGGCATTATACAGTGGTTTCTAGGGGCTGCCCGCCCTTTACACGTGGCATGCCCTTATTGGACCTGACTTCTGCCCGAAAAGGTGATTTGATGGCGCATTTAATGCTAAACCGCCTCCGGTGCTCGTCCTCGCCGAAATGCCGAAGAGTTGAGCTACGGTGGTCGCCGGAGGACCATGTCGAGGAGTGTGGTCGCCACGCTCCACGCTGTCTCCCAAGGCTTCAACACTTAGACTTTCTCTAACTATAATAGACGCGTGCTCGCCACACACTTGGGCGAGCAGCTAACTAAAACATGTGCTCGCCGACATCTTTGAGCGAGCACTTAAACAGATTAAATACACCTACTCTATTACATTTTCTTGGTCTTGTTGACTAGTCGTCGCACGACTTTGTTGACTAGTCCTCGCCACGTAAGCTGGTGACTAGGATTGACTTGTCAAAGATTGACTTCTTTGACTAGGTATAACATTTGCCCCCTGGTCGCCTTTCTTCGTATTCGTAGAATGGTAAGGCGAGCAGTATGGTCGTCTTCTTAGATGGTGATAAATGTCCTCGACAACACAATCAAATTTGAGATCTTGATGACGTGAGATGGAGGCGGTCGCCTCGTCTCTAGCGCCGAGCACGATTATCGAAGCAACTTTTAATAATGGCGGATCTGACATGTGTCAGGCGCGTGAACGGCGCCCGAAATTTGAAAAACGCGCGTGGGGCGCGTGCCGACCTCAAAGGTCGCGCGTGGGTTCCACTTTCCGAACTCATTTTCAGAAATGACCCCAAATTTTTGGGGAATTTGCGTTTTTGACCCCGTTTTTTGCACAAAGGTCCCTGATCGACTTTGTCTATAAATATGACTTCCACCTTCTTTGAAACACTTTTTACCTTTGCCATTTTCGAATTTCCTCAAGCTTTCTTCCAAACTTCTCTCTCAAGCTTTTCCGGTGAGTTTTGTGGTGGTTTCCGATCGTCAACAAGGTAAAAAACTTTCATTTCTTTCTTTTAAAACTTCTTCTTCCCCCATTTCTAAGAAAAAATGGAGGTTGGTTGCTCCGGTGGTGGCTCCGATGGTGGTCCGCCGCCATTGGTGGGTGGCTCTGAAAATTCCGGCGGCGGAGACCGTTTGGCCTTGGCCTTGATGGAGAGGGCATCCTCCTCGGACTCTAGGATCCACTCCCCTGAACCCATAAATGTTGGAGTCCGCGATCTAGGAAAGGCAGTGGTCGTCGACGTCGACGAACTCGACGAATTCGACAGGGATGATGCCGGCAACGACGCCGAGGAGGGTGATGTCGAGGAGGGTGGCAGTGAGACGAGTTCTGATCTGCGCGACCAGGGCTTGGACCGAGGGGTGGGCGAACAGATAGAAACTGCCCAAGTCGAGGAGACCTTGACGAGAAGTCTCCGCGAGGACTTTGAGGAGGTTGTCCAATATGCGGAGAGCATAAAGGATATTTTGAGTGGAAGGGAAAATTTGGATGGCGACGAGGTCTCGAGGGAGGCCTATTATAAATATTTCTGCGAATACCTCCCTCGAGAAGTTCCTCGCCCGCATCGAGCAGCTTCCCAAAAAATATACGAGGCGAGCAAGTATGCGAGCAAAGTCTCCTCGGCCCAGCTAGAGAATTCTCGAAAGAAGTATCAGTTGCCGGCCGATGTTTGCTTTTTTGTTCCTCGCCCGGATGAGAGGGCCGACCAGCCGCCAGAAGGGATGGTCGTCGTCAACATCGGCATGATGGAGGTAGGGCTGAGGTTTCCCCTGCACCCCAGTATCACAAATTTCTTACATTTTTTGAAAGTGGCCCCCTCTCAAATTTTGCCGAACGGTTGGTCGAACCTGATCGGCATTCTTACACTGTTCGGCCTGGTGGCGGTCGAGAACGGATGTCGCAACACATGGCTAAGTCCTAAAGAGATTAGCTATCTCCTTCAGGCGGCCGAGGCCGGAGAGAAAGTGGGCCATGGATACTACTACGTGAGGGGCCGAGATAATTTTAAGTTGGTTGAAGGGGTTCCCAACAAGATTAGAGATTGGAAAACCAACTGGTGGTGGGTAGCCGGGGACTGGAAAAGTCCAGTGAGGCCGGATGGCTCCTCAGATCGCATTCCCCTTGACACTGAATATCAAAGAATTCGTGGTAAGTTTTTTTTATTTCTGCTCGTTCTTGTCTATACTGACTAACTCCTCGTTTTTGTAGGTGAAACTGCTCGCAAGAAGACTGCCGAACATCGTCACACGCCCCTCTTCCAATACCACATTTGCTGCGTTCTCAATCGTCGCTACTTGGAGAGATCTTGTCGCTTTCTGAACAGGGAGTGCATGCGTGAGCGAGCAGGTCTCAGAGTACCTCCTCATCACTTCACCCGAGAGTTCCCTCCAGGTATCAATATATTTCAAAGTTTGTGAAATTGCTCCTCGTAAATACTAACTCTTCGCTTTTCTTTCTTAGTAGTGGTTCCTGAAAGGGTTGTTACTTACCTTCCTCCAACCGTCCAAGTTGATCGCATACTGTCGAGCAGGATGATGCAACAAGCGAGAATGCTCCGCGAGCGCAAGGTAGTCGATGGCACCGGCAAGAAAAGGAAAGGGGCGGAGACCTCAGGGGCTCCACCTAAAAGAGTTGCTAGAACAACCCGGGGGGGTTCTTCTCGCCCACCTGCTGCCGAACAGAGGATCTATCCGAGGAGATCTCCTCCGCCGAGGGGTAACTCGCCTCCCCCCACTCAGGTTGTATCCCCTCCTCCCCGAAGCACTCGGTCGCGAGAGACTGCAACGAGCTCGTCGGCCGGGGAGAGAGCTCAGGGAGACAACACACTTCTCGGCTGGGATGCCGCAAGGGTTGCCAGGTAAGCTTATTATCAATAAAGCTTTAGAATATTTTCAAGTACCTTTTTCTAAATTTTTTCTTCAATAGGGTTGTCGAAGATTCGATCGTTGAACCTTACAATGACAACCTCCTCGGCTACTACCGGTCGCGGGATGCGGCCAATCAAGACCCTATGGATCCGCTCGTCGTAAGGGTCATGAAGAATGTGCCCAGATCGCTGACGACCACTCTGGTCGACGAGGTGAACAACCAGAGCTCTCTGGAGAATGCTCGACTGGCCGCCATCGATATGACCCGCGCCACATACACCATCGAGAGGCTTGCCGTCCAGATCGCCGAGAGTCGCAAGGTCAGCGAGGACAGGAGTGCAAGGCTCGCCCAAATGGCCAAGGCTAAAGCTATTGTTGAGAGGAAGGTGGTCGATCTTGAGGCAAAGTTGGCCGATTCTGAGGCCCAACTTGAGATGGTTCGGAAGAAAGATCAAGAAGATCTCCAAGAGATCGAACGTCTCCGTGCTCGCCTCAAGACTGCCGAGGACGAGCTAAAAAAGAAATCCGCCGAGGTAACCAACCTTCAAAATAAATCTGCAGCTGATGAGGAAGAGTTGGCTACTCTCCGACAAGAACTGGTCGACATGACCAATGAGCGAGATGAGACCAATGAGCTCGCTGGGGGCGTGGCCATGTTATCGGTGGCGCTTACTGCCCACGGGCTCATTCAACGATTATTGGAGGTTCATCCGGAGCTGGACGTGATTCCGCTCGGCGGGTTCTTGGACGACCTCCTTATGAAAGAGAATCCTCAGCCGGAAATGGAACTCCCTCTGCTTCCTTTGATGGAATTGGGACTCCAATTCCCTCGACTTTTGGGTGTTCCGGTACTTTTTTCGAACCCTCCTCAAGGCTCCCCAACTCAACAGGGCGAGCAGGATGCCGAGGTGGAGGTTGTGAACGAGGAGGAAGTTGCCGGCGAGCAGGATGCTCCTGCCGAGGAGAATGCTCCGGTAGCTTAGTTTACTTGTATTTTATTTTTATTCTTTAGGACTGCTCGGCCATTAAGGCCTTTTTTGTAATTTCAGCCTCTTTAAGGCTTTTCAATGAATGGAACTTTTTGCTTATACGATGTTTGGTACTGCTTTCCAATTTATGTTAAGTACTTTTGAATTTGCCTTTTATTTGTTTTGCGAGCATCTTTTTTTTTTTTAAAAAGGGTGCTCGTCTTTCCTTGCGAGCATCTTTAAGAAAGAGTGCTCGTCTTTTAGGGTTAACCATTCGTCGGTTGAACTCTTTTGTTTGATAGGTAGTGATCGTCGTCACCACTACCTTGCGAGCATCTTTAAGAAAGAGTGGTCGTCTTTATTTTGCGAGCATCGTTAAGAAAGAGTGCTCGTCTTTTAGAGTTAACCATTCGTCGGTTGAACTCTTTTTGTTTGATAGGCAGTGGTCGTCGTCGCCACTACCTTGCGAGCATCGTTAAGAAAGAGTGCTCGTCTTTGTTTCCTAGATGGCTACGCAGAGCCTTGTCTAAAAATTCGAACTTATCTAACACTTGATGGGAATTTAAAACTTTACTTGTATTGAAATGATTAGATACAAACTATACAAATGTGAAAAAATTAAAAACTTACTGGTAATACTTCTTCAGCTTGACCGCGTTCCATGGGTACTTGATCGGCTTGCCCTCCAGATCTTCTAGCTCGTACGATCCGTTCAGGAGTGTGCGCGTTATTCGGTACGGACCCTCCCAAGTCGGGCCAAGTATGCCAATGGACTGCTCCGTCGCCCGTCGAAGTACGAGCTGGCCGATAGAGAATTGGCGAGCACGTACTTTGGTGTTATAGTAGCGCTCTGACCTTTGCTTGTAGACCACGTTCTTCTTGTCCGCTGTTAGCCTTCGCTCTTCTAGGAAGTCCAAGTCGGAGAGCTGTGCATCGTTATTTAACTGCTCGTCATAATTTGCTACTCGAAAAGTGGGGACTTGCCCCTCTGCTGGTATGACAGCTTTGGTTCCGAACGCGAGCGCGAACGGAGTTTCACCAGTAGAATTCCTCGTGGTCGTCCGATATGCCCATAGAACCATGTGCAGCTCGTCCGCCCATTTGACCTTCAATCCATCTAGCTTAGCTTTCAAGGTGTGCTTGATGATTTTGTTGATTGCCTCTACTTGACCATTTGATTGTGGATGATAGGGTGTTGAAAAAAATTTCTTGATGTTCCACTCTGAGCAGAAATCCAGCATGTCTTGACTTGTGAATTGACGTCCGTTGTCGGTCACTATTGCTCGTGGTAGGCCGAACCTGCAAATTATGTTTTTCCAAATGAAGCTTGTCATCTGGGCCGTTGTGATGGTCTTCAATGCCTTCGCTTCGGTCCACTTGGTGAAGTAATCGACTGCTATGACTACGAAAGTTACCCCCCCGACGCCAGGCGGGAAAGGTCCGATGATGTCGATGCCCCACTTCGCGAAGGGTCAAGAACTGTAGATGGAGATGAGCTCGTCTGGAGGTGAGTGAATGGCGGGTGCAAAAGCTTGACATCTCTTGCACGCCTGGGCGTAATGAATTGCATCCTTCTTCAGTGTTGGCCAAAAGTAGCCTTGCCTCATGATCTTTAAAGCGAGCGCTTGCCCCCCTGTATGATTTCCACATGATCCATCGTGGATTTCGTACATGACGATCTTCGCTTCGTCTTCCCCGAGGCATTTCAATAAAGGCATTGAAAAACCCCGTTTGTACAGCTGGTCGCCAATAACAGTGTACCTTGCGGACCTGAGCTGCAATCTGGTCGCTTTCACTTTGTCCCCCGGGAGCTCGCCGGTCTTGATGTACTTGATGATCGGCGATCTCCAGTCCTCGTCGCTGGTCGCTTCAACCTGCAAAATCTGACCTCTGTTCACCGATGGGGAAGAAATTTTAGTGATGGTCGCTTCTGAAAATATTGCCTCCCCCTCTGAAGTGGCCAGCCGAGCTAACGCATCTGCTTGCGTATTGTCCTCCCTAGGGATTTGCTCGATGTGGAATTGATCAAATTGCTCGAGTAATCCTTTCACTAGCTCTTGATACTTTATCATTTGATCGCCGCGAGCCTCGTAGTCGCCCGTAATTTGACATACAACCAGCTGAGAGTCAGAAATTTTTTTCAGTTTTCTGGCGCCCACGGCCATAGCCATCTTGATTCCTGCAACCAGAGCCTCGTACTCTGCTTCGTTGTTGGTCGCCCGATACTCGAACTCGATCGCCGAAGCAAACGTCTGTCGGGTTGGGCTGGTGAGGACGATTCCTGCCCCTGCTTTGGTGCTCGTCGACGAGCCATCGACGAACAGTGTCCAAGGAAGTTCGATTCCCTCGTCCACTTTTTCCGGGAAAGTGAGCTCTACTATGAATTCTGCCAGCACTTGTCTCTTATCAGCGTGATCTCGGTGGTGGTCGGCTCTGCCTGGTCGGCCATCCACATTGAAGGGCACTCGGCGAGGTGCCCTCCTATCTTTATCATCCATCCGGTTGAAAACCGAATTTCGGTGCCGCGAGTCTCCCGTGTGGCTATTGTGGGAGTGCTCGTCGACTTTGTTTTTTCCTCTGTCCTGGGGGTGAACAGAGTTGGAGTGATAGGAACGGTTGTCGTCCTCGTTCCCCTTGACTTTGCGAGCTCGGTCGAAGGCCTGATCTTTGGCCTTCTCCAGCTCCTCATTCTGCCTCTTCTTCTCCGTGAGATAGTCACAGAGATCTTTCAGATGTTGGGGATCATTCAGAATGTCCCCCATATTCAGGTTGGCGAAAGGATTTACCGGCCGCAACGGAGGGGGCTCGTTCCCTCCGGGGGGTAAGATTCTGTCTTGTGGAGTATGATGAGACATCGTTTAAAGAGTGTCTCCTGGAGATTATTACAAAGATATGACTGTTCTTAAACTTTCGACGCTTAAAAACGAAAGATTAAAGTTCTTGCGCAGAAGAACGTGCTATTACAACTACTTATGAGCAAAGTAACAACAACTAAAGCTTAAAAACAAGATTACACGGAGATTAAACTCCAAAATATGTCTCGAATATCGCAAATATTCAAGAACACGAAGAACACGAAAATATGTAAATAAAGCTTTAAACGGTGGAACTACCGATTAAAACCTGAAAAAACGGAGTTTGCTAACCGATCGCTCGATGATCGGACGAAACTGAGATGAAGAACACGTAAAAGGACCCCTCCTTCTAGCGCCAAATGTTGTACGTGCTTTTGATGGTTGAATCGGATGTGGACTATTTGTTAGCACGAGACAAACATGTATAATGATCGGGGGTTTATTACGTGTTTAGGGAGTGTTTATATGATGATCTTGATGATCTTATGAAGAACAAACAAGAATAAATGAAGAACACAAAGATGTAGCTTATTTGAGAAGCTAAAGCGTAAGAGCTTGGGAGTGTTTATTGCTTTGAGTTGGGTGATTTGGTGGAATGTGTAACTTGTGTACAAATGAGCCTCTTTTAGGCATTATACAGTGGTTTCTAGGGGCTGCCCGCCCTTTACACGTGGCATGCCCTTATTGGACCTGACTTCTGCTCGAAAAGGTGATTTGATGGCGCATTTAATGCTAAACCGCCTCCGGTGCTCGTCCTCGCCGAAATGCCGAAGAGTTGAGCTACGGTGGTCGCCGGAGGACCATGTCGAGGAGTGTGGTCGCCACGCTCCATGCTGTCTCCCAAGGCTTCAACACTTAGACTTTCTCTAACTATAATAGACGCGTGCTCGCCACACACTTGGGCGAGCAGCTAACTAAAACATGTGCTCGCCGACATCTTTGAGCGAGCACTTAAACAGATTAAATACACCTACTCTATTACATTTTCTTGGTCTTGTTGACTAGTCGTCGCACGACTTTGTTGACTAGTCCTCGCCACGTAAGCTGGTGACTAGGATTGACTTGTCAAAGATTGACTTCTTTGACTAGGTATAAAAGAAGGGAGGAGGAGTTTAAATTAATAGGCAGAAATGAAAATAACTACTTTTGGTTTGGGTGATCCAATTAACTTAATTAATTTGGTACTATTATAAAAAAGAATTTGGTATCTATTTATAAGAATACTCCTCCATGCATCGATCATATTTGAGAGAAAAAAGAAAGAAGATGGAGAGGAAGGTAGTATTGGGATATAAGTTGGGGGCGGATGGTCATCCGCATAGCCCTACTCCGGTGGCCAGAGCTGTTTTCGAATACGATTTCTTTTCCGACGCGCCCGACAAGTTGATACGCACACACGTTTTACCGCTTCCGGAAGATCCCGAGGCTCTACGCCAATTCTTCGTCCCTGAATTAGTCCCAATAAACCCGGATGATCAAGGGTCGTCTTCTTTTATCATCAATCAAGAAACTACTCCAAATACCGAGGCTCTGCGAGAATTCTTGGTCCCTGATGAATTAGTCCCAATACCAATACCAATACCAGAGGAGGAGGATAAAGGAAAGATGAAGAATCAAGAAACAAGAAACACTACTACTCGCAATCCACCGCAGTTAGTTGGAGAAATGGAGGTGCCACCGATTTTCTTGTTCGAGAAGAATCTCTTCGGTTATGATTTAGAAAAGAAAAGTAACCCGCGGTTAGAAATCTCGGAGACTAAGAGGGTGATGAGATTTTTGAGTAGGCAAGAGAGAAGAAGGTTGGAAGATGGAGGGGGTGTTACCGTCATTGTAAACCATGAAGATCAATTTGAATTCAAATTGGTGTTAGCAAAGTTGGAGTTGAATAACCTACATTTGTTGCAACTTAAAGATGGCTGGTCGAACGTTTTGACTGATCTCAAATTGAAGGGTAGGGATACACTTCAAGCCTGGGGCTACCGGAGACGCCGCAACTCCGAATTCCGACTGGCACTCAATATTATCAGGTCTAAACCATATAAACCTAGAAAAAATAAGTCTCTAGCACCTACCTGATCGATCATTAACATACCTACTATTGTTTGGATTTATTTTCTACTCAAACAATATGATATTTGTACGTGCATGTATGAAAGGATGATATTAATCTAGCCTAGCCTTTATGATTGTGATTGAAAATGTTGATTGTTGACTAGTCTCCGTTGAATGCTAAGAACTTCCCCGTCGTCTCGTCTCATGATTTCTTTCACATGTAAAATGACACATAAAATAAGAAAAGTGATTTTAGTATAGAAATCTCTTATATGGTATCATGAGTACTCTCGATCCAATCATCTCAATCTCTGTGCGATTTACAGCACCATGTCAACATCCTCTGCTACTGATACTACTTCAACCACCACACGCACCTCCCATAATTCTCTCATCAAAATCTCCCAATCAAACTCACCCATACAATTTTTTTCGCGTGGAGGGCTCATCTCACGGCCCTCCTCAACGGACTTGGTGTGGGGCCCCATTACCGAGAATAGTCCTCTCACAACTCAAAATCGAGCAGTAGGTATTTTTCTCTTGGTGGACGTTCATCGTCAGCTTCTGGTGCTGATCGTAACCTTGTGGTGTGCCAACTTTGTGGGTACACTTGGTCATATCGCACCATACTGCAAAAAACTCAATGTTGCTCGTTCTCCAAATTCCCAGCCCCGCACTCTCAGTCATGCCTCGTACACTTCAGAGCTTCTCACAGCCTCACAACTGCAGACTTAAATAACTTATCTATTCACTCATAATATGATGGGACTTAAATAATTTATTTTCTCACAACCACACACAATGCTTAATTAGGTATCCAATTCGTACTTAGATTGGCCAAAACCAAGATAGAGAAATATATTGTTCCCTCCGTTTCATATTATTTGTCACTTTTAGACGTCACAAATTTTGTTTCGTTTTAACTATTTTCCACATTTCACCATAAATTACCGGCCCATAAATTTAATTCTTTTTTTTTTTTTTTTTATGATAATTAAGGCAAGTTATTTCTCATTTCTTTTTATAATAATAAAGGGTAAATTTATAAATAAAAACAAATGTTGTGAAACTAATTAATACTATTATGAAAGGGAGGAGTACTATATATTAATTTAATTATGGAGTTTTAGTTTAAATGAATAGCTAGGCAGAAATGAAAATAACTACTTTTGGTTTGGTGATCCAATTAACTTAATTAATTTACAGGTATTATACATATATAAAAAAGAGTTTGGTATCTATTTAATTAGAATACTCCATCATCATCGGGACGGGAGAAAAAGAAAGAAGATGAAGATTGAGAAGGTAGAATTGGAGGATGATGCTAATTATCTGCATAGCCCTACTCCTCCTCCTGTGGCTACCTGCAGAGTTGTTCGATCACGAATACGCGCCGATAAAAACACACGTTTTACCGCTCCCGGCAGATCCCCATGCAGGCTCTGCGCCAATTCTTAATTCGTCCCTGAATTAGTCCCAATACCCCCACAAGTCCACGTCAAAGTAAAGGAAGAAAAGTTTGATCAAGGCTCCTCCTCGTCTTCTTCTTCTTTTATCATCAATCAAGAAACAAGAAACACTACTACTACTCCAAATCCACCGCAGTTTGATCAAAGAATACTTGGAGAAATCGATGTGCCGCCGGTTTTCTTGTTCGAGAAGAAGCTCTACGGTTTAGATGTATTCGTGGAATGTAACCGGTTAGTAATCTCGGAGAGTGAGAGGGTGATGAGGTTTTTGAGTGGACAAGAGAGAAGAACGCTGGAAGATGGAGGGGGTGTTATCACCATGAAGAATTTGAATTCAAATTGGTGTTAGCAAAGTTGGAGTTGATCATGAACCAACATTTGTTGCAACTTAAAGATGGCTGGTCCACGGTTTTGACTGGTCTCAGATTGAAGAGTGGGGATGTACTTCAAGCCTGGGGCTACCGGAGACGAGTCGACGCCCACGCTGCTTTCCGATTGGCACTCAATATTATCAGGTCTTATGAACGCGTTACATATACCTAGAAATTATACGTACAAACCCACGTGGCTTTGTTGACTAATCAAACAATGATATTTGTGTGTCAGAGCTAGAGATATTAATCTAGTCTTTAATGTGGTAACATGAATATTGGTTTATAAATGTATTCTTAGTTACACCAAATAAGGGGAGCAATAAATGAAGATATATGGAGGCCAGTTGAAAGGAAAAATGTCAATAAAAGTTGTGTGTTTATTTAGAAGATTTTCAACCTTGTATATATTAGTACAAGCTAGAATGAGGTGAGAGCACCTCATTGGACCCCTATAATAATGGGCGGTCCACTATCAGACGGACACGTGTTTGCTTAATAGAAGGTACACTGATAGACAAACATGTGTTTGTCAACATGGCACATTGGCTCTTATACTAAGTCTAAATTGGCAAGCAACTTGATCACCTTGAGCCATGGTGTCAAGTGGTAAGTTGACTGGGCCGAATATCGATGATTATAGTAGAAAACTTAACACTCTCATGCATGGTATATATATATGTTAAAAGGAAGCTATGATTTTTTAATGATATATATAAATTATGTCGAGTATGATAATGGAACTAATTAATGTCAAAATATACAACGGCATATTACACAAATTAAAAATTTTAATCATTGTCGTTGGAAGGCCTCATATTCAACTCTCACTCTCTCAATTTTACCATTAATTAATTAATTATAATACATCTTTCCGGATTTAATTTCACATTTACCTTACTTAACTGCTGTAGTGTTGATCCACAGCTTGAATGACCTTGTTTGCTACTGCACTTGCATACACATTGGAACCTTCACAAATCTGCAAACATACATATTATATCAATCATGAATTACATATATTAATCATTAAACCAAATTAAGTGAAAAGAATACCTTAGAATTAATAAGGTAAGTATAGAAATCCCCAATGGCCCCACCAGAGACATGATGGAGTTCCAGGTGAAATTGATCAAGGGCCTTTGCCACAAATAGCAAGCAGTTGTTGCTTGATCTCTTTTTTTGAATTACAAGCTTCATTGTAACATCATTCTCCATGATTCGAACATCGACCTCTGTGTTTCTCGATGATTTGCGGTGAACCCATGATGAACTCTCCGAATCATTTTCATCCAAACTCTGCTGCAGCTGTTTCTCTTCACTCTTCACCCTTTGTTTGGCACGCCTCTTCTTCTCGACAATCACTTTGAGCTCACACACTCTCCTTTTTAGCTCGTTAATGTACTCTATCGTGTCCCCCACGATCGACGCTCTATCGTCCTTGGATAGATTATTGCAAGATAATTTCATAAATTATATATTTACCATTAATTCATCTAAGATTACATATATAGATATAAATTACCTTGGTGGGATTAGGAATCAATTCCTTGAGAGCTTGAAACTTGTTATTAATCTCATGTCTTTTCTGCTTTTCAGAAGCAGAGTGTTTGACAACATTGCAGCAGTCCCTTTCCCCTGAAGAAACTCCATCACCATTTTGATTCATCATCAACGCCTCTCTCTCATCCCCTACTGCATTTGCATTTGGATTTGGATTTGGATTTGGGAAAGAATGATACAAGTCTGTCAACAAAGAAGAGAACTGTGGCTGTTGGGGCAGATTCAAAGGGTCGGCATACACATGATGATGAGGATCCAGCATTAGGCCAAATGAAGAAAAGGGATTTGATGAAGAACAAGGAAGCAGTAATGAAGAAGATCTGGGGGGCAAAGCCGGATACATGCTCAATAAATCTGTATATGATGGGGTTTCACCAGTCCTAGTGTAAATTTCATACTCATTTTCACCATTAAAACTAGTGCAGTTTAAACCGTGAACAATTTCACCGCAATTAAGGCCGTTGTCCATCATCGCTACTGCAACTTGTGTTTGGAGTTTTTCCGCCATGGAAAAGGTGCTGCAATTTGGGATATTGGTTTGGGAGAAACCATCATCAATCAATCGATTCAATCCTCCACTTTCTCCATACATGTTGTTGTTTGTCAACAGCTTTCAGTTTCAGCTATGGCTGTGTACGTCTCCAACTCTGAGTTAGTAGTGTACCTTTAATGAGAGAAACAAAACTGTAAAAATTAACAAGAATCATTATTCAAAGTGTAGTACGCACTGTACTGTACTGCTGTTAAAAAGAAAAAATAAATGGGACCACCTGCAACAAAATTAACCGACTCTGACAATACTATCCTTTTCCTTTCATATTAAAATAAAAAAATAAGATTTGAAATTGTTAATGTCAAAATTAATTCGAAAAGTGATCAACAAGATAAACAGCACACAAGAGATTTAAGTGGTTCGGTCAAGATGATCTACATCCACTAAACCAGACGACTTCAACTTTGATTGATTAAAAACGTTTACACACTCATTCACTCGGAATAGGAACTTACCCTCACTTCACTCGTGAATTCATACAACTCAAAGACGAATGCTCGTACAACTCGAAACCTTACAATGATCAATTACAAGAGATTGAAACTGAGCAATCAATGGAGATCATTGCCAAAGATGGTTCTTTGGAACCGGAGGCATTGAACAAATCCAAACTCAAAGTGAGGTGATGGAAACCACTCTAAGTAAGGAAATTGTTCCTTCCAACGTTCAATCCAGTCAGCTCCCAGTCAGTGATTCAGGGACTTGAAAGCATTGAACGGCCAGCTTTTACAGCTGAGGAGATTGTTGTACGTGCTTTGAACGGATGATCTAGATGTGGACTTTCGTAAGCACTAAACAAACATATTTTATGATCGGGGGTTTATTACGTGTTAATACGGATTTATATGATGATTTATGATCTTAATGAAGAACAATAACAAAAGAAGTAGCTTTGATGAGAAGCTAAAGCTTTGAGGAGCTTGGGAGTGTTTATTGTTTAGGGTTTGGTAGGAAATGTTACTTGAATGTTACAAATGAGCCTCTTAGGCATTATATAGTTGTTTTTGGGGCTGCCCGCCCTTTACACGTGGCATGCCCTCACTGGACCTGAACTTCTGCCCGGAAAGGTGATGGGACGGCGCATTTAATGCTAAACCGCCTCTGGTGGTCGTCCTCGCCGAGATGCCGATGAGCTGGGCTGCGGTGGTCGCCGGAGGATCTGGTCGTCGAGGAAGGTGGTCGCCACGCCATATGCTGTTTCCAAAGGCTTCAACACTTGTCCTCTCTAGCTAAATAAACATGTGCTCACCAACATCTTTGGGCGAGCACTTAATTACATTAAATACATTACTTTTATTACATTTTCTTCATCTTGTTGACTAGTCGTCGCATGACTTGGTTGACTGGTCCTCGCCACGCAAGCTGGTGACTAGGATTGACTTCTTTGACTAGGTATAACATTTGCCCCCTGGTCGCCTTTCTTCGTGTTCGTAGAATAGTAAAGCGAGCAGTGTGATCGTCTTCATGGAAGGCGGATTTGTTTTCGATAAACAAATCAAATTTGAAATCTTGATGACGAAAGTTGGAGGCGGTCGCCTCATTTCTCACGCCGAGCACGCTTTTCGAAGCACTTTAATGATGCCAGATTTGACGTGTGTCAGGCGCGTGGTCGGCGCCCAAGAATTTGAATTGTGCGCGTGGGCGCGTGCCGACCTCAAAGGTCGCGCGTGAGGCTACTCCCCACCTCGATTTTGGGAATGACCCCCGAATTTTGGGAAAATTGCAGATTTACCCCGTTTTCTTGCACATTGGTCCCTGAACATATTTGCCTATAAATAGGACCTCATACCTCTTGAAATCACTTTTCTCACTTTGCAAATTACGAATCCCTCTCGAGCCTCCTTCCAAGCAACTTCTTCAAGCTTTTCCGGCGACTTCGGGTGGTTTTCGATCGGCAAAAAGGTAAACAACTCACATTTTCTTCTTTAAAACTTCTTTCTCCCCCATTTCTATAGAAAAAATGGAGGTTGGTGGTGGCTCCGGCAGTGGTCCGCCGCCGTTGGATGGTGGTGCTAGCCCTTCCGGCGAGGGTGCTCGTTTGACCCTAGTGGAGAGGACAGTCTCTTCGGACTCTCGGATTCACTCCCCTGACCCCATCAATGTTGGAGTACCCAATATTCTGGCCGATAGTTGGGACGAAATGTTGGAAGTGGTTGGCGTTGCCGTTGCCAATGAGAGCGATGGATCTGTAAGGGAGGATGCCGACAACGATGCCGAGGAGGTCGACTCAAATATGAGCGACCAAGACTTAAATACAAGAACGGGCGAGCAGCTTGACCAGACCCAAGTCGAGGAGACCTTGACGAGCACTCTCCGCGAGGAGCATGAGGAGATTTCTCGCTACGCAGCGAGCATTAAAGACATTCTGTCCGGGCGAGAAGAGCTCGATGGGGACGAGCTGTCTCGGGAGACTTATTACCAGTATGCAGCCTGTTAGGGTTATACTGGCAAGTATGCTTTTAGTGCTACTTATGTATACAAACTGATTTTTGCACTTATTAATGAGAATAAATTTTTGTCACTGGTTGCTTTAAATATAATGAATGGTAATTATTTATTGCATAAACGTTCAGATGTACTTTACATTGTAGACAATGTGGTGTGTAGAAGATCACAGAAGATCACATTGTCAGTTCCTTGTATATAAGTACAATTGATTCACAACTTAGATGGAATTGAACAATCCATTGGTAGAAGTTGAGGTGTAAGGCTCAGATTGGTTTGTCTTGACCAAGAGATTACACTAGTGCATTTTGATGTGCTGAATAGGACCTACAGAGAGGTAATTCTTCTAGACTGGCTTAAGGAATGAAGAATTAGACCTCAGTGGTTGTTGATTTCTTAATCTCTGTCACTTAAATGGAATTGTCTGTAGTTAAGAAGTATTGCTTTGATTTATTATGGGTAAAGAATCAATGTGATTCAATACTTTATATTTTGGGCAATATTATTAATTATAGGACAGATTGCCAAAATTAATACAGAGAATCGTGTCTTGGAGTGTCAAGTTGATTATGTCCCCTTGGTGGGCTCAGAAGGTTTATCATATCAAATCTGATCAGTGGAATTTATTTCCGGTATGATAATAATGTTGAGTTGTCCTTACTCTAAGGAATAAAAGATATTAATTAATTAAAGCATTCAGTAGCTTAAATTAATTGATGGACATTGAATCTTAAACACGGGAAATAATAACCGGGAGCCATATTTCGTAATATGGGTTAGGATGGATAGTGCAATATTAATTCTATAGTGGAATGAATTAATATTAATGAGCTGGAAAAATATTGTGGCTCAATATTGATTTCTGGGCCCATTGGGAGGTCCAATCCTAATTCTCCTAAAGGCCCCTCAAGTAGCCCAATAAAAGTCCATTAACTAAGGTAATTAAAAAGATAAGAATTAATCTTGTTGCAAGAAAGAGAGGAAAGTAGCGCTTATTTTGGGGAGAGAATATTATGGAGAAAGATATGGAAATAATATAATATTTCTTGGAGAATAAAATATTTCTAGATCTCCAATATTTTCTAATAAATAAATTTGCTATTCTCTCTTATAAATAGAGTAAAAACCGCCACTCTTAATTTTAAGAGTTGAGAAAAAAAAATCGGTCTTCTCCATAAAATACAGAAAAGAGAGATCTGTAATTTTCGAAATTACAGTGTGTGCAACAAGAGAAAATTAATTCTTCCTTGAGAGTTATTAGTTCGTGAGATCTCCCACCGGATCAACGGGCTAGGACTTAGGGAATACTCGAGAAGGCAATTGGGTTGAAGTTGTTATTCTTCTCAACGGTATCTCTCCGATTCAAAGGTAAACACGTAATCCCTTAGTTCCGCATGTTTAGGGATTTAATTATTTACCGTACATTCATTACATGAATTAGTTGATTTAATTTGTTTAAATTATAAAATTAGATTTATGATAATTCATATTTAAATTACGTCTCAAATAGATCCTGGTAATTTTAAAGGATTCCCGGGAGTCTCGAAAGATCCCTAGGGCATCTCAAAAGATTCTCGGGAGTCTCAAAAGGACGTCTCAAATAGATCCTGATAATTTTAAAGGGAGTCTCAAAGGATCCCTAGCGTGACGGTCCATAACCCACAAGTGCCAATAATTCCCCACAAAGGAGATGGGGAATGTGGTCCCATAATATTCCCACAAAGGAGTTGGGGACCACAAGAATTGGGGATCACATTGTTGGGGGACTATTATTAGGTATTGGGATAATTCCCAACAGATGGTATCAGAGCCAAGGTTTTGGGCTCTGTAATTTAAATTAGAATTTAAATCTATTTACATTAAATTGATATTTGGATGGTAGAATTGTTAGATCTTTTTTGCAGGTATCCAATTATCATGGTTTTAATGTATGTTTTAATTTATGTTGTTTGAATGTGGTTTTTAATCTGATTCGGTCAGATTTGTTTTTTCCGTGAGAAAATCCACGGGTAGATTAGATTATTTAATTTGTAATAAACTAGTCTAGATGTTAGATTTATTTTTTGTAAATAAATTGTAACGGGTCAAAGACGAAGACCGTTAGACGGATTAAAGAATCGGAGGCACCCGGACGACCAAGCCACACGAGTCGCTTGTAGGCGTGGCGTGATTTTTTTTGTTGCGGTCGTGGGTGTACGAATTCTCGTTCCTTCAAAACGAGAAAATTAAACCATGATAATTGGACGTGTTTGCCTTATTTGTGTTTAATTTTTGTTTTGTTATTATGCTATGATTATTTGTTAATTCTGCATGAGAATTCGTGAAAAACCTCTAGTTTAAAAAATTACTAAGTATGTTTTTTTTATTAATTAAATTTATTTAAGATAATAAATTGATTAAATGGCCTCCATAATTTATTTATTTGTGAAGTCTTTTGGCTACGCATTGGCAAGCGCCTCTCTCCCTATCGGATAGGTCAAAAGATAAGTTCACATGAATAAATTCCTTTAAGGATGATTGTGGATTATTACTAGTGGCGGTATGACCCTCCCATCGAGTGACTTATTCAAAACGAAATAATAGTCCTGTATTTAATTATGGTTATTACTTAGGTATAAAATTGATATATTAACTCCCCATCGGAGTCCCTGTCAATTTTATATGACCAGGTTGAAGCCAACTATTAATTTTGAATTAAAGGTTTGTAACTGCTTTGTTTGTAACCTGCTTAAATGTATTTGAGTAAACGATCACACTCATCGTGACTTACTTAAATTGGTTTTAAGATGTTGGTTGATGCATGTTTATATCGGTTTTTTTGAGGTTTTTGATATAGTACATGTGATCAAATTATGTGATAATTTTTGTGTTAATAGGATATTAATACAAATTGTATATTTTATTCTCAGTTCAGCATGTCGTCTCCTTTTAACCCACTGTTTAGTATACTTAAAGAAAATAAATTGGAAGGAGAGAATTATGTGGATTGGAAAAGACATTTATTTATAGTCTTGACTGCACAACAGCATAAGTGGGTACTTGATGAACCTAAACCCCCTGCCCCTACGGATGAGACGAACCAAGAAGATAAGGAATATCATAAGGAGTGGATGAGATCCGATGAAATGGCTAGGTGTACCATCTTGGCTTCAATGTCAGATGTGTTGCAACACCAACACCAGAACATGGAATCCGCTTCAGCTATTATGATGAACCTTAATGAACTTTTTGCTCATCAGAATCGTACGGCTAGACAAATGACCATGCGAGATATGTTATCACAGAAAATGGTCGAGGGAACGCTCGTGAGGGATCACGTTCTTAAGATGATGGGTTTTCTTAACAAACTTGAGATTCTTGGTGCTGAATTCGATGCGGAAACGCAGATCGATTTCGTACTCCATTCTCTACCGAAAAGTTTTGAGCAGTTCCAACTGAACTATACGATGAATAATCAAGAGTATACGTTGGCTCAGCTCTTGCAAGCTTTGGTTTCGGCTGAGATGTTAATGGGACCAAGGAACGAGCATACGGCTATGTTGGCAAACGGTCCATCTTCTAATTCTGCACCGAAAGGTGGAAAGAAGAAGAAGGCAAATGGCCAGAAACAAGCTAATAACAAGGAAAAGATACCAATTGAGGGAGGTGTCAAGAAAAAGACCACTAAGGGAAAGTGCTTTAGTTGCGGTCTGAAAGGACATTGGAAGTCAGCCTGTACCAAGCCTAAGAAGGCTGGTAAGCAAGGTAATTCTCACGCACTAGTAATTGAAACTTGTTTAGCGGTGTATTCTTCCCATTCGTGGGTGGTGGATACGGGAGCCACTGATCATATTTGTTTCGATTTTCAGGGGTTCAAGCTAACCCGACAACTTAGTGGGAGTGAGATCATCATCACCATGGGCAATGCTACGAAAGTGGCGGCTGTTGCAGTGGGAGATGTGCAACTATCTTTTAGTGATAGAATTTTAGTTTTAAAAGACGTTCTTTATGTTCCGAGTTTTAGAAAGAATTTGATTTCAGTTTCTAAACTAATTTGGATGGATATTCAGTTTCTTTTAATAAGAATGTCGTTATTTGTCGTGATGACGAAATTATCTGTTCGGGAGCATTGGTGAATAATCTTTATACTATTAATTGTGCACATTCCACACAAAATGAATCGCATAACACATCGACTATTTCTAAGAAAAGAAAGCATTCTTCAGACATGAACGAAACACTTATGTGACATCTTAGACTTGGTCATATTAATCTAAGAAGGATTCAAAGGTTGGTGAACGACGGCTTGTTGGAATCACTCCAGGTTGAGCCGTTTCCAACATGTGAATCATGTTTAGAGGGTAAAATGACCAAAAGAGCCTTTGGGGCAAAGGGGAATAGAGCTAGTGAAGTGTTAGAACTCGTTCATACTGATGTATGTGGACCAATGTCAATTCAAGCAAAGGGAGGTTTTGAGTATTTCGTTACTTTTATCGATGATTACTCAAGATATGGATACATCTATCTAATGCGGCATAAGTCTGAGACCTTTGATAAATTCAAAGAGTTTAAGGCTGAAGCAGAAAAGCATAGGGAAAAGAGTATCAAGTTTCTACGATCAGATCGTGGAGGCGAATACCTCAGCAATGAATTTTTGGGCTACTTATCAGGCGAAGGGATTGTATCCCAATTAACTGCACCCGGAACCCCTCAACAAAATGGGGTTGCAGAGCGAAGAAATCGAACTCTTTTAGAGATGGTCAGATCTATGATGAGTTATTCAGATTTACCTAAGTCGTTTTGGGGTCATGCCTTGGAAACAGCGACTTACATTCTGAATTTGGTACCTTCCAAATCAGTTCCTAAAACCCCTACAGAATTGTGGAGCGGGCGAAAGCCTAGTCTAAGACACATAAGAATTTGGGGGTGTCCTGCATACGTGTTGGACAAGGAAGCTGGAAAGTTAGATCCTCGTTCAGAATTAAGGCTGTTTGTAGGATATCCTAGAGGAACGAAAGGGGGTTTATTCTATAGTCCAAAGGATCAGCGAATTGTGATAAGCACACATTCTAGATTTATGGAAGAAAACTATATGAGTAATAGAAAGCCCAAGAGTGAGATTACCTTAAATGAACTAAGAGGGCCAACTCCTATACCAAGTGTACAAGTAGATGTACCAAGCGATACACAAACACAACCGGAACCTCGTCGTAGTGGGAGGGTTGTGAGACAACCTGAGCGATTCATGTTCGTGGGAGAGTCTTCGGACTTGGTCCCCGGAGAGGATGAATCTGACCCCTGGACGTACGATGAGGCAATCCAAGACAAGGATGCAGATTCTTGGCAAACTGCAATGGAAGCAGAAATGGGGTCTATGGATCATAACAAAGTGTGGGAGCTTGTGGAACCACCCAAAGGTGTAAAACCTATTGGATGCAAGTGGGTCTACAAGAGAAAAAGAGGATCAGATGGGAAGGTTGAAACCTTCAAAGCTAGACTAGTGGCAAAAGGATATACTCAGAAAGAGGGAATCGATTATGAGGAGACCTTTTCACCTGTAGCTATGCTTAAGTCTATCCGTATTCTCTTGTCGATTGCAGCTCACCTAGACTTTGAGATCTGGCAAATGGATGTCAAGACAGCTTTCCTAAATGGAAGTCTTGAACAAGAAATCTACATGCGCCAACCCGAAGGCTTCATTGAAAAAGGCCAAGAGAATCTTGTATGCAAGCTTAAAAGGTCAATATATGGACTTAAGCAAGCATCGCGAGCTTGGAATCAGTGTTTTGATCAGGTGATACAATCCTATGGATTTGATCAAAATGAGTTTGAGAGTTGTGTCTATAAGAAGTGTATCGGAACTGCCTTGGTATTCTTAGTATTATACGTAGACGACATTCTGCTTATTGGAAACAATAAAAAGGTGTTGACAGACGTGAGGGTATGGTTGTCAAAACAGTTTGATATGAAGGATTTAGGAGAAGCTGGTCACATCCTTGGGATTAAGATTACTCGAGATCGCCAGAAAAGGATGATATGCTTATCCCAAACCTCATACATAGACACTATTTTGAAACGATTCAGCATGCAAAATTCCAAGAAAGGATTTGTTCCTTTCAGACATGGAATTCATCTATCTAAAGAGATGTGTCCTAAGACACAAAAGGAGATGGATGAGATGAGAAACATTCCATATGCATCGGCAGTTGAAAGCCTCATGTATGCAATGATGTGCACGAGACCGGATATTTGTTTTGTTGTAGGCATGGTAGCAAGATATCAAAGTAACCCAGGGAAAGAACATTGGACTGCAGTTAAAAACATTCTCAAGTATCTAAAAAGAACTCGAGATAGAATGTTGGTTTATCAGTCAGACAATCTATTCCCTGTGGGTTATACGGACTCAGATTTCCAATCAGACATGGATTCTAGAAAATCTACCTCGGGTAGTGTGTTTTGTTTGGGGGGTGGAGCCATGACATGGAGAAGTGTGAAGCAGAAATGCATCGCTGATTCTACCATGGAAGCCGAATATGTAGCTGTTTGTGAAGCAGCGAAAGAAGCGGTTTGGCTTAAGAACTTCTTAGTGGACTTGGATGTGATTCCGAATTTGCCCAGCACTATCACTATTTATTGCGATAATGCTGGAGCAGTTGCAAATTCAAGGGAACCAGGAGCTCACAAGGCAAGCAAACACATTGAAAGGAAATACCATCTTATACGAGAAATCGTTAAGAGAGGAGATATAGTGGTGGCAAAGATCGCATCGGAAGACAACCTAGCTGATCCCTTCACAAAGGGTCTGCCTCAGAGTACATTCGAGAGACATGTGGAAGGAATGGGGGTCAAGTGCGTTGCCAAGCTGCTTTGAGTATAAGTGGAAGAATTTATTAGGACATGTAGAACATGGACGTGCTGTAGTATACTTAAAAGCAGACTTTGAGTATAAGTGGGAGATTGTTAGGGTTATACTGGCAAGTATGCTTTTAGTGCTACTTATGTATACAAACTGATTTTTGCACTTATTAATGAGAATAAATTTTTGTCACTGGTTGCTTTAAATATAATGAATGGTAATTATTTATTGCATAAACGTTCAGATGTACTTTACATTGTAGACAATGTGGTGTGTAGAAGATCACAGAAGATCACATTGTCAGTTCCTTGTATATAAGTACAATTGATTCACAACTTAGATGGAATTGAACAATCCATTGGTAGAAGTTGAGGTGTAAGGCTCAGATTGGTTTGTCTTGACCAAGAGATTACACTAGTGCATTTTGATGTGCTGAGTAGGACCTACAGAGAGGTAATTCTTCTAGACTGACTTAAGGAATGAAGAATTAGACCTCAGTGGTTGTTGATTTCTTAATCTCTGTCACTTAAATGGAATTGTCTGTAGTTAAGAAGTATTGCTTTGATTTATTATGGGTAAAGAATCAATGTGATTCAATACTTTATATTTTGGGCAATATTATTAATTATAGGACAGATTGCCAAAATTAATACAGAGAATCGTGTCTTGGAGTGTCAAGTTGATTATGTCCCCTTGGTGGGCTCAGAAGGTTTATCATATCAAATCTGATCAGTGGAATTTATTTCCGGTATGATAATAATGTTGAGCTGTCCTTACTCTAAGGAATAAAATATATTAATTAATTAAAGCATTCAGTAGCTTAAATTAATTGATGGACATTGAATCTTAAACACGGGAAATAATAACCGGGAGCCATATTTCGTAATATGGGTTAGGATGGATAGTGCAATATTAATTCTATAGTGGAATGAATTAATATTAATGAGCTGGAAAAATATTGTGGCTCAATATTGATTTCTGGGCCCATTGGGAGGTCCAATCCTAATTCTCCTAAAGGCCCCTCAAGTAGCCCAATAAAAGTCCATTAACTAAGGTAATTAAAAAGATAAGAATTAATCTTGTTGCAAGAAAGAGAGGAAAGTAGCGCTTATTTTGGGGAGAGAATATTATGGAGAAAGATATGGAAATAATATAATATCTCTTGGAGAATAAAATATTTCTAGATCTCCAATATTTTCTAATAAATAAATTTGCTATTCTCTCTTATAAATAGAGTAAAAACCGCCACTCTTAATTTTAATAGTTGAGAAAAAAAAAATCGGTCTTCTCCATAAAATACAGAAAAGAGAGATCTGTAATTTTCGAAATTACAGTGTGTGCAACAAGAGAAAATTAATTCTTCCTTGAGAGTTATTAGTTCGTGAGATCTCCCACCGGATCAACGGGCTAGGACTTAGGGAATACTCGAGAAGGCAATTGGGTTGAAGTTGTTATTCTTCTCAACGGTATCTCTCCGATTCAAAGGTAAACACGTAATCCCTTAGTTCCGCATGTTTAGGGATTTAATTATTTACCGTACATTCATTACATGAATTAGTTGATTTAATTTGTTTAAATTATAAAATTAGATTTATGATAATTCATATTTAAATTACGTCTCAAATAGATCCTGGTAATTTTAAAGGATTCCCGGGAGTCTCGAAAGATCCCTAGGGCATCTCAAAAGATTCTCGGGAGTCTCAAAAGGACGTCTCAAATAGATCCTGGTAATTTTAAAGGGAGTCTCAAAGGATCCCTAGCGTGACGGTCCATAACCCACAAGTGCCAATAATTCCCCACAAAGGAGATGGGGAATGTGGTCCCATAATATTCCCACAAAGGAGTTGGGGACCACAAGAATTGGGGACCACATTGTTGGGGGACTATTATTAGGTATTGGGATAATTCCCAACACAGCCGAGTACCCAATGAGGACGTTTCCTCGCCCTTACCGAGAGGCATATGAATCGACTTATGCTGCGAGCAAATATGCGAGCATAGTTTCCGTGGCCCAAGTGACCAACTCTCAACGAAAGTATCAATTACCTCGGGACGTTTGCTTCTTCGTTCCGCGAGAGGATGAGAGGGCCGACCAGCCGCCTGAAGGGATGGTCGCCGTGAACGTAGGCATGATGGAGGTCGGACTGAGGTTCCCACTGCATCCCGCAATCACCAGGTTCTTACACTTTCTTGGGGTGGCACCTTCTCAAGTGTTGCCGAACGGATGGTCGAACATAATCGGACTCCTCACCGTGTTCGGCCTAGAGGCAGTCGAGAATGGTTGTCGGAACATATGGCTTAGTCCACGAGATATCAACTATCTCCTTCAAGCGGCCGAAGCCGGAAAGAAGGTGGGCCCCGGCTGGTACTATGTGAAAAGTCGCGACCACTAGAAATTGGTCGAAGGGGTCCCCAACAAAATCCGAGATTGGAAGACCAATTAGTGGTGGGTAGCCGGGGACTGGAAAAGTGCCGAGAGGCCAAATGGATCCTCTGCTCGCCTTCCAATTGCGATCGACTATCAGAGAATTCGTGGTAAGTCTTTTTATTTCTACTCGTTCTTGTCTATACTGAATAACTCCTCACTTTTGTAGGTGAAACTGTTCGCGCGAAGACTGTCGAGCACCGTCTATCGCCCATATTTCAGTACCACATTTGCTGCGTAGCTCGTCGTTGCTAGTTGGAAAGGTCTTGCCGCTTTCTGAACAGGGAGTGTATGCGAGAGCGAGCAGGCCTTAGAGTACCTCCTCACCACACCACTCGAGAGTTTCCTCCAGGTATCAAAAATTTTCTTAAGTTTTTTAGTAAAATTTATTTTCTTCATAAAACTGACTCTTCGTTCTTTAGTAGTGGTTCTTGAGAAAGTTGTCACCTATCTTCCTCCGACCATCGAACTCAAACAAATCATGGTGAGCAAAGTCTTGCGAGCAGCGAAAGCCAGTCGCGAGCGCGCGATCATAGAGGGCACCAACAAAAGGAAAATGTCGGAAACCTCGGAAGCTCCTCCGAAGAAAGTTGCTAAACCGACCCGAGGGGGTCAACGCCCAACTACTATCGAGCAGAGAGTCTCGCCGAGGAGATCTCCGCCGAGGGGTAACTCGCCACCCCCCAAAAAGGCATCCCCCAAGAAGGCGTCCCCTCCGCGCAGAACTAAACGGTCGAGGGAAGTTGTCACAAGCTCCTCGGCCGAGCAAAGGTCCCCCGAGGACATAACTCTTCTCGGCTGGAATGCCGAATGGGTTGCCAAGTAAGCTTACTAAAAATGCCTTTTATTAAGGAGTGATTGCCTCACCCCTAGTTAATAGCATTTATTAATATTAATTGTATATTCAAATATTCAAATGTATATCCCTACAATTATGTAATTAGTTACTTTGTACATATTCACTATAAATATAAGTTGTACCACCTCACCAAAATTAACGGTGATCATATCTTACTATTCACATGGTATCAGCCTAAACACGATCCAAAAATCCTAACCCTAATTTCTTTCTCCATCTCTGCCGCCGCCGCCGCCACTGTGCCGCCGCCGCCTCACAAATCGTCGAGCTTGTCCCCCTCGCCCCTCTCTCTTCCAATGGCAGACTCCTCTATCCCTATGAATGTTCTCATTCATATGGTAACGGTGAAACTCTCTTCTTCCAATTATCTCCTATGGAAGAAGCAGGTTGTCCCGATGCTCACTTGTGCCGATCTCTATGGCCTTGTGGATGGTTCATCCGCCCCCTGCCGCCACTCACCCGACCTTCGCTGCCTGGAAAACAAAGGATCAGAAAGTCCTTGCCCTCCTTCTCTCTTCTCTCACTGAAGAAACTCTGGCCGAGGTTGTCCAATGTGATACGGCCCGTGATACTTGGCTTGCCTTGGAGGACGCCTTCAGCCACTCCTCCCAGTCCCGCACCACTCAGCTTCGTGAGGAACTCCTTCTCCTCAAACGTGATTCCCTTCCTGTTGCCGATTATGGTCGGCGCTTTAAAGCATTGTGCGACCAACTGGCCGCTATTGGTAAGCCAGTCGACAAATCTGACATGTCGCACTGGTTTCTACGGGGTCTTGGTCCTAAATTTAGTGGTTTTGCCGACACCCGAATGGCCCTCTCGCCTGTCCCGGTTTTCCGTGACCTACTGCATCAGGCCATTGCCTTTGAGATCATGAATAAGCCTGATCCAGTTGAGCCTGCTCCAGCCGCGTTTTTTGCTCGCCCGAATACACGCGACCATACTGGTGGTCGCTCTTCTGGGCCCCTTCGTGGTGGTCGCCCCGATTTTTCTGGTGGTCGCGAAGGGCGTAAAGCCTACGTTCCCCGTTGTCAAATCTGCCGCGGCGAGCACTACGCCACCAAATGTCCTCAGCGGTTTGTTCACGTACCAGCTCCTCGCCAGACTGGTCGCCCATCTGTCCGACGACCCATCCGCCAATCTTGCTCAGGCTTTTCACTCAGCCTGCTCCGTCTCCTCGCCGACCTCCTCGGATTGGTCCGTCTCCTCGCCCACCTCCTCAGATTGGTATGTTGATTCAGGAGCCTCGGCTCACATGACTCCCAGCACCTTCCATCTGGACTCCTCGACACCTTATTCTGGTAATGGTCAAGTGGTCGTTGGTAATGGTAACTCCTTACGAATCTCTCATGTTGGACATAACCTTTCTAAGGATATAGGCCTCCTGGATGTTCTTGTTGTTCCTCACATCACCAAAAACCTCCTATCTATTAGTAAACTCACTTCTGATTTTCCAGTTGATGTTTGCTTTTCTCACAAATCATTTGTTGTTCAGAATCGGGCTACCAAGGAAGTGGTGGCTCAAGGTCGATGTGAACAAGGGTTGTACGTGTTGGAACGAGCACTCCAGGCTTTGGTCGCCGCTTTGAAGCCGCCTGATGTTGCTCGTGCCTCCTTTGATTTATGGCATTCTCGTTTGGGGCATGTCCCGTTTAATGTTATCAAAGACTTGAATAGATTAGGGCATCTATCTGTTAACTCACTTTTACCAAACCCTACCATTTGCACCTCTTGCCAGTTGGCCAAGAGTAAACGTCTGTCCTTTACTATCAATGAAAAACGTGCTTCTGCTATTCTTGATTTAGTACACTGCGATCTTTGGGGTCCTTCCCCTGTTGTTGCTTCGGGTGGTTTTCGTTATTATGCTGTGTTTATCGATGATTATTCCCGTTTCTCGTGGATATATCCTCTTCGTGCAAAATCCGAGTTCTTTAACACATTGGTCGTCTTTCACAAATTTGTCTACACTCAGTTCTCGGCCAAACTCAAAGTTTTCCAAAGTGATGGAGGCACTGAGTTCGTCAATTCGGCTGTTCGCCAGTTCATGGCCGAGCATGGCATCTCGCATCGGGTGTCATGTCCCTACACCCCCCAGCAAAATGGTCGCGCCGAGCGCAAGCACCGTCACATCACTGAAACTGGTCTCTCCATGCTTTTTCATGCTCGTGCTCCATCTGAATTTTGGTTTGATGCCTTTGCCACTGCAGTCCATCTCATTAATCGCCTACCATCCTCTATTTTGGGAGGTCAAACACCATATCAGGTTCTCTTCGGTTCCGTGCCTCTTTATGGAAACTTCAAACCATTTGGTTGTCGGGTATTTCCATACTTACGCGATTATGCAGCCAACAAACTTTCTCCTCGCAGTCGCCCATGTATTTTCTTGGGCTACAGTAGTCTCCACAAGGGTTTCCGGTGTTACGATCCTACATCCTCAAAAATCTTTGTTACTCGACATGCTGTATTTGATGAAGGTTGCTTCCCTTTTTCAGGTTCTGCTCGGCCTTTGCCGACCAGTGCGGTGGTCTCATCCTTCTTGGATGCCGAGCTGGATTCCTCGGATGACCTACCTCTTGGGTCCACTTCTCGCACTCCACCGTGCTCGGCATGCACCATTGACCCTGGCGAGGACACCCCTCATCGGCCAGCTATTATTGAGGAGCCACCTGCTCCCCTTGCACCAGCCGAGCACCCACTGCCGACCAGTGACCATCGACCAGTCATTATTGAGGAGCCACCTGCTCCCCCTGCCCCGGCCGAGCACCCACTACCGACCAGTGAGCCTACGATGGAGCGACCATCATCCACACACCAGATGATCACACGGGCAAAATCTGGAGTCTTCAAGCCCAAATATCAGCTAAACCTGGCCTCCACTGCCTTGATTAGTGCCCTCACTGCCTCCTCGGAGCCCCGTGGTTTCAAATCGGCTGCCAAGTCTCCTGAATGGCTGGCCGCAATGCAGGAGGAAATCGATGCTTTGCGTGTCAACAACACTTGGGATCTTGTTCCTCGACCCCAGGATGCGAACATTGTTGGTTCTAAATGGGTTTTTAGAACCAAGTACAAATCTGATGGTTCAATTGAACGGCACAAAGCCAGACTGGTCGCTCAAGGCTTTACCCAAATCCCTGGCACAGATTTTTCTCACACATTCAGTCCCGTTGTTAAGGCGACCACTGTTCGCGTTATCTTATCTCTCTCTGTTTGCTTCAACTGGCCCCTCCATCAACTGGATGTAAAAAATGCCTTTCTCAATGGCTATCTCCAGAAACCGGTTTTTATGGCTCAACCCCCTGGTTTTGTCAATCCTCGGCTACCTGATCATGTCTGCAAATTGAAGAAGGCATTATATGGTCTCCGCCAGGCTCCCTTAGCTTGGTTTCAGCGTTTTAGCTCCTTCCTGCTCGGCATTGGCTTCAAAGAGTGCAAGTCTGACTCCTCGCTCTTTTACCTATTCCAAGGCTCCTCGATCATCTACCTCCTCCTATACGTCGATGATATTATTGTCACTGGCAATGACTCTCCTACACTTGCTCGTTTCATCTCTCGGGCGAACAAGGAGTTCGCCCTCAAGGACCTTGGTCGCCTCAACTATTTTCTGGGTTTGGAAATCTCCTACACCTCTTCTGGGCTGTTCGTCGGGCAGTCCAAATATGCTCGCGAAATTCTTGAGCGAGCTGATCTCCAAGATTTCAAGCCTATCGCCACCCCTTTGGCCGCCGGTGAGACCCTTGTCGGCACTGGTGATCCATTCTCGGATCCGACCCTTTATCGATCTTTGGTCGGCGCCCTGCAGTACCTCACCATCACTCGCCCTGATCTTTCATTCTCGGTAAATCATGTCAGTCAGTTTCTCCAGGCGCCGACCAGCGACCACTTCTCGGCGGTGAAGAGGATTCTTCGCTATGTCAAGCACACTATCAATTATGGCCTCTCCTTCACTCGTCGCCCAGACTCTTCCGTGGTCGCCTACTCAGATGCCGACTGGGCTCGTTGCGTGGAAACTCGTCGCTCTACCTATGATTATTCAGTCTTTCTAGGTGGGAATTTGGTCTCGTGGAGTGCAAAGAAACAACCCACTGTTGCTCGCTCTAGTTGCGAATCGGAGTATCGTGCCTTAGCCAACGCAGCTGCCGAGGTCGTTTGGCTAACATCCCTGCTCCGCGAGCTACGAGTTCCGTTACCTGCTCGTCCTGTTCTGCTCTCCGACAACAACAGCGCTCTCTTTCTCAGCCAGAATCCAGTCGCCCACAAACGAGCAAAACACATTGACATCGATTGCCATTTTGTTCGCGAGCTCGTCACCTCTGGACAGCTTTCCACACAGTTTGTCCCTACACATCTTCAGCTGGCCGACATCTTCACCAAGAGCCTTCCTCGCCCGACGTTCGAGTTCCTTCGTTCCAAGCTCTGCGTTTTTCCTCACCCCACGCATCGCTTGACGGGGGATATTAAGGAGTGATTGCCTCACCCCTAGTTAATAGCATTTATTAATATTAATTGTATATTCAAATATTCAAATGTATATCCCTACAATTATGTAATTAGTTACTTTGTACATATTCACTATAAATATAAGTTGTACCACCTCACCAAAATTAACGGTGATCTTATCTTACTATTCACACCTTTGAATATTTTTTAGAAGTACCTTTTCTGATCGTCTTTGTTCTTTCTCAGGATTGCCGAGCATCCGTGTCGCGAACCTTTCAATGAAGATCTCCTCAACTACTACCGGTCGTGGGACCCGACTGACGACGATGAGCTAAATCAGGTCGCGATCAGGGCAATGAAGAACTTGCCCCGATCGCTAACTACAAAATTTGTCGATGAGGTTGACAACCACAACTCCGCCGAGAACGCGAGACTGATCGCCGTTGAAACCAGTCGCCTAGCTTACGCTGCCGAGCAGCTTTCCCTCCAGATTTACGACCATCGAAAAACAAACGAGGAGAAAAGCGCGGCGATTTCCCAACTGACCAAGGCTAAAGCTAGCCTTGAGAAAAAGCTGGCCGACTCTGAGGCGAAGCTGGCCGACTCTGAGGCCCAACTTGATGCTGTTCGGAAAAAAGATCAAGAAGATCTCCAAATGATCGAAGATCTCCGTGCTCGCCTCAAAGCTGCCGAGAACCAGATGTTAGTGAAAACTAGCGAGCTCGCGAAGAAGCGACTACTCTGCAAAACCAACTCACATCTGCTGAGGATGACTTGGCCACTCTTCGGCGAGATCTGACCGTCGTGAAGAAAGAGCGAGATGAAAATGGTGACCTCGCTGCATCTGCGACAATTTATGCGGTAGCGCTCACTGCCCACGAGCTTGTTCGTCACTTCAAAAAAGTTCATCTAGAAGTGGACGTAACTGAGCTCGGCGGTTTCATAGACGACCTTATTATGGAGGAAGAACCTGTTGCGGGCTAATCTCTCCCCCTGCTCGATCTAATGAGCATGGGACTCATGTTTCCTCGCCTCTTGGCTATTCCGGTCTACTTTGAGAGTCCGCCACAAGACCCCCCAACTCAACAGGGCGAGTAGAGTGCTCCGGTCGAGGTGGTGGTCGTGGGCGAGCAAGGTGCTTCTGCCGAAGAAGAGGCTGCTGGCGAGCAAGATGCTCTTATCGAGGGAGATGCTGCAGAGGTTGGAGATCAACCATAAATATGCTAGACAACTTCTCTTTTTATTTTGTTTATAAACTGTTCGGCCACTAGGGCCTTTTTGTAATTTCAACCTTTAAGGCTTTTCAATTAATGGAACTGCTTTTTGCTTATGATGTGTTCGTTTATTTTGAGTGATCGTCCTCGTCACTGCTTTTCAATTTATGTTTGATTATTTTTTGCAAGCATCTTTCAATGAGTACTTGTCTTTTGAGTTTGAATCTTTCAATGGTTTGTGTTCGTATGTTTTTAGATAGTGATCATCGTCGTCACTATCCTGCAAGCATCTTTAAGAAAGAGTACTTGTCTTTAAGAGTTAACCATTCGTCGGTTGAACTCCTCGAAAGGTCTGAAGTTTGCTGGGCGAGCACTGCCGCCCTGAGTGGTCGCCTTTTTTGGCTGGGACGACTCCCCAGTGTTGGTAATTTTCTTTGGCCAGGCCCTCTTGGCCGCTTCAGGCTGCTCGTTAGCTTTGGCGGCATCAATTATTTCTTCCATCTGAATAAAGTTCCCAGCCCTTGTGCGGAAATCCGCATAAGAAACTGGGAAGACGGTATGCATAGATTCCCAGAGCTTGGAACCTATCCTCAGACCAGAAACAGCCGAGATCAGCTTAGTCTCGTCATTGACTGCCTCCCCATCGATCACCAACCTATCGAAGCGCTCGATAAAGTCCTTGCCCGACTCGGTCAATGATTGGCGAACGTTTGCCAAACGTTGCTTTGAGGCTGGGCGAGCAGCAATTGACCCAAAGTAGGTCAAGAATTGTTGCCCCAGCTCGAGGAAAGAGGTGATGGATCCGACACCCAAAGTAGTGTACGAGCGATGAGCCCGGTCTCCCAAGGTCAGGGAGAAGTTTCTTCACTGTGTGGCGTCCGTTGCCCCGACTGAGGTCATGTAGTTCGAGTACTTGGACAAGTGTACCCTGGGTTCGGACATTCCATCGTATGCCGTCATGGAAGGCAGCTGAATTTTTCTTTGAATGGGGGCGGTGAGGACCGTAACACTTAGCGGAGGAGCGGGCAGAGTGATTGGTGGGGCAGTTCCTTGCTTTGATGCGACCACCTCTGCTCGCAAAGTCTCCATTTCCAGCTTCATCAATCTCTGTGACTCGATGAACTGGGCGATCTGCCTTTCCTCGGCAGTCTGTGGTCGGGGGACGATGACCTCATCTCGTCGGCTCCTATGAGATGCGGCCGGGCGATCATCATGGCGTGATCGCCTGGGAGAATGATGTCTCTCCGATTGGTGGCTGCGATAACTCTTTGATGGAGCTCGCGAGCCCGGACCCACTCGGTCGAGGGCAGAGATCCTGTCTCCCTGGCCTCTCTTCCCACCACGATCTCGGTGGTCGTCATTCCTGGTCGGCGCCCGATATTAAAGGGTACTGGGCGAGGAGCTCTCGGGTCCTTGTCGCCTACTCGATTAAAAACTGAGTTCCGACCATGAGAATCCCCGGTGTGACTGTTATGGGAACGGTCATGAGCTTTATTCTTCCCCTTGTCCTGGGGATGTATAAAGTATGAGTGATAGGAGCGATCGTCCTCATCATTCACGTTAGCTTTCGCTTTCTCCTTGCGAGCTCTGTCGAAGGCCTGATCCTTGGCATTCTCAATCTCTCCCGCTTCATTCTGCCTCCTTTTCTCAATGAGGAAGTCGGAGAATTCTTTCAAGTGCTGGGGATCTTTCAAGATGTCCCCCAAATTTATGTTCCCGAAGGGATTTGGCGATGGAACCACCGGCGGCGGAGGGTGTTCGTTCCCTCCGGACGGTGGGATTCCGTCATGATGTGAATGCTGAGACATCGCAAAAGAGTGTCTGCTGGCAAACGATTACAAAGATATGACTGTTCTAATCTTTCGACGCTTAAAAATGAAAGATTTGAGTTCTTACGCAGAAGAACGTGCTATTACAACTACTTTCTTAGCAAAGTAACAACAAAGAAAGCTTAAAACCAAAGTTACAAGGAGATTAAACTCCAAAATATATCTCGAATACCGCAAATATTCAAGAACACGAAAATAAATAAAATATGTAAACGATGCTCTAAACGGTATATCTACCGATTAAAACCTGAAATAAGGAGTTTGCAAGTCGATCGCTCGATGATCGGTTGAAACTGTGATGAAGAACACGTAAAAGGACCCCTCCTTCTAGCGCCAAATGTTGTACGTGCTTTGAACGGATGATCTGGATGTGGACTTTCGTAAGCCCTAAACAAACATATATTATGATCGGGGGTTTATTACGTGTTAATATGGATTTATATGATGATTTATGATCTTAATGAAGAACAATAACAAAAGAAGTAGCTTCGATGAGAAGCTAAAGCTTTGAGGAGCTTGGGAGTGTTTATTGCTTAGGGTTTGGTAGGAAATGTTACTTGAATGTTACAAATGAGCCTCTTAGGCATTATATAGTAGTTTTTGGGGCTGCCCGCCCTTTACACGTGGCATTATATGAGTTGTATGTATATCAGCTGAGATCACATCTTGGTTTTACACGCGCTCACTCAAGATTTAAAGAGTAGAAGACTAAGAAGACCTTGAAGATAGAAGAAGGCCATATTTGAAGAATTAGATGAGAAGGCCCTTGTATGCTTTATCAGCTGATATGGACTTCTAATGATGTCTATTGATCTTGACCTCAAAGCTTAGAAGATATCAAGATAAGAAGAGGAGGTTTTATCAAGAACAGATGAGTTGGACTCAATTGTATACAAACCAGATCAGAAGACACATTCATGCTAGATGGTTGATGTAACTATCAAGATCAGATGACTAAGAAGTCAGCCGACTGATTCGGGTGTAAATTTCATGACTTTAGTTCATATTTAGAGCTTATATTTCTTGTATTTTCACATTATATTGGCCAATTGTGAATGATTTTATTTAATTGTGAGAAAGGTATGGTGTTGTTGATGTGTTTGTAGGTAAAACGAGGCTTTTAGGAGAAAAACACACGTCTATATCTCACTGAGTCAAGGAGAGGATTGCACCATTGAATTTGTCTCGAAAAATGGAGTGGAATGTAAAAAATAATCGAGTCGATCGGAGATCGGAATCAAAAGTTATGCACGAAACAAGGATAAAAAATGACTCGGCCGAGTTTGCCAACTCGGTCGAGTTGCTAAAAAACTCAAAATTTCGAACTCGGCCGAGTTGCAGAGATCCGGCCGAGCTCGAGGGATGGACTGAGATTAAAAACTTGGACAACTGGACCGAGTGGAAGCTGGATAGAAAGGAAACTCGGCCGAGTTGCACAGATCCAGTCGAATTGGGACCATGGTCCATTTCTCGGGGGTTTTGGACTATTTTCTCTATTTTTGAAGGGCCTAATTGCAAAATTCACCCAAGACTTCTACTCCAACTATAAATAGAGCCAATTTGAGTTTTAGAAGGGAGTCTTACTCCTTTTACAAGTTATTCTCATACACAATCACATAGTTACAGGTGTTCTTCATGTTTTAGATTAATTTCTTCATAGAACTAGATAGATTAGTGGTTTTTACTTAGAATCAAGCTACGATTATCATTGGGCATCGTCTATTACATCGTTTTGTAGCTACAATTCCATGATCAAGGTGATATTACTTTTGTTTGCATTTCAATTTCGTAATTTCTTAAATTCTCCAATTACTTACTATTTTGCTATGAGTTTGATGCTTGTTTTTGTTGTAGCCATGAGATTCTCTTCTAGAACCATGGGTTAAATTTTCATTGCCTTGGGTGTGGATGTATTGATGGGTGTTTAGTGTAATTATGGATTTATTGCATGATTAGCTTAGGTTTTGGGTGTTTATATTTCTAGAGTTGTGTTGTAATTGATTCATTTGGTTAATCAACCCTATTAGCGAGCATGTTCGATTATGTTAATTGTAACGAGAGTTGGGTTGCATGATTGGGAGTGTAAGTGTGAGCTTTAGTTAATTGAATAGAATTTAAGTAGTAATTAGCTTAACCGAGAGAGGGTTAATTCCTAGACCGACAACTTTAGACAACAATCGAATAGAGGTCGTCTAGGAGATTGGTGAGAGGGCGTCTCATAAGCATTAGTAACTGTGTTGAAAATGCTTATGAGACAATATCTTAGAGCACCACTATCTAGGCTTTAGATCCTGGGTTCGAGTCATGGGGAGGGGAAAAGGGATGGGTATTTAATGTAATTCAAAAAAAAAAAAAAAAACAATATCTTAGGAGTTTATGGTATTTGATTAAATCCTATAATTGCTAATCAATGCACGTGTTCACCTATGTCTTTCGAGGGGGTCTACACATAGGAGTGATAGCCTTTAGCTTAATCCAAAACCTTAGTTTAATTCATGCAATTGGTTCGTTAACTCATTGAATTACCCACAAAACGGAAACACCCGAGGCAATACCCCTTCTCTTGCACTTTCAAAAGAAAGTTAGATAGCTTGTCATTTCATTTGTCTTGTTATTGTTACTTTAGTATATCTAGTTTAATACTTTTGTTTTAAATTCCAAAAATCCACAAACAAACAAGTGTCGTTACTACAATAGCATGCAAACTTATAACTTTAGGAATTCACTTTCACTCAATTAGGTCCTTGGAACGAAAATCTACTTGATATACTTATCATACTACTATCGAACCCATACGCTTGTGAGGATCGTATAGTTGTTTAAAAAGTGCAAAAATACGAACACTAGAACTTGCATGAATATCCTAAGTGTGGAATCCCAATTGACCAGCATTTAATGCACATTTCATATCCAAAGAAGGCAAGTTCAAGAATTTGAGGAATCGGATCAAATTAAGACTAATCAAGGGATTACGTTGGAATTAAGGGTAATTAACAAATGGCTAGTTACTCCAACGGCTAGTTGATTGAAGATTACCCATATAAATACAAGACAATCTTCAATTGTGAAGATCATAGAAATTATCAAGAAATTCTGAAGCTTTACGAAGAACACACCCAGCTGAGTAAAGCACATGCATTCAAAAGGAGTTCTTCAAAAGCCTTTTCGATTAAGCCATAATTTCTCGTCAACTAAGAAACTGAACCCAGATTGTGATTAACAAATCCATTGGTTTAGGCATAGTGATTAAGTAAGACTATTGTTTGAATCATTAGTTGGAGATAGATCAAAACAACTCAAACCCAAACACTCAAGCTAGTATAAGGTTCAAGTTGTTAACCATTGTAAGAGTACAAGTTCTCATAAAAGTTTGTGGAGACTGTAGAAATTTGGTGATTGCTCAAAGCTCAAAGTCATTCTCTTGGGACTCTAAAGGATAAGCCCTTTTTATTTGGTGATTTAAATGATTAACATCACGAGATAATTGTGAGAGTGGATGTAGGATTTGAAGATACGAACCACTATAATTCCTGGTGTTATTTTACTTATCTGCACATTTAAATACTGCATCCTTACTTTATATTATCCTTAGTGTTTACAAGTGATTTCGAAAAGAGGCCATTAAAGAAGAGTTCAAAACTAGGAGACACCAAGTCAGGTGAGTAGCTTTAAATTGGCATAAACAAGATTTTTCATATTGAGAACGAGTCTAAACAAAAGGGTCTACACATTTCCGCAAAATATAACTTAAGCTAAGTGTCTAGTAAGTTGGATCAGCAGACTAAGTATATCAGCTGAGTGACTCAACTTTGTTTAGAAAAAGTTTTAAAGTCTATTCACCCCTCCCCTCTAAACTTTAAATTATTCACTACTCGTTCAGGGACCAACAATAACTTATCCATTCACTCAGAATATGATGGGACTGAAGAAGTACAGCTTGCGGATGGCTCGGGTCTCCCCATCCAGTATACTGGTACTTCTATTTTACGATTTCACTCTAGACGATTTACATTATCGAATGTCTTGCATATCCCTAATGCGAAGCAGAATTTACTGTTTGTTCTATCAATTCACAAAAAATAATGTTGTTTCTTTGGAATTTCATTAGTCTCATGCTATTGTAAAGGATCAGGTTACGAGGGCGCCTCTAACTTGAGGTCAATGCAGTGATGGGGTTTATTGCTAGTCATAAATTTTGATGACTTGATAGATAGTTTAGGTTTGACTAACAAATAAATATTTATATATGATGAAGTAAGAACTTGTATTGAATGTTCCTAAAAGTTATATAAATTTTCTAGTTGTAATTCACATTTTGTATTTTTTTTTTTTTGGACGGAATTCACATTTTGTATTAATTAGGTTAAATGACCATTTTTTAAATAGTACATGGAAGCATAAGTTGCTACTATTACATATATTGTTCATGTTTTTAGAGAAGGACACGTGTACATTTATGTGGTGCGCACTTAACCTTTTAAGACTTAGTATTCTTTGCTCGGTTGGCAAATTGACTGTTCTTGTCCATTTTACATGTAGGATCGGACTGACGTCCTTGCTGAGGTGGTTTTTCGTCCATGATGGACAGCCACGAGGGAAGAGCTCGTCTATTTGGACGAATAGGATGATTGATCAAGTGTTGACCTCTGAGGTGGGTGAGAGTTGTCGAGGTGAACGAGCTCATGGACATGACTTTATTTATGAAGGTTGGGTATAAAAATTGCTCTCCAGGTTGAGCTCCACGATGGAGCTGACGAATGCTTTATGGTTGAACACGAAAATCAATATTGAGACGACCTAGAAACAACACTTCAATTTGACAATGGTTGTGTAGCTCGGTGCGACGCTTGTATTTCGTTCTTTTGCACTCTGACCTGGGGCGCCCGTAGGCTATAATGAGATGTACGTGTGGTTCCACATTCAAATTTGAATCGGCACATAATGCTTAGGTACCGTGTGCGTGCAATTTGTACAAAAAAACACTAATTATAATTTTTTTGATTGGCCAAAACCAAGATAGAGAAATATTTTAGACATAAATTTTGTTTAAAATGTTTGTTGTTTACACATATATGTGATTATTGTGTTGTGTTTTATACATTTTCTTTGATGATAATTAAGGCAAGTTATTTCTCATATCTTTTTATTTTTCCAGCTTTTGTATAATATTGAAGGGTAAATTTAAAAATAAAAACAAATGTTGTGAAACTAATATTATGTACTATATATGAAAGCAGTTTATATTGTGGACTTTTAGTTTAAGCAGAAATGAAAATGGTCCTTGTAACTAGTAGCTACTTTTGGTTTGGGTTATCCAACTTAATTAATTTGGTATTATATATAAAAAAGAATTTCGTATATATATCTATGACTGTATTTAGAATACTAGCTAGCTCCATCATATTTGAGAAAGGGAAAAAAGAAAGAAGTGGGAGGAAAGATTGATCATGAATCAAGAAACAAGAAAGAGTAGTACTAGTTCAAATCCAGTACCGCAGTTTGATGAAAGAATAGTTGGAGAAATGGATGTGCCACCGGTTTTCTTGTTCGAGAAGAAGCTCTACGGTTTAGATGTATTCGTGGAATATAACCGGTTAGAAATCTCGGAGACTGAGAGGGTGATGAGGTTTTTGAGTGGGCAAGAGAGAAGAAAGCTGGAAGATGGAGGGGGTGTAACCGTCATTGCTACAGAGGGTAAACATGAACATGAACATGAATTCATATTGGTGTTAGCAAAGTTGGAGGGGAACCAAGATTTGTTGCAACTTAAAGATGACTGGTGGAGGGTTTTGAGAGGTCTCAGATTGAAGAGTGGGGATGTAGTTCAAGCCTGGGGCTACCGGAGACGAGTCGACGACACCGACGCTGCTTTCCGATTGGCACTCAATATTATCAAGTCTTAAAAACCCGTTACAAACCCAAGAGGTAGTCGACCACCTGATTAGCATGTATACATACCTACTATTGTTTGGATTTATTTTCTACTGAACGTGGCTTTGTTGACTAATCAAACAATGATATTTGTGTGTCGAGAGATATTAATCTAGCCTAAAGTAGCTAGTAACATGATTGGTTTTAAGGTGTGATACATGTATTCTTAGTTATGCCAAATAAGGAGAGCAAGCTAGAATGAGGTGAAAGCACCTCATTGGATCCCTATCGATCAGGCGAACACGTGGTGTTCGCTTAATAGAAGGTTAACTAATAGGTTAACACGTGTTTGACGTCTACGTGACACATGGGCTCTTATACTAAGTCTAAATTGGGAAGCAACTTGATTACCTTGTTCGCCACCTTCAGAGCCATGGTTTTAAATCTTTTGTTTGGCCTCTTTTGAAATCACCAAAATCACAGTATGCAATATGAATAATAATAATGAGTAAAAATGATTGTAATAAAATGTGCAGGAAAGTAAATAACACCGAAATTTATAGTGGTTCGGATTTTCAAATCCTACGTCCACTCTCACGATTCTCTCGTGATGTTAATCCCTTAAATCACCAAATAAACGGGGTTTGTCCTTTAGAGTCCCAAGAGAAGGAGTTTGAGCTCTGAGCAACTTTTAAAGTGCTACGGTTTCCACAAGTTTTTATGAGAACTTGTACTCTTACAAAGGATGACAACTTTGACCTTATACTTATTAGAGTGTTTGAGTTGTTTTGATCTATCTCCAACTAATGATTCAAGCAACAAACTTGCTTAATCATTATACCTAAACCAATGGATATGTATAGCAACAATCTGGGTTCGGTTTCTTAGTTGGTAGGAAATTCTAATATAATTCTAAACAGGCTTTTGAAGAACTCTTCTTGAAAATTAGCTTTGGGTGCGTGCGCTTTAAGTCATTTGGGTGTGTTCTTCGTAAATCTTCAGAATTTCTTGATGATTTATGTGATCTTCACAAATGAAGATTGTCTTGTATTTATAGACATAATCTTCAATCAACTAGCCGTTGGAGTAATTAGTCGTTGTTGATTATCCTTAATTTAAGCGTGATCTCTTGATTTAATCTTGATTGATCTGATTCCACCAAATCTGGGACTTGCCTTCTTTGGATATGGAATGTGCACTTAATGCCTTAACCGAGATTTCACACTTAGAGTATTCATGCAGATTATAGTCGGCTGACTCCTAGTCTTCTGATCTGATCGATACATCAGGCTTCTAGCATGAATGTGTCTTCTGGTCTGATTACATACAGATGAGTCCAACTCATCTAGTCTTTGATAAAACCTCTTTTTCTTGTCTTGATCTCTTCTAAGCTTTGAGGTCTGAATCAGTAGACATCATCAGAAGCCCATATTAGTTGATAAGGCATACAAGGGCCTTCTCATATGATCTTCAAACATGGTCTTCTTCTTATCTTCAAGGTCTTCTTAGTCTTCTACTCTTCAAATCTTTAGTGAGTGCGTGTCAATCCAAGATGCGATCTTAGCTGATATACATACAGCTAATCTCACAATGACTAGACTAAGAACTATAATTTGTTCTATACAACTCAGCTTATCCTATTAGATAACATAAATACTAAATAAACTATTAAGTGTTTTGGTCATCAAAACTTATTACATAAATTACATCAATACTCTTGGGGTGGATGAATATCCCAATAATTTCCCCTTTTTTTATGAGCTAAAACCACTTAATCTAATCTATCTTAACAAGTAGATAAATTAAAAGCAGTTTATAAAGCAAGTAAACACACATAAGGCTTAGATGAAGACAATGAGAGGTTTTCTTATAAGTCGAAGGAAAAATGTTTATATTAATGATAATCAATGAGTACAGATTACAAATGTTTTCTATCAGCTACCAAAAGTAGTCTCCTTCTTAATCTTCAATCGATTCGGAAGGCAAGATACAGACGATCATGGATTGCTTTCATGTGATCCAAGTCTGTAACATGTTCCTCCTCTATAATTTTTGTCTCTATCTTCTTGATATCCATGTAGTCGATCCATCCAAGAATCTGTTGTTGGTGCTTACATACTGGCTCTTCTGGAACTAAAATGTTGAAACCAACAATAGATGCTGACTTCATTGCATTATCCCATAGCTCCTTGTCTTCTGCTTCCATTAATTGTTGAAACTGAAGGAATTCATCTTCTTTGTCTGGTAGTGGTCCGAATCTCCTTACGATTAAGTGTGCAATTTGCCACTTCTTCTTGATAGCATACCATCTATGTAGCTCATCTGGATCCACAACCATGTCCAAGTAGGTATCTTCAACAATTTTTTCGTACTTCTTCTTTTTCCTCAACAGGGCTAGCTTCCTTTCAAACTTATTCTTCCCAGCAGTAGCTTCCTTGAGCTTCTTCTTTATAAGAGCTTCTTCTTCCTTAGCTTTTTCAGGGTCTACTACCCCAGCTGCCTTTCTCTTCTTAGTCATTGTCCCTGTGACAATTTCAGCTTCTTTCTCTATCTCAGCTGGTTTGGCTGCAATGACTTTAGGCTCAGATGTGATGGCTGGAACAACAACAATCTTACTTGTTCCCCCTTGGGACGACAAGTTTTTCTTCTGCTTGAATCTCTTGCCAAGATGATCAATACTAGCAGCTAACTCATCTTGAGATACAACCAATTGTGCTTTTTGAGCTATAGTTTTTTCAATGATATCCTTCATCATCTCTTCCCCCTTTTGGCTTCATCAAGCATAGCGGAGAAGGCTTTTGTTGCTTTCAAGATCTCTTCTTGTATAGACTTCTTTAAGGATGTGGCATGAGTATTATTAAGGTCACTAACCTTAGATATGGTGTGTTGTACCACTGAATCATAGGACGAAGAGGCAATCAGTTGGGCCAACTTCTTAGTTGCAAGTTGAATATGCTTAGTGGTCTCATCGGGCTTCTCTTGAAGAGTCTCATTCTTGACTTATGTCTTTTAAAGCAATTTCATATCTTCCTCCCTTTGTTGTGCTGCTGCATTTAACCTTGAGTTATAGATGCCTTCAATTCTGGTCGTCTCAATTGCATACAGACGAGCAAATTGGGATGCCCTTTGTACTGCCTTTGTGTTTTCAGAGGCCATGAACTCATCAACCCTATCTAACAGCGCAGTTCTGAAGGTATCCTCCATTTCATTGATCCGGTTAAGTAGAGTTCGCCTCTGTTCTCTTACAGCATCTTCCTGGATCTTCAACAGCCTTAAATCCATTCCTCTCTCAATATAAGAATCAATAGCATCCCTTACAATATTATGTACTTCTTGCCTCAGAACCGGCAAAGAGATGAGAGGTGGTGAGATCGATGAAGATGCCTCCTCAGCTGATGTGGAAGGAATGGTCTTCTCTACATAATGCACAATTGCTTTGCTTCTGCATCAGCTGGTTGTACCATGCCTTGTAGGTAGTCTCGAACGATGTTCATCACATATACATGTACTCGGCTACGTCCTCCAACTACTTCAGGTTGATTGATTGGGGCAAGATATGCTTGAACCCTAAAGTGTTGGCCGATTTCTCCTCGGAATCGAATTCCGCCTTCTATCTCAATTGTGTCAACCCATCCAGCTGGCAACTCCTCAGCTACTAGAGCTGGCCGTTCAATATTTTGAAGTCCCTGAGTCACTAAGGCTGGGGGCTGTGATGACTCAACTGCTACCATTTCTGGAAGTTGACTGGATTGAACGTTGGAAGGAGCATTTTCCTTACTTAGAGAGGTTTCCATCACCTCACTTTGAGCTTGGATCTGCTCTAATGCCTCCGGTTTCAAAGAACCATATTTGGCAATGATCTCCGCTGTTTGCTCAACTTCAATCTCAGGCTCAACTGATTGCTCAGTTTCCTCGCCCACTTGCATAGATGAACTCCCATCTAAGTCAAGTGTTGGGATATAAATTCACCCTAAGCCTCTCCATGTAATAGGATAGTTTTGATGGCCAAAACACTTAGAGTTTATAAAACACATGTAATAGGGTCAGCTGATATTATTTAGGTCAACTCACTTTTTAATCTAGTCTTGTGTGATCAGCTGTATATATCTCAGCTGATAACACAGTCCGAGCTTACATGTGCAAACTGAGGAGATGAAGAGAAGAAGACCTAAATACTAGAAGACCCTTGAAGAACAGCTAAGTAAGGTGCTTGTATACCTACTTAGCTGATAAAGTGTCCAAGATAAAGCTGGCCAAGTCAGTAGAGTATTGCCCAAATCAGAAGAGGGTTACTCTTCTGATAACAGAAGACAGAAGATACTCAGCCAGACGATCTTATCAGGCGACTAAAGATAGAATCAGCAGACTAGAGGTTTCGCCTAAGGACAAGATAGGAAGTCATCTTACAAGTTTCAAAAAGAAGACTTACCATATATAAAAGATCGACAAAGATTCCAGAATTGAAGCAATCAAGATCAATCAACCGGAATCAAGGAATCAACACCAACAAGGAAATATTTACCAACGGCTAGTTGTCCTAATATTTGCATATAAATACAAGACGATGAGGAAGAACAAAACACGGAAAAACCACGCACGAACTCTATGCTATACTCAAGCAAGCAATCAAAAGTCATATCAACAAGGAGTTCTCTAAGAGCCTGTTTATTTCAGATTAAGTCTAGCTCTTAAGTTTTTCCCTCATCCAACCAAGAACCTGAATCCAAATCAACACTATAAACACTTTGATTTAGGCATAGTGGTTAAGCATTCTTATAAGCTTGAACCATTAGTTGGATCCACTCAAAAACCCAAAACCCTCACTCAAAAGGTTTAATTTTTGTACCCCTGTAAGAGTGCAAGTTCTCATTCATCACTTGTGGAGACCGTAACAGTTTGGAACTGTTCAGATCTCAAAGTCCTTCTCCTGGGACTATAAAGGACAAGCCCCTGTAATTTTTGGGAAATTAAGGGATTAACATCACGATTGGAATCGTGAGAGTGGACGTAGGACCTGCAATCCGAACCACTATAAATCTACGGTGTCATTTACTTATCTGCACTTTATCTTCAAGTTATTTCATATTTTATTTCATTATAGTGCATACTGTGTTTTTGAACTACCTTTGCTACTACGGCCATACATTCTTCAAACCAGCATCAGCTGAGCATTCTATCTAACTACTTAATTGAGGTTTTCTAAAGAACACTTGAGCGAGTCTAAATAAAAGGGCCTACACATTTCCGCATACAATACTCTATCCGAATACTATAGTCATCTGGACCAGCAGACTTGTAGTCCAGCTGACTTAGTAAATTTGAAGAGTTCAAAACTCCTTACTCGAAAAAGTTTTAAAGTCTATTCATCCCTCCCCTCTAGACTTTAATCTCATTCACTACTCGTTCAAGGACCAACATCAAGTTTTGGGTCAGCTGATTCCCCCTCAGCTGATCCCCCAGTCGCATCCCTTGAAGGTTTTTGGCTGTTAGTTTCTTCACCAATGGCTCCGGACCTTGGTCCCTCGTTGACATTGTCATTATCCTCAGTAGTGTGCTGGGATGATGAACTTGAAATTTTTCCAAGCTTCCTAGCCACCACCTTAGCCAGTGCATCTTCGCACAGTAACTCAGTGAAGGTACGAACCTGGGCAGACTTCTTTTGTTCTTGTTCCCAGTCGTAGTATACCTTGATACCACCCATTCCCTTAATGACTTTCATCAAGTCATCTATCTCTCCTCTTCTGGTCTCTATCTAAGTACAGATGCGTAGAACTTCCTCAAAGATTGTGGACAATTCATCAATTTCTGGGTATTTGAGAATGATCATTCTGGTAAGCTGAATCCTGATCATCTTTTCTCTTGTACAGATAGGATACTCAATCATAGTTATTTTGGTTGGAGTTGTGTCAACTGGTTCTGGTTGCACAACCTCTTCTGATTGATTGAGTGGGAGAGGAGAAGAAGGTTCTAGAAGAGGATCTAGTATGTTTGAGCTATCTTAGGTGCCTCTTCTATTGGGTCTTATGATGGGGAAAATTATTTTTTCAGGACCGCAACTTAGGGATGTTTGCAAAAAGAGGACCGCAACTTAGGGGTGTTTGCAAAAAGAGGACCGCAACTTTGCGGGCTGGCAAAATTAGGTCCGTAACTTCTTTTTTTCATAATTTTAGGCCAAATTAGCTCAATCAACTCAATTTCGGGCTGATTAAGACCCATTTTTCGGGCCAAACTTATATATGGAAAAAAGAGGACGGTAACTTTTTGTTTTCTTCAATTTTAGGTTCAATATAAATATATAATTTTTTAAATCTACTCTAGGTCATATTCACTTCCTCAATTAGATCCCTATTATCTCATGTTTATATTATTTTAAAATATTATACAAAATTTTTCCATAAAATTTAGAATCGAATAGTTTAAAATATATATATGTATATATATAAATCAAATAGAGTATTCAAATTTTATTTATAATATAAATCAATATAAGAAATTACAATATATGAAAAGTATGAAAACTTTTGTGGGACGAAGATAGTATGTAATAAAACTTAAAAAAATAATCTAAAAATGTGTTTTTTTAAATAAAATTTTAATCTTAAAAAATAAAACTTAAATGTAGCTACGATTCACTATATCACAAAAAAAAGTAAAATAAACTAATAATTTAATTTATTGAAAATGATATGCTAGAACAAATTAATAAAACGATAATTTTATTATCCACTATGACATAAGAAATGATTCATTTTTCATCTTCGCCTCAGACTTACAAAATCTCAGAACCGGCTCTGATTTGAGCTTTTAAGTTAAAGATATATTATGTCACATGAAATTTAAAAAAAAAAAATGTATATTGAAATTTATATTTAAACTTTTTATGTTTTTAAGGGGTTCATTGTGGACAATATATATAAGATGGATTTCATGGATTAAAGAAAGTATTCAGTTAATACTTTATTTGGAAAAAAAATACCCGTAAACTTTTAAAAAATAAATTTAAAAATTGTAGATGTAATAATTTGTTATGAATTAAACAACATTATTTATTTTTAAAGAAATAAATATATACTACATATAAATTATAGTGAATTGAAAAGAACAAAATATTAGAATTTGGTATGATAAATTTTTAATTCTTAATTAAAAAAATTCTCACAATTTTTAAATATAAATATAGTTTAACTTAGTACATTTTAGGTTGTATTTACATAAATAATGCTTATAAATTTTACAACTATATCCGTAATTGAAGGAAAAAATTTCATAGATTTATTTTTAAGAGGATTATACTAAACAATTAATTACAAAAATTCAATCAAACATTTTCAGTATTCTTATTTAAAATAATCGATTCGAAATTTTATGAAAAAAATTGTATAATATTTTAAAATTAATAAGACATGAGAATGGATCTAAGTGAATATGGACTAGAGTAGATTTTAAAAATTATATATTTATATTGGGCCTAAAATTGCATTAAAAAAAAGTTACAGTCCTCTTTTTGCCATAAATAAGTTTGGCCCGAAAAATGGGCCTCAACCAGCCCGAAATTTGGTTGATTGGGCTAATTTGGCCTGAAATTGCGAAAAAAAGAAGTTACGGGCCTAATTTTGCCAGCCCGTAAAGTTACGATCCTCATTTCGCAAACCCCCTAAGTTGCGGTCCTGAAAAAATAATTTTCCCGTGTATGATGGGTGAAGCTTGGTCTGTTTCATCAGCTGATGTTTGAGCTTGTTCTGGCTCAGGAGAGGTTGGTTTAGCCGTTTATAGAGGTATGGCCGGGATAGGTTCTGAGCTTTTAGCTTTGGCCTTGGCTTTGGAAAGGGTTATGGCTTTGGTTCTCTTCTTGCCACTAGAAGAGGTTTAAGAAATACGAGTAGGAGTTGTAAGAGTTTCAAGAATTCTTACTGGTCTAGTTGGAGAAGCAGAAGGGGTGGACTCTTCTGATCCAGAAGGGACATATTTCCCAAGGCTGCTGTCTTGGCCAACCTCAAAGCTGATACAGATCTGGTTCTTTTCCTCAACTTGTTCTTCTAACATCTCCTCAGCTACTTCAACAGCTAGTTCAGCTTCCTTCTCTTCTTCATTCTCCTCAATCTCATCTTCCTTATCTTCATCACTTATGTTAATAAGGGATGTTTTAGCCTTTTTTTCTTATACACAATTAAATAATTTTTTACATTATTTGTTTCAATTATGTCCTACTTTTAACTTAGAAAATTAATGTAATTAAGACCTCCTTTATTAGTTAAGGGTATACTTAATTGTCAATACGTACCTTTTTTTATTCCAATAAATTTTATGAAAACTTCACTTATTGAAAAACAAATGGAATAATAAAAAATTATAATTTTTTAGATTGACCAAACCCAAGATAGAGAAATATATTGTCCCCTCCGTTTCATATTATTTGTCGTTTTTAGGCATAAATTTTATTTAAAATGTTTATCGTTTTAGCTATTTTCCACATTTCTCCCTAAATTATTTTATTATATGTAATTATTGTGTTGTGTTCGTAATTTTTTTCATTTTTATACATTTTTTCTCGATAATTAAGGCAAGTAATTGTTTCTCTTTTTTTTTTTTTTTTTGAAAGGTAAATTTATAAATAAAAACAAATGTTGTGAAACTAATACTATTATGGAAGGTAGGAGTATATATTAATTTACGGAGTTTTAGTTTAAATGAATAGCTAGGCAGAAATGAAAATAACTACTTTTGGTTTGGGTGATCCAATTAACTTAATTAATTTGGTACTATTATAAAAAAGAATTTGGTATCTATTTATAAGAATACTCCTCCATGCATCGATCATATTTGAGAGAAAAAAGAAAGAAGATGGAGACGAAGGTAGTATTGGGATATAATTAAGTTGGAGGATGCTTATCTTACCCCTACTCCTGTGCCTACCAGAATTGTTCTCGAATACGATTTCTTTTCCGACGCGCCGGACAAGTTGATACACACACACATTTTACCGCTTCCGGAAAATCCCGAGGCTCTGCGCGAATTCTTCGTCCCTGAATTAGTCCCAATACCGCCGGAAAAGATTGATCAAGGGTCGTCGTCGTCTTCTTTTATCATGAATCAAGAAACAAGAAACAGTACTACGACTACTCCAAATCCACCGCAGTTTGATGAAAGAATACTTGGAGAAATGGATGTGCCACCAGTTTTCTTGTTCGAGAAGAAGCTCTACGGTTTAGATGTAATCATAGAATATAACCGGTTAGTAATCTCAGAGACTGAGAGGGTGATGAGGTTTTTGAGTGTGCAAGAGAGAAGAAAGCTAGAAGATGGAGGGGGTGTTACTGTCATTGTAAACCATGAAGAATTTGAATTCAAATTGGTGTTAGCAAAGTTGGAGTTGATCATGAACCAACATTTGTTGCAACTTAAAGATGAGTGGTCTAGGGTTTTGACTCATCTCAAATTGAAGGGTAGGGATACACTTCAAGCCTGGGGCTACCGGAGACGCCTCGACTCCGAATTCCGATTGGCACTCAATATTATCAGGTCTAAACCGTATAAATCTAGAAGAAAGCTAGTCTCTACATATATGCCACCTACCAGCTGATTAACATGTATACATACCATACCTACTACTACTGTTTGGATTTATTAATTTTCTACCTTTGTTGACTAATCAAACAATGATATTTGTACGTGTATGAAAGGATATTAATCTAGCCTTTATGATTGGTCGTTTTAACTTCTTAACACTCCCATGCATGCATGAAATATATATATGTTTAAAGGAGAGTAATGATATGGAGTATATAAATTAGATCGAATATGATAATGGAACCAATTAATGTCAGAATATACAACTCTGCATATTACCCAATTTTTTGCAATGTGTGCTCACAAATCTCTCTCTCAACTTTACCATTAATTACTTAATTTCACATTTACCTAACTTAACTGCAGTTAGTGTAGTATTGATCCACAGCTTGAATGACCTTGTTAGCTACTGCACTTGCATACACATTGGAACCTTCACAAATCTGCAAACATACATATTATACCAATCATGAATTACATATATGAATTATTAAACCAAATTATAAAGTGAAAATAATAGGTACCTTAGAATTAATAAAGTAAGTATAGAAATCCCCAATGGCCCCACCAGAGACATGGTGGAGCTCCAGGTGAAATTCATCAAGGGCCTTTGCAACAAATAGCAAGCAGTTGTTGCTTGATCTCTTCTTTTGAATTACAAGCTTCATTGTAACATCATTCTCCATGATTCGAACATCGACCTCTGTATTTCTCGATTTCCGGTGAACCCATGAACTCTCCGAATCATTTTCATCCAAACTCTGCTGCTGCTGCTGCTTTTCTTCAGTACTCTGTTTAGCACGGCGTCTCTTTCTCTCCACAATCACTTTGAGCTCAATCACTCTCTTCTTCAGCTCGTTGATATACTCGATCGTGTCCCCCACTATCGACGCCCTATCCTCCTTGGATCCATTATTGTAAAACAATTTCATAAATTAATTACCATTAATTAATTCATCTAAGATTACATACATATATAGATATAAATTAGTACCTTGGTAGGATTAGGAATCAATTCCTTGAGAGCTTGAAACTTGTTATTAATCTCGTGCCTCTTCTGCTTTTCAGAAGCAGAGTGTTTTACAACATTGCAGTAGTCCCTTTCCCCTGAAGAAACTCCATGATCACCATTTTGATCTCTCTCAGAATGATACATTAAGTCTGTCAACAAACAAGGGGACTGTGGCTGTGGGGGCATATTCACGTGATGAGGATCCAGCATTAGGCCAAATGAAGAAAAGGGATTTGATGAAGAACAAGGAAGCAGTGATAAAGAAGATCTGAGGGGCAAAGCCGGGTACATGCTCAATAAATCACTATATGATGGGGTCTCACCAGTCGTAGTGTAAATTTGATACTCATTTTCACCATTAAAATTAGTGCAGTTTAAACCGTGCACAATTTCACCGCAATTAAGGCCGTTGTCCATCATCGTTACTGCTACTTGTGGCAGGAGATTTTCCGGCATGGAAAAGGTGCTGCAATTTGGGATATTGGTTTGGGAGAAACCATCATCAATCAATCGATTCAATCCTCCACTTTCTCCATACATGTTGTTGTTTGTCAACAGCTTTCAGTTTCAGCTATGGCTGTGCCTCCAACTCTGAGTCAGTGTACCTTTAATCAGTGAAACAAAACTGTAAAAGCGCATACAAAACAAGAATCATTATTCAAAAGTGTGGTACTGCTGTGCTGTTAAAAAGAAAAAATGAATGGGACCTCCTGCTGCAACAAAACTAACCAACTCTGACAATCCTACCCTTTTCCCTTCACACCATAAATGACAAAAAGAAAAGAGTCCATTGGTGCATTTCCAAGACGATCAAAAGTGTCGTGGACAAAGGTATTTTGGGATCTGCAAATCAAGAAATTGTGAGTTGGATCAATGGTGGTTATGGCGTGGGTTATTTACTTTCGTATACTGGTGAAACTTTTTGACTGTCCTTTACTTTTATTTTTATTTATTTTGGGACCTTTTTATTCTTTTTTTTTTTGAAGTTTCTAGGTAATAATTCATAGAAAAGAGTTAAGATCTCGTATTGAAAAGTTTGGTTGTGCTTTGAAAAATATTTGGAAAGGTACGTACGTTGTATTTCAATTTTTAAACTTTATTTAATGGTATATTAGGCCATGAAAGGCTTATATGAAATGATTTTATGCCTGAAACAAATCGCATTTTATGTTATATGGCATAATAGGATTTATGATCTAGCCAATTCAAACATATTTTAAAGCTATATACAACTAGGGCTCGTTTGGTTCGTTTGACAGGACATATATATTAAGATATGATATATTGGAATTGCAGTGTTCACTATTTGAAAAGTTAATTTAAAATTTATTTTTGGATTGATGAATTAAACTTTTAATTTTAATGATAATTTATAGTCAAGTTGTTTGAATTGTATCGTAAAATGTCAAAAATGCTCATAAACATTAGTTTTTATATTTTATTTTCATAAAACTGATTCTTCTATTGTGATTTACGTTTTTTATTTATGTATATTAATTATTTAGGATATATTTTATTTTATTTTGTAAAATTATTTAGGTAATCGAGTCGAGTCGGGTCTGATCTTAACAAATTTAGACTCAACTAAGTTTGACTCGAGTTTCAAGTATAGCAATCGAGTTTGAGCTCAATAAAATCTTATGTCTTGGTCTTCTATTAATAGATGAATGAATTGGAGCTAGTCAAGATGTATATGTGGCACTGTATTCCAATAATAGTGGAGGGCTTTCACGTAAAATTTGTCAAATGTTGGAAGACAAAATGGACAAAACACGTGGTTAGTTTAAATGAAATATATGAAAGACCAATAATATTAGCCCTTTCCACTGGAACGATAATCAAGCCATACCGGGACAATTAGGAAAAGAGACCCAGGCCAAAAATATTTACCGAGCTTTAAACAGGTAAATCAAACAAATGATGATTATATGGTATAAACTAATATTTCCTACCTAATCCAACAAACCAACCCCTAAAGTAAAACTTTCTATCATGAAATAAGTTGTTTAGTGCAATAAGTAACATACGATACTAGTAGGTTACCAAATTTAAGTAATTGAATTATAACTCATATAAAATGACTGTTGGAGTAGGAGGACACCCTAACTAACCTAAGAAGCCCAGTGTTTGTATTTCGCAACTTTCCCTTTAAAACAAAAACAAAAAAACTCTACGTCCATTTTAACAATTGGACATGTATTTTTTTTTTAAATGATTATTTATATAGAAGTGAAAGATTAAGAGTATAGATAAAGTAGTGTATGTGAATAATATTTTCTTTTAACAAAAAAAAAATTGGCATACAAAAGATGAAAGTTAAAATTATACTCCAGTAATAAAAATGAACCGAGTATTTAAAGTTGAAAAGACTTATGGGCTTTAATATTAGCTTCGCAAGCCCAACAAAAAATGATGGGCTTATGGACACTCATTGACTTTTAGCATCATGATTGATGCACTTGATTTTTAACAAAAAATAAGGGCGCGGCTAAAGGCACCCAGGATTCCTATGAGTACACCCAGGTAATTTTTTTTTTGTGAAAAGGGTGCAGCGAAATGACGTTTTTACCCCTTCTGTATATTTTTAAAAAATTCCCCGGATGAGTACACCCACCTCCTTTCTAAATCGCGGGAATGCAGAGAGTCATCACAACTCTCAATTCCAAAATTTCCAGTTCTGCAATTTCGATTTTTAGAGCTAAGATGGGGTCGAAAATGGTCGATTATGATGCAATAACTACGAGTGGTGGTGCCAAAGACTCATTTGCAAGTTATTTATCATGTTTTGAAAGTTTTTTTTTTCGAAAGTGAAAGAGTTTTTATATTTAGGGTTTTTGTGTGTTTGTGTTGGTGTTTATGCTTGTTTTTTTTGCATCTTATGACTCTATAGTGGTATGTAATTGAAATAATATGCATTTAGGACATACATTTTGACATTATGTATTGCATTTGGTCATTTTTAAAAAAAAACCCTTTTCGCGACTGGTTTTGCGAAGAAGACGACTATGTTCGTGTTTTTTTTTCGGACATTGATGTGTTGTCCGAAAAAAAGACTGGGACAAATCTCTTTTGTTTTGAACTTTTTTTCGAACATATCTCTTATGTTCGAAAAAAAGTTCCCAACATTGGGCCAATGTTCGAAATTTAGTTCCGCGAGTTTTACTTGGTCGAATTTCAAACCCAAAACTCTCTATAACGAACAAATTTTCGAACATTGGGCTTATGTTCGAAAAAAAGTTCCCAACATTGGGCCAATGTTCGAAATTTAGTTCCGCGAGTTTTACTTGGTCGAATTTAAAACCCAAAACCCTCTGTTGGGAATAAATTTTCGAACATATGCCCAATGTTCGAAAATTAGTTCCCAACATGACACCAATGATCGAAAATTAGTTCCCAACATGAGACCAATGTTCGAAAATTAGTTCCCAACATGACACCAATGTTCGAAAATTAGTTCCCAACATGACACCAATGTTCAAAAATTAGTTCCCAACAAATAAGCCATGTTCAAAAATTTGTCCCGGACATGTCCTCCATGTTCGAAAAACCAGTCAAAATTCGTTCAATTTTTCCTAAACCGTTTCATTTCTTCCTAAACCATGCCAATTAGATGCCCATTTGTTTATTTTCATCCTAACACATCAAAAATTAATACATTCTACACATAAACATGATTATAACACAAAAAATCAACCTAAATCAACACATGCATGAATTAACCCCAAATTCAAAAAACAAAACCTAAACCCTACAACAATAAAATCAATGTTTCAACCAACAAAACATAAATTAAATATGCGTCCTACTCTTCTTCTCAAATATAAGCAAGAAAAACTAACATTTACCCATTTTTTCAAAATGAAAAAAAAAAAAACGCTACAAGAGGTGCGAAAATGGAGTGGGGGAGAACGGTGCTCTCTCTTTCTCTTCTTCGACGTCGCGTGTAGGTAGTGGACAGTGGGAGTGGTGCGAAAATGGAGTGGGAGTGGAGTGCTGCGAAAATGGTGCGAAAATGGAGGGGAAAAGTTTGGGGAAGATGGAGGGGTGGGTGTACCCAATCGAGAGAAGGGAGGGAGGGAATGGAGTGCGAAAATGGTTAAGGGTATTTTTGGCTTTTCCAGGTGGGTGTCCTCATCCGAATGGCGTGTGTCCTCATCGTCTGGGTGTACTCATAGGAACGCCGGGTGCCTTTAGCCGCGCCCAAAAATAAATGTTTCTTACGATTGTGACTTTTTTTATAGCTTCAATTGTTTTTTTAATTTAGACAAAAAGTTTAAAATGCAAACACTACTTTTTCAAAAAAAAAAATCTCTTTTTACAGAGATAAGAGTGACACAAATACAAGTAATATATTTTAGCATCATTTTATATTGTTTGCATACACCCCTTAAATATTGAAAATTGTTACAAAAATTTTAATGAATATTAACTTGTTTATATATAAAATACATATATTAAAGGTATAATAGGATAATCGAATACATTTATAAATGAAATGTTTGTTTATTAATAAAAGGGTTAATGACAAATTAAATTATAATTTACTCTAAATTTTTAAATAATTGCAAATAAATTCACTTCTAACTTTGCAATCACTTCATATTATTTGCAAACAACCCCTTAAAAGCTTTTAATTTATTTATTTTTCTCTTTAGTTAGGGTCTACCCATAAAACTAGCCCAGGCAGAGTTCGTGAAGCCACAATCTTAATTCTTAACCTCAAAGACAAGGAGAGAAGAGAGAGAAAGCAAGAAACCTTTGAAAGCTCCATCATCCTATTATTAATTCCTTCCTTCCACAAAATTAACCACAAATGTTTTGGGAATTATCATCATCATCATCATCAAGAAAGTGGATGATACTGGTGGCTACAATATGGATTCAAGCATTTACAGGAACTAACTTGGATTTTTCATCCTACTCCTCCGATCTCAAACGGGTTTTAGCCATATCGCAGGTGCAGCTCAACTACATATCAATTGCTTCTGACGCAGGAAAGGCCTTTGGCTGGTGTTCAGGTGTTTGTCTTATCTATTTCCCCACATGGATTGTTATCTTCACCGCTGCTTCTATGGGATTCCTTGGCTATGGCCTCCAATGGCTTCTCATTCAAAACCTCATCTCTCTCCCTTATTTTCTGGTTAGTAAAAATCACTCTCACCCAATTCATTATCACTAAATTTAATGCATTAATTCTTAATTTATCTCATAGCTTTAGCTTTAAGTATTTCTTTAATCAAAAGTTAATGTTATTGTGCTTCCTCTGTATTTTACTTACTATCCATTTGATTTGGTTTTAATGTAAAAGTTGTTTAAAAGTACTAAAGTAGACAGGGTATATAAAGTGATTAATAGTACTCTCCCCCTCTCATAATAATTTTTGGAGGTAGATGTAATGTAATAATGAGTATAGTTTTTAAAGTAATTTTATAAATTTTTATGTATAAATAAATGTGTTAGACATTTGTGAATGTGCGTAGGAAAAGTAATGACATTTTTATAAATGGTTTTTCATTTTAAGGGTGTAAAAGTTATTGTGAAAAGTCTAAAAACCAAAAGTGTGAAAGTTATTTTAAGACAGATGAAATAGTATTTAAAATTTTAAAGTGATAAAAAAAAATTGTAAGGAAATGGATAATCTAGTAAAAAACGAACAAATGAAGTGTGTAATTTAGTAAAGGCAAAAACTTGTGTGAGATCGTTTCACGGATCTTTTTCTGTGAGACGAATCATTTTAACCCATATTTCAAAATTTTGGGTAGGATAACTCATATTTTTTTTCCAGATTTTGGTTTGTTAAAAAAGTGATAATGTTTAAGTAAAAAGTGATAATATTTTTAACAAAAGTAATTATCACTTTTTACTTAAACACTATCACTTTTTGTTCAAACATTATCACTTTTTATATATAAAGGCCTCTCACGGATCTCATTCTGTTAGACGGTCTCACCCAAGACTTGCCCTTTAGTAAAATACAATTTTCTCTTGATTTCCCCTCTTCACGAATAAGGTTTTTCTATTGATTAACAAAAACCACACTCACATGTTTCACGGTCCAACAATTATCCTGCACTAGTATCAAAATAATAAAAAAATCCTGCATTAATCCACCTACCACATGGCACTAATAAGTTTAATTTAATAAATTAAGTTTTTGTCTACATATTACAAGTACTACTTCTCAGCCACTGCTCAATGGTATTATCGGTAAATTAACAAATTATGGTGCTACTTTATTTATAATCCATTGATTAGTTAGATAAGAGTAGGCCATTATTGAAGAAAAAGGACAATTCTTAATAACTGCAGCAAAAAAAAAAAAAAAAGGAAGATTGGTAGAGTTGGCAAAGTTTGCCCATAAGTGAAGCAAAAGTGGTTGAACAATGTTAACAAACTTCAACAAATTTGAGTCACTAATCACTATCATTCTGTTTTTAAATAAAACCAAGCAATCTTAATATTAATTAATATATCTCGTCTTCAATAAGTTAAGTTAAAGATTTACCCTATAATGTGGGAGGGCTACAACTTTCCTTCTCCACTTATATTTTTTTTTTTTTTATTTCAACTCAACCAATAAAAAAAATGGAAACACGTGCGTACTGGAAGTGGCCAGCCGTCCAGTACAGACGAACTATTTCAACTTTTGAAATAAGTTCTATAAGTTTACATTATTCGATTTTTTTGGTCCAGTGACCGGCTATTGAGGATAACTCAGCCAGTGATGTGTTGGATTATCGTCAATGGTCGATAAACTTACAACATCAATTTCTAAAAAGTGAGATGTATTTTGAATTTGTGGCAGGTAGTTATGTCATCTGTAATGGCAGGGTGTAGCATATGCTGGTTCAACACAGTATGTTATGTTATGTGTATCAAAAGCTTTGTTCCAGCTAACAGGGCAGTAGCTTTGTCCCTCAGTATAAGCTTCAATGGTGTGAGTGCTGCAATCTACAACCTCATTGCTAATTCTATTGACCCCAATGACAACAAACTCTATCTTCTCCTCAACGCACTCCTCCCCTTAATCGTTTCCATTTTTGCCCTCGCTCCGATTCTCCACCATGATGCCTTCCCATCTCCATCTCAATCCCATAAGGCCACTTCCCAAGACCCTCTCAACTTTCTCATACTAACTGCACTAGCCGTTATCACGGGCCTGTATCTCCTCCTCTTAAACTCAATAGCATCCACTGCGTATATTGCTCGTCTAATCCTATCTGGAGCTATAGTTTTGTTACTACTTCCCTTAGGGATAATATACGGGGAGCGAAAAGACACTGATGGCCTTGATATCCATAAAGAGGAGCTTATGGGCTCAGACAGTGATGATGATTCTTACTTCAAAGACGACCAGTTAGTGGTGTTAGGAGAAGAACACTCGACTGGTATGCTTGTTCGTAACTGGGATTTTTGGCTCTACTACTTCACATATTTCTGTGGTGGAACATTAGGACTGGTTTACAGTAATAATCTGGGACAAATTTCTGAATCCCTAGGTTATCACTCAGATATTGCTTCACTGGTTTCTCTCTATTCTGCATGCTCGTTTTTCGGTCGCTTGCTTTCTAGTGCGCCAGATTTCTTACGAGGGTAATTACGCAAGCTATTTTCCTACTTCTCATATATCAACTGAATAATCAATCTTTGGAATTATGCAGCTATGCAAGGACTGGATGGCTTACCTTGGCCATCGTTCCTACCCCGATTGCATTCATCCTCCTCGTTTTATCAGACAGTAAGACTACACTGCTTGCTGCCACGGGGTTAATTGGACTAAGCTCGGGCTTCATTTTTTCAGCAGCAGTGTCCATCACATCAGAGCTTTTTGGTCCTAACAGAGCAGGAGTCAATCACAATATTCTCATTACGAACATCCCAATTGGATCACTGCTCTATAGTCTTCTTGCAGCACTAATCTACGAAGCAAACATAGGAAACGATGGATCAAAGGTGTGCATGGGCAGGGATTGCTACCACCAAACTTTTGTATGCTGGTTTTGGATCTCGTTGCTAGGTCTAATTTCTAGTTCGTTGCTTTCACTCACAACGGTGTCTACCTATAACCGTTTGGACAAACGAAAAGCTACATTATTGAAATCCTTTTCATCGATATAACAATTAGTTACTAAACATGTAATGCCCAATATAATGAAGGATGTGTCATATTCAGTCTTAGCATGCCTTACTTTTCTACAAAAGAAGCTAAACATCAGAATGCTGGCTAGTGAATTCCTTACTAGATAATCAGTGAATCGTAGAGGTAAAAAGATTAGACGAAGGCTTCATCAGAATCAACTAGAATACTGCTGAATTTAATCAATGCATATCGGCGTCGCAAATGTATGACCACGAGACTCGATCGATTCCAGCAGTTGAATAGGGAAATCGTCCAGCCTGTAGATATGAACTTTGAACCTAATATTTGTAGGGGTGTCGTCCACTAGTTCGAAGACACAAGCATCGCCTATTTTCAGCTGGTTTTCAGTGACGAATGTTTTCCATCTGGGATCAAACCTAGGCTTGGTATCCCTAATGTAAGATAGATTCCAGTTCTTGCCACCATGTGTGAGTACCACAGGGACAGTAGTAGCATGAGGAAGAAATGAAATTATACTGATAGGCAGGCACTGTAAGCAGCAACACACAACACTTTTATAAGTAAAAGTACCTTTTGGAGGTATATATCATGAATAATGTTGAAGGAGCAGAGTAATTACCAGTTGAATCAGATGTGACTTTAATATGATCAAATCAAAAAATGGCTTCTCTGTTAGATAGTGAATGTCATCCTCCTCCTCGTCTGGTTCGGAACTCGACTGAGGGCGTGGAATTTCGCCATCACACGCCTGAAAAAATGGTAAGGCAGACAGTCACATTATCCTAAACACAGTCCCACAATATGTATATTAAACATCTGATCTTATTCTGAAACAATAACTCACATGCTCAAATCTTGATTCTTGAGTAATGGATATAGATTTTTTTAAAAAATGTGGCTCAGGTGACAAACAATGAGTATCACAAGGATGAGGTAAGGTTACAATCAGCAAGATATAATTGAAATACTACGGCAAAAACTTGTGTGAGACCGTCTCACGGAGACGGTCCTTTTAATCCATATTTAAAAATTTTGAGTAGGATAATTTTTTGTTGGTAAAAAAAGTGATAGTATTTAATTAAAAATTGATAATGTTTTTAACAAAAGTGGCTATCACTTTTTACTTAAATATTATCACTTTTTAATTAAACACTATCACTTTTTTTTTTCATGAGGGTTAAGGGAGACCCGTCTTACGGATCTCATTCCGTGAGACGGTCTCACCCAAGACTTGCTCTTGGGGTTTACATTTTTTTTTTCGGTCGTCTTAACTCTCAAAAGATTATTTGAACACTATCAATATTAAAATAACATATAAAACATTAAATTGTAGGCTCATTTTGAAACCGTATTACATTTTACCACACTAAATCCCTTTGTTTGACTCCACATGCAAATGATTTTCTCCTCACCTAAAACATGTCTTCTTTTTTCTTTATATTCTTTTTCTTATCATTATTATACATAACATGGTAACAGAAATCAAGTTAAAGTAAGTACAAATTTTGGTTAGTTTATGATTATTGACCTCAAGTAATTTAGGTCTGTTTTCATCCCTATTGACATACATTGTTGGAATAAAGCTCCAAAATGAAGAAATAATTGACATGCAGTAGTACCTCATTTTTCAGGACAACGGGTTGAGCTTCTTGGTTGAAGAAGGGATCCGACATATTAGTGTGTTTTTACCACTCTGATTCTGGGTTTTTACCCTCTTCTTGAATATCAAGAAAGAAAAAATTACAGGAATCAAAAGTACAGATTCAAATTGAGTGGTAAAAAGGGAAATAATCAGACCACGAAAAAGCCCCTAGCCTCGTCAAATCTATGGGCTTTTTAAGTCAACTATGTTTTTTTAATAAACACGCGCCAATTTTATCAAAAATCCTTTCATAATTATCTAATGTTCCTAAATCACGTTAAATATTACTTCGTCCCACAATTTTTTTTTTACACTTGCCTTATTTGTCCATTTAACAATTGTTTGTACACCTTAAAAAAAAAAAGGAAATTCCTCCATAAACCTCATCCTCACAAAATTCACATATTTACACAAAATGTCATTACTTTTACACTTATTTCAACCACTCTCTTTACTTTATTACTCCCTCCGTCCCAGGATTTTGTGCATGGTTTGACCGACACGGAGATTAAGAAAATGGAATATAGTGATGTGTATGGTGGAATAACGGAGTGATATTATTGGTAATTAATTGACTAAAGTGAATGAGATTTGACTAAAGTGAAGCGAGATATTAAATTGTGGGCCCAAATAGAGTGACATTTTTTGAAATTAAATGAATGTTGCAAGGGTAAAAATTATGTGAGTTATTTTCTTTTTTGGAGTGTGCAAATAATGTTGGGATGCACGTTAAGGAAAGTGTGCAAATAATCACAGAACGGAGAAAGTAATTTAACTTTACAAAATTATATCTCAACACTCCACTCATTATACTTTTTTCTTAATAAATGTGTCCACTTTTCCAAGACGAGGGAGTAGTTAACTATTTCTTCTAAATTAATGTTAATGTTATTTTTCTAAATTAAATTTTAGTTAACTATTTCTTGTCATTATTAGAAATAAAATATTGTGCGCCAATATTAGTTAACTATTTCTTTTAAATTAAATTTCAAACAACCCATAATATTTATGTCACATACATTTTTTTACAAATAAAATTATCAAATGTCACTTTATATATATATATATATATATATATACCGTCTTTATATTTAATAATATTCTAACATTAATGAATTAAATTTATTTACATATTTACTAATTTATAATTAATGATTTGAGTATTCCTTAAATATACATTTTCTCTTTAAAATTATTAATGTTAGATATACTAGTAAATACTCATCATATATTTAACCTATTATTATACACTTATACATAATAACATTTAAATAGTTATTTTATAAAAATATAAAACATTATAAAAAATTAAGGGGAAGACTACATGTAAACTAAAAATATATTGTTTTAGTATATAGGAAAATGGTAGATAGGGTGAGAATGGAATACTAAATTTTGTTCTTGATGAACGAGGAATGTTACAGAATTAAAAAAATATTAAAACATTTTTCTTAAAATAAAAATAACTTTAATACGTGCAGTAGTAAATGTATACATTTGTCTTAAGTCGCATTCGTGGCGAAGGGAAAGGTTTTGTCCTTTTTTAAAAAGATAGTGTGTCATGCTCCCACCATTTCAGAATTTTGTGCATGGTTTGACCGGCACGAAGATTATGAAAATAAAAATAAATAAATTAAGAAAAACTTATATGAAACCAGAGAAAGGACAACAATTATGAAAAATATATAAATATATCTCATTAAATTTTTATTCAACTCATATAGATTAAACGAATCAACAATAGCAATGACAATAATGCAGCTTATTAATAATTTTGCAAAACCCTCCTTTTGGGCAGTCTTGTAAACACAAATCATTACACTTTGGAACGTCAGTTTCGGAGATACAGCTACCAATATAATTGTCAATACAACATTTCAATCCTTGACGTGATCTGCAAATAATTAAGAAAATAATACTCCATATTAGTAAAAGTAAAGTATCCCCCATCAACAAGAAAAGTCACAGAAATATACTATCTTCATATTCCATGATTACTTGCACACTTTCCTTTTTGGACGTCTCAAGATTACTTGTACACTCTTAATATGAAAATACTGCACAAAATTAATACCCTCCCAACATTATTTTATTTCAAAATTGTCACCTTCTTTTTACATACATTTTATTTTACACTTCATCATATCTATTTTACACCTCACCAAATTACCTAAAATATCATTCATTTATCTTACATCACTCACCACTAAATTCACTTTTCTTAAAAATTGTTGTTAAATCTGGTGAATAAAACCAATGAATTTCATATATTTCTTGATTGCAAAGTAACAGAAGGAAGCGCATATATATATACACGCGTAACAAGAATATATGTTGTATCTAAGTGTATCTAAACAAGAATATACACAGTATCTATCTAATTGTATCTAAATGCATACTAATGAAGGCCCTAAGATATTGAACATGGGTCGTGTATGTTAAATTAATATTGGTGGGCCTAAGGCCCATTATGATATAAAAGGCAATTCTCAATACTCCCCCTCAAGTTGGCGTGTGAAGATCTCGAACACCCAACTTGCCACGAAGGAATTGAAAACGATCTCTACCAAGCGGCTTTGTAAATATGTCAGCAACTTGATCCGTTGTGGACACCATACTCGGTTGAATGTCGCCTCGTGTAACCCGTTCTCGAACAAAGTAACAATCCATCTCAACATGCTTCGTTCTCTCGTGAAAGACGGGATTGAGTGCAATATGGCGAGCAGCCTGATTATCACAAAAGAGCGGTGTGGGGCCAGTTTGCTTGACATCAAAATCACATAGAAGCCAACGGAGCCAAATTATTTCACAAACCGTCGTAGCCATAGCTCTATATTCGGCTTCGGCGGACGAACGAGAGACCACGGATTGCTTCTTAGTGCGCCAAGAAACTGGTGAATCTCCAAGATATATAATATATCCAGTGGACGAGCGTCGCGTGAAGGGACACCCCCCCCCCCCATCAGCATCACAATGGGCGCGAATGGTAGTATCGACACTTGACGTGAGAAAATGTTTTGTCCCGGTGCATTCTTTAAGTAACGTAAGATGCGGTGGGCGGCCATAAGGTGGGTCTGGCGAGGACTATCCAAGAATTGACTAAGTTGACTAACGGCAAAGACGATATCCGGACGAGTGACTGTTAGATAGAGTAAACGACCAACCAGTCTTCGGTAAGACATCGCATCGACAAGGGGACTGTCGTCGTCCGGACGTAATTTCAAATTTTGTTCCATAGGAAACATGCTCGGGCGGCTACCTTGGAGGCCACTCTCTTCCAAGATAGCTAATGCATACTTTCGTTGACTCAAGACGAAGCCTTCAGGGGATCTAGCAACCTCTATTCCCAAAAAATACTTCAAGGGACCCAAATCCTTGATGCTAAATTTCTCATCCAAATATCGTTTCACAAATGCAATATGGGAAGAATCATTCTCAGCCAATATAACATCGTCGACATAAATTAGTGCGGAAACGTAAATAGAGCCTTTTCGGAATATAAATAGAGAATGATCGGCACGGGATTGATGAAAATTGATGGCAATAAGTGCTTGAGTGAATTTTTCATACCAATTTCGGGAAGCTTGTCGAAGACCGTAAAGGGATTTTTGTAACTTGCAAACACGAGTCTCACCATCTTTTGCAAAGCCTTGTGGGATGTTCATGTACACATCTTCATGCAAATCACCGTGAAGGAAAGCATTATTTACATCCAACTGGTGGACAATCCAATTTCTTTTAGCCGCGACAGTCAACATGCAACGCACCGTGACCAATTTTGCAACCAGAGCAAATGTTTCATGAAAATCAACGCCTTCAATCTGGGTAAATCCTTTGGCAACCAAACGAGTCTTGTATCGCTCCACCTCCCCATCGGGTTTATATTTGATTTTGTAGACCCACTTTGACCCGACAACTTTCTTCCCAGGTGGAAGGTGAGTCAAAGTCCACGTCCCATTTGTTTCTAATGCCTGAATCTCATTTTTCATCGCATCTCGCCATAAAGGATCCTTAATGGCCTGTGAGAAATGCTTAGGCTCATCACGAGATGTGATGGCCGCTAGAAATACCTTATGAGCAACAGAGAATCTATCATAGGTAATGAATTTAGATAAATGATGTACCGTCGAGATCGTCGAATTGGCAGTGGGTTGTGCATGGTCGATAGATGGGGGTAGATCAATGACATATGCGTCGAGATATTTGGGGCGCCTTTTGAGTCGACGGCCCTCTTGAGGCAAAATATTGGGGGCGACGACCGTATCAACATTGTCGCGTGACTCAGTAGTAGGCACGACTTCAGTGAGTTCGGGCTGATCAATGTTGCAAGGAACGACAGGCACGGGTTCAGTGACTTCAGGTTGATCAATATGGCAAGGAACAGTCCTGCGAATGAATGGTCGAGACGATATAGAGATTCGACTGAGGGTAGGTTGGGTACCGCGTGCTCGACCAAGAGCTGTGCTGACTGCAGCCGAAAGATCCAAGTTCTCATTGCCTTTAAATGGTAAGATATGCTCAAAAAATGTGACGTCACGGGAGCTAAAAAATTTGTGGGTTTGCAAATCAAAAACCCTATATGCCTTTTGTCCATTCGGGTAACCAACAAAAACACAAGCGCTCCCCCTTTCTCCAAACTTGTCTTTCCTTCGATTGTCATGTGCATAAACCAAGCACCCAAAAACCCGTAGATGATCATATGTCGGTTGTTTATCAAAGAGAATTTCGTAAGGTGTTTTGTTGGAGATTACCGGAGAAGGTAGGCGATTGATGATGTAGACGGCCGTAAGTATACACTCTCCCCAAAACTCGATTGGTAACCCAGATTCGAAACGAAGTGCTCTTGCTACTTCTAAAATATGTCGATGCTTGTGCTCCACAACACCATTTTGTTGTGGAGTGTCTGTGCACGAACTTTCCATAACTATTCCATTAGCCGAATAATATTGCAATAGTGAGGACGATGTGAATTCCAAGCCGTTGTCTGAGCGGATACGTTTAACGTTCCTTTGAAATTGAGCCCTAACCATATTGCTAAATTGAATTAAATGTGTGTCAACATTAGATTTTTGACGAATAAGGAACACCCACACTGCTCTACTATAGTCATCGACTATCGATAAAAAATATCGTGCTCCAACAAAAGTCTCACATTTATAAGGGCCCCAAATGTCACAATGAATTAATTCGAAACAACACGAGGCTCTACTAGTGCTAACGGGGAAAGGTAACCGAGTTTTTTTTGCTCGAAGGCACGAATCACAAAAGGTAATATCTTTATTAAAATTGCCCAAGGAACGAATAACTTTCAATTTTCCATTCGACGCATGGCCTAAACGCTTATGCCATAAATCTGAGCTTGGAACAGTGGTCAAGGCGAGCCCCCCATCTCTCGGAAACTCCATGTAGTATAGACCATCACGTTGTTTACCCACTCCAATCGGCTTCCTTGAGAGTGAGTCCTGTATCACACAAAAATCTGGAAAGAATGTGAATACATAATTCAAGTCATGTGTAAGTCGATGAACCGAAATAAGATTGCAATGGAATTGAGGTAAGTATAGGACTCGATTAAGTTGTAGTCCATTTGAAAATTTAATACGCCCGATTGCATGAACGGGAACTGAATCACTGTTTGGAATTTTCACCGGTGGTTCCGAATGATTTGTCACCAAATCGTACAAGAATTCGTCATTGCACGTGATATGTTCGGTTGCTCCTGAGTCGATGATCCAAGATTGTGAATAATTCATCATCATACCTGCCATGTTTGCAGAGGGTAATGCACCACCGTGCATACATACAAGATCGTTTGCTGATGGCTTCAAGATTTCACCATGATCTCCATCTTTAAACGAAGTTTCAGCAAAAACATCTTCCGTCATATCGGAGGCATATAGATGATATGGCGGCATAATATCAATCACAACAGGCGGCTGTTTTGATCCGCTGTTGGTGTCGCCTTGCGTTCACTTTATCGCCTGTTATGGCATGAATGAGAATGCATAGAAGTAACAACAATTTTCAATGTTTGTCGTCGAGAGGATTTGTTGAAAGAAAATCACCAGAATTTCTGCTCTGATACATGTTAAATCTGGTGAATAAAACCAATGAATTTCATATATTTCTTGATTGCAAAGTAACAGAAGGAAGCGCATATATATATACACGCGTAACAAGAATATATGTTGTATCTAAGTGTATCTAAACAAGAATATTCACAGTATCTATCTAATTGTATCTAAATGCATACTAATGAAGGCCCTAAGATATTGAACATGGGTCGTGTATGTTAAATTAATATTGGTGGGCCTAAGGCCCATTATGATATAAAAGGCAATTCCCCATAATTGTGTCGGTTAAACCATTCAAGTAATTTCGTGACAGAGAGTATAAAATTTGATAATAAGTAGATAATACTCCCTCCGTTCCGCTATAAGTTTACCCTGTGGAACATAAAAGGAAAATGAAAAATTTATAATGAAAGGGAGGAAGTATATATATATAACAATTTTGATTGGAAATTCGATAGATACATCTAAAGAATTAAAAACGTACTAAAATTGACATTAACCAACAAAAATTTAAAAATAACAAAAGTTATGAAAGAATAACTTTAAAGGCTTTTTTACAAATGATAAAGAATAAAAAACTCATAAAAAAAATGACATTGATCAACAAAGTTTAAGATATTCAAAACTATAAGTACAATTTTGAGTTTAGTTTATGATTAAATTATTTAATTAATCATATCACTGGCGCCGATGAAAAGGACAACAACTAGAAGCAAGCAATAAAATGAAATTTTGGCCATATTGTCTACGAATATTGATAATCTCGTGTGATGCAAAAAATTACGAGTATACTAAGATATATGCATAACCTTATATATAGTTGGCTTTCGATTTAAATTTGATCGAAAACTAATTAATTACTCAGACAAATTCTTAAATGGCAAATTAATGATAATTATAACGTCGATTTGTTACATTTATATAAACAAAGTAACGTACATAAATTGTTTAGGTTTGAATATTTTAATATTATTTTCTTAATTATTATATCAACCTTATTCTATTAATTGCATTCCTTAATCTGAGGATTTACCTAGTTTTCTTGAAATTTCAATTAACTGCCTAAACATATACTATGATTTTAGTATTACGCGGTATATTAGTAAAAATCAATATTTAATAAGAAAAAAATTGCATTTTTAGAATACTTAATTTTAATTAAAATGTTAAATTAAATAAAAAATTATTTAAAAATATATAATAAGAAATTAGTATAAAGATATTTCCATTTTATAATTAAGTTATACATACACTATAAAAAAATTAATACTCATGATTTATGACAAATTGGCAATACACGATGTTGACTAAGTTAAATACTCCCTCGGGGCCTGGATTTCTTACCAAGCCGGCATATGCAACATCGCGCAAGACTACTTTGAAGATCTGTTTGCGCAAAACCCTGGTAATCCAAACATTATGCAGTTTATCGACCCTGTCGACACCGTTATTTCTGAGGCTCAAAATGCAGATTTGATTAGGCCTTTCTTGAAGGAGGAATTTACAATGGCTATAAAACAGATGCACGGAGACAAAACCCCTTGCCCAGATGGTTTTAACCCAGCCTTCTTTCAACGCCACTGGAGTATGATAGGCGACGATGTCTTTGCGGAAGGGAATGGATGGTTGGAGCGGGAGGAATTCCCACAGGGCTCACTGACACCACTATGGTGCTTATTCCGAAGACTGATGACCCCCAGACCATGCGGGACCTCTGCCCCATCTCCCTTTGCAACGTGACCTACAAAATTATTTCAAAGGTGCTCTATAATAGATTGAAATCAGCCCTCCCAGGTATTGTGGACAAAGCACAATCTGCGTTTGTGACGGGGCGCGCTATCCAGGACAACGTCTTGATAGCGTTTGAAACATTGCACGCCATGAAAAACCGAAGGACAGGGTCAAGGGGGGACGTGGCAATAAAAATTGATATTAGCAAGGCCTACGATCGGGTTGATTGGGGATTCTTGGAATCCATGCTACGGAAACTGGGTTTCGCGGAAAAATGGGTGCGCTGGATGTTGATGTGTGTGAGATCAGTTCGGTACTCGATTCGAGTGAATGAGGATGTGGTGGGGCCGATTATTCCTGGGAGAGGCTTGAGGCAAGGGGACCCACTGTCTCCTTATCTATTTATACTTTGTTCGGAAGGCTTATCCCAAGTGCTTAACCGAGCAAGCATGGCGGGTTCGTTACACGGCAACAAGATATGTCGACAAGCACCTGAAATTACTCATTTGTTATTTGTCGATGATAGCCTTCTTTTCTGCAGGGCCACAGTGGAGGAATGTGGCTTCTTGAAAAACTTACTGGATGAATATGAGAATGTCTCTGGACAGGCTATTAACTATGCAAAGTCAGGGGTGTTCTTTAGCAGAAATGTATCGGAGGACAGGAGAGAGGAAATAAAAGGTATCTTGGGTATTCAACACCAAATAAACACAAGTCGTTATCTTGGGCTGCCATCGCTGATTGGGCGGAAAAAAAGGGACATATTCAACTATGTTAAGGACAGGATGTGGGCAAAACTTCAAGGGTGGAGGAACAAAAAGATCTCGAAAGCAGGGAAAGAGGTTCTCATCAAGGCAGCCGCACAGGCTATCCCAGCCTACTGTATGACGACTTTCTTGCTCCCTTCGACTCTTTTGGATGAGCTGCAGGTGATGATAAATAAGTTTTGGTGGAGTAATTCGACGGATGCAACGAAAGGAGTTAACTGGATGAGGTGGGAGAAGTTTTGTGTCCCAAAGGAGGATGGGGGACGGGGATTTAGAGACTTACATAAATTTAACGTCGCGATGTTGGGGAAGATGGGGTGGCGTTTGGTTACTGACCCAGGTGCCCTTGTCTGCCGAATTCTAAAGGCAATGTACTTCCCTCGAACCTCTTTTCTTGATGCACAAAAAGGATGGTTGCCTAGTTTTACATGGTCCAGTATTTATGCTAGTCAACAACTAGTCAGGGCAGGGGCTAAATGGAAAGTGGGAACTGGTGATAGCATAAGGGTGTGGGATATGCCTTGGGTAAATAACATAAACGACAATTTAATTCAGTCAGATTATGTGGAAGGATTGGAGGATCTCAGGGTCGCGGCTCTGTTTGATGCGGAAAGCAGGGAATGGGATGTCCAATTATTACACGACCTTGTACCTTTGGATGTAGCGAGCATCCTCAATACGGCTCTACCTCCGACGGGTTCCACGGATAAACTCATATGGACACCGGATAGAAGGGGCCACTACACTGTTAAATCCGCCTATGAGCTGTTGCAGAATCTGGAATCAAACACAGATCTGAGAGCAGATGGAGACTGGAATGCCATATGGAGGTTGCAAGTCCCACCTAATGTTCGGGACTTCATTTGGCGTGTCGGGCGTAACTGTCTACCAACGAAGGCGAATCTATACACGAAAAGGGTAGTCCAAGATACGGATTGTATGTTATGTGAAGGAGGGACTGAGGACAGTTGGCACATCTTCACGGCTTGCCCCTATGCACGATCGTGCTGGACGTTGGCGGGCCTCGTGACCAAATTGGACGATTGCATAACCCGGGTTAATAGCCTACCTGAACTGGTGTTTGAGATGCTCCGAGGACCGATTGGAGTAGTAGCAACTAGTTTTGGAATGGTTCTATGGCAGATTTGGAAAGAAAGGAACGCAAAACTTTGGTCCTCTTCATGTGCCACACCCCCTCAAGCTGTCCACAAATCGGCTAGTACCTGGAATGAATGGAAAGCAGCAAATACAAGACCGCGACATGCAGCTGCAACAACCGATAATATGGATGGGAGGTGTGACGCATGGCATGCGCCGCCATTGGGTACGCAGAAAATAAATGTTGACGCAGCTGTATTCTCGGATTCAGGCCAGATGGGCCTAGGAATGGTGGTTCGGGACAGGAACGGCACAATTCAGTTGTGTCGGTCGAAGACACTGTTGGGGTGTTTTGACGCAGAAATGGGTGAGGCTCTGGGCTTCTTCGAGGCTTTACAATGGGTGAAATCTGAAGGCATTACCGATTGCATCATCGAAGAAGATGCAAAGGTCGTTGTGGAGGCCATCAACTCGAGTACCACTTATGAATCTGTTTTTGGCGATTACGTGGAAGCTTGTAGAGCGATGTTGGCTCAAATGAACAATGTTAGAGTCATTTTTGTTAGACGAAGTGCTAATATAGTGGCACACACTTTGGCTCGCGAATCTCGCCGTTTTAGAGCTTTTTCTGCTTGGGTAGACCCACCAAACTTTGTGGTTGGGCTAGTTTCACCCATATGCACTTGCAATAATAGAATCTAAACCCCCTTGAATTCAAAAAAAAAAAATATACTCCCTCCGTCCCGGAATTACTTGCATAGTTTGTTCGGCACATTGTTTAAAAAAAGTGGATTTAGTGGTTGATGATGTAAGATAAAGGATGGGTATTTTAGGTAATTTGATTATGTGTAAAGTGGATTTGATGATGTGTAAAGTGAAATGTATGAAAAGAATGAGTGACAAATTTGAAAATAAAATGATGTTGTGAGGTTATTAATTTTGTGGAGTATTTCCATATTAAGAGTGTGCAAGTAATTTTGGAACGTTCCAATAAAAAAAGTGTGCAAGTAATCACGGGACAGAGGGAGTAATACAAATAATTTGTAAAAATAAATAAAAAGAAAATCTTAATGGAAATTTTGTAAGATCATAAGATTAATTTGAAAATGTAAAATTTATTAATTATATTTATAGCAAATTCGCGTGAGACTCGCGTCTATGTATATTTATATTTATGGAGTATTTGATCTCTTACTAAATACCAAATTTCCTTAATTATAATTATGGCAATTCACGTAAGATCATAAGATTGATTTGCACAATCTTCTTTAAGTTAAGAGTGATGTTTTTTGTTCTTTAGTTTTATAGAAAAATTTAAGGAAATTGAAAAAATTAATTAACTTTTATAGTCAGAGTATTTGAATGGATTTGTAGGTTAGTTTAATTTAAGTAAATTCGATTTTCAATAAATATTGTATACGTATTTTGAATTAAAATTGCCTAATTTATTCAAGAAAACAAAATTTGAATTTTGTTTTATAGAATTTTGAATGTACATTGTATACGAAACCTAGATTTGAAACCTTACTAAGATCAAATTTATGTAGTTGGTAAAAACTTGTGTGAGATCATCTCACGGATAAAGATCGGTGATGGAGGTTTTTTTACATTAGGATTAAAGGAGACTCGTCTCATGAATCTCATTTACATTAGTAAGTCATTATTATCAAATTTACATGTGATTTTAGAATTAATGTCTTTGAAGACCCGTTATTGAAACAATGATGTAAACAAAGTCATATATTTTTTGTTGGTACTAAGATGCATTATTTGAAATGCTTAGAATGACTCGTCATCAGAAACAAAGCATCACATGATATTTACAAATATGAAACAAATATGCATATTTTTTATGTTTGCAAAAGGTCAAAATCTTATTTATTGGGCATTATGAATGCCCTCAAATGGAATCAATACAGTAGAGTGCAAAAACAAAATCAGAACAATACAGATAATAACATTCTCTCTACTCTAATTGAAATATTGTCCCCTGAAAATCATTACGTACTTGTTGTTCCAGAGAGCCCAAGCGTATTTCCACTTTTAGTTTGCAATATGGATATTGAATATCTGAAAAACGAAACGTAAATATTACAAAAACGAATGGAGGGATTTATATAGGAAATGAGAGTAAGAATGTATGGTTAAGATTAAGTTTGACAATAAAAGGTTGTGAATTAAAAGGAGAAAAAAGAAGATAGAAGTCATAAGTTCACAAGTTGAACCAAAGGTCGGGGTGCATCGAAATTGGTACACCCCTGAGAATCACCTACTAAGTGAAACGATTAAAGAGTCCGAAAAAACTAATTAAAATGAGAACCCGAGACCGGATGAAGGATCTATGGTGGGTCAAAAGGATCGGCTCATTTATCCTTGAACATGGAGACACGGATCATATCATTGTCGAGCCCTGTCGAAGAGTTGACAGTGTAGTCCGCGCAGGCTCTAGCCTCGAAATCATCGATAATGTTGTCCGAGATTTGTTGATGGGATACGCTCCCAACAAGCACCTTGTGGCGTCTAGATTTCTCTGTGGGCCGGTTCGAGGCCGCCTAAGCAGTGACGGGAGCGTCGTTGGCCAGCGGCTTCAATGATGCACCAGCCTCCAAATCCTGAGTGTTGCTGATCGCCTCAACCGCAGGCTCTAGAAAAATGTATGAGGGCTCATCCATGCATGGATCGTCGAGGCTGGAGAAGAAGTTGTTGGTTGGGACCGGATCAACTCCGCTAGCCGAGGTGGGGTCCTGTGGGGGCGATCGAGGTCGGAGGTCCGAAGGGGATGGCCTCGACCTTCTTCTGTGGCGAGTCCTACCACGGGGATCGTCACGAGAAGGTGGTTGTGGATCCGTGGGTGGCGGGGCAAATCCCTTAGAGCAACGTGCAGACATGTGTCCAACTACCTTATAGTGGTTGCAAAACTCTGAAAGTTGTTCATAGATCACTTCTACCATCACAGATCGATCCTCGCATTTTAGGACCAGTCTCTCCAAAAAAGGTTGTTTCATATCCACCTCGATCAAGATTTAGCATATTTTGCCATGGTTTTAGCCGATGTGTGAGCGTCCATCTTGACGAGCGTGCCAACTGCCGAGGCTGCAGCCGAGAGAACCGTTGGCTGCCAAAGTTCAGTCAGAAGGCCAACGAGGCGCACCCAAACCTGAGTCATCGAAGTCGGGGCCTGATTTAGATTGAAACCGGGAGACCATTTTTGTAGCCGGATGAACTTGAGCCCAACTGCCAGGCCCTTCGCCTGAAGATTCTGTCGCGCTCTTCCAAAGAGTGAAATTTGAGAACAACAAATCATTTTTCGATTGGAACAACGGACAGGGCCCCTTGGAGGGACAAGGTCTCGACGAGCCTCTTCGATAAATCTGCATACGAGATCGGGGCTTTGCCACGAGGAGTGAGTAAGCGACCAATCAGAGCATTCTTGAATTCATTCACACCAGCCTAAAGCGTTGTGTTATCAATCGAAATCGTGACAAAATCTCCCTTCTTAAACGGACACATGTGGTTTGGAAAATTCATTGGACTCGTGGGAGCGTGGTCAACCGGTAAGGCGGGCGCCTCAATAAAGCTCAATGCGGAAACGCTTTGTCCAACCAAGTCAGCCACGGACGAGGTAGGAGACAACAGAACAAGCAAAGATCCAGTGAAAGGTTCGAGAAATGCAATAAATCCAGGAAAGTGTTTCTCTAATGAAGGGAGGTGAACACCCAATGGAGACAGTCTGGTCGAGAGATTTCATGAAGACAGCCAAGCCTGGAAACTGAGCTATAAGCTACTTAGCCAGTGCAATATCACTAGAGGAGAAAGAGGCCAGCACCTGCCCGCGCGGGGATGGCGGCCGAACGGGAGGAGAAGTGCGAGGGGGAGGGGGGCAACCGCCAGAGAAGGGGGAGGGGTGTGGCAGGCCGCAGCAGCGGATGAGGGAGAGTTGGCACGTTCAGAACCGGTGGCCAAGGAGGTGGGACCGTGGATGTTCGGGAGTAGCGGCTAGACAGCGGCTGAGGGTGTCGGACATGCCGATCCGAGCGCAAGCCAATCCCCGCCCATAAGTGGCGATGGGAGAGGGGTGGCGCCTGCGTGTGTAGTGGGAACCTCCATCCGCGAAGCTTTGCTGGAAGTCTAAAAGAAGGCGGCAGCCGCCATGAGCGGCGGGAGTGGCTGGAAGAGGTTGAATGAGATTAAAAGATAAAATGTAGAATGAATGAGAAAATAGGAATTTTAAAATGGAGTGATTTGAGAAGAGAGAGATTAAAATAGACCAATGGAATTGTCACACGAGCTGTTAAAATGTTCACAAATTTATGTTATAAATATATTTTTAGATAAAATAATATAAAGAGAACTTAATCAAAATAACATGTTAATTGATTTTATTTTATTTTTTGAATTTAGATAATACTTTTCATTTTAATGTCAATGACAAATATATGTATTAATCAATAATTTAATTACACATTAATTTTTTAAAAATTAATTAAAACTCATGACACGTTATCACATTTAACCATATTATGACACATGACAAAATTAAACTCCATATATTAGTATATAGGGGATATGATATAAATAAAATATAGTTAATTAAGTTAATTTGTAACAAAAATTAGCAATTTAACTCGAGGTCATGGTCAAACTTAATTGAGATAATTTTTCTTGTTCTCAAATATTATTCTACTACAAACTAAAAATATTCTAAACATATACTCCCTCTTATTTAAAATGTAAATTAATGACTTTTTAATTGATCTAAAATTCTACACTATACATTAACAAATATTACTTTAAATTATTATTAATTAGTTTAAACCTCTTATTTAAAATGTACGTCACTTTATAGACTTATGCATAAATATTAGAAAAAAAAATAATGACTTTTTAATTACTCTAAAATTCTCCACTATACATTAACAAATATTACTTTAAATTATTATTAATTAGTTTAAAGGTAATTTAGTAAAATGTATAATTAATTTGTATTGAAAAGTGCAGAAAAAAGAAATGTCAAAACATAATATATTTGAATAGGAGGGACTAATTTTTTGAACAAATTCGCCATATTATTTTTTTAACTTGTAGTAACAAAATAGGAGTATTATTTGCAGGTCTTGTCATATTTCTGGCTATGCAATAAATTACCTGCCTGTGTCCTTGAATTTTTTTGAACAATCCGAGTCTCTTAAACATTATGTTGCTCTTAATAGATTACCCAAGACAATTACAGAAATGTCCAATAACAAAACATAAATACATGCTAGAATGTGTGCAAAAACCACATATATAATTAAACATAGTCCCTCCGCATGCATTAAGCATATCTAATCAATACATATGGCTGTCTCTAATGTCATACCATTGCCATTGCCATTGCCATTGCCATTACCATTACCATTACCATTACCATTACCATTACTAGGAGTAGGAGTAGGAGAGTTGAGCATTAATTCAAGTGGGAGATGATCAATCCGAAAAAGATGAAGTTGGAATGTGAGGCTGCTTCCACTATTCTCCATTAGTTGGAACACACAAGCATCTCCTAATTTCAGATTGTTCTGTTTCACAAATTTCTCCCATTCACATGGATCCAACCTAGGCATTCGAGCATCTCCGATGTAGGACATGCTCCAATTCTTGCCCCCGTGTTTGAGAACCACGGGGACCGTCCTCTTAGGGAGGAGTGAACTAAAACTCTTGGGAATAAACTGCTTAAGCAAGTTTTGGGAATTAATTTGTCAGCACATATATATAGGGTCTCGTTTACTTGTTTAGAAGGTGGGTTAGGTGTGTAAATCACTAAGCAAACAAATCTAGGAGTAGAGTAATTACCAGGTGGAAGGGTGGAGTTACTTGTTTGTTGTTTACTAAATCCACACCCAAGAATGGGTTTCCGGGAGAAATATAGAAAATGTCATCCTCCTCTGCTTTACCATTTTCATTTTTTATTTTGCAAACCACCTGAGAAAAACATTAATCATTAAAAAAAGTACTAACAAACACACTAAAATTAAATCATATATTCCATTAGACCCTGGCCTTCAGATACCACATTTCCCACCCCCCATCCTGATATTTAGACATTTCTCATGTTTTTGTTTTACACCGGACCCTAATGAAAATAATATTCTTATTAAATTCAGTTTTCTTTATTTGCTTCATCTCAGAAAATTAATAATAACAAACACGAGTATTAAGTGACGTTTTTAACTTACATAGTAGATACTACTCAGTACTCACCAACAAAATCTTGGAGAAAAAAAATACTCAAATACTCATCCAGACCAGAATCAAAAATAACTTCTTTTTTTTTTCTTGAAGGAAACAAAGAGTAACACATGCTTCATCCGTAGTGTGTTACGTTAAGTTACTTTATTTCCATTTTTTTAACACTCAGTATCTATTTTCTAAATTTTTTTTTTATATTTAAAAAAAAAAAAAAAAAAAAAAGCAAACAGTAAATTAAACATGTAACGGAGGATGTATTAAATAATTATGCAATATCCAAGTAAAGATACACATACCTCCTCGTGTTTAGGTGGAATGAGTTGAGGGGGAGAAGGAGACATTTTAGTGGGTTTTGGTTTTACCATTATCTATCTAACTCTCTCTGGTATATGAGCAAAACAAAAAGGTGAAGGGGGAAGATCTAAAGTGTTTGCGTTGATTACATATAGTTATAACAGGAATATGAAAAGACATTTTGTTTCACCTTTTCACAAACAAACAAAAAAAAAGAAGCTAATAGTAGTAGTAGTAGTAGTACAGTAATAATTACTGTGTTTCAGGCTTCAAACCAATCTCAACTAGTCACTCCGGCTGCTTAAAAGTTTATTAATACTTCAGTTTCATAAAGTTTGTATAAAATTAAGTAATCCCTCCTCCCTACTTGCACACTTTTCAAAATTACTTACAAACTCTTAATATGAAAATAACCTATAAAATTAATAATCTCACAACATTATTTTATTTTTAAATTTGCCACTCTTTTTTTTCATCCATTTCACTTTACACATCATCAAATTACCAATATCCCTCATTTATCTTACATCATCAACCACTAAATCCATTTTTTTTAAACAACGTGTCCATCAAACTTTGCAAATTATCCTGGGACGGAGGGAGTAACATTCTTTTACATTCTTTTTTTTTTTTTACACATTTACTTCTTATTAATTTTTCTCTTTTTTTTTTCTTTTTCTATTTTTCACCTAGCTTCCTTTTCCACCATTTCAAAAAAAAAAAAAAAAATCATTAATATATTTTCAAAAAATATAGAAATAATTTAGTAAGATCATTGTTAAAATTAGGAAAAACGATAAACTTTTTGAAACAAAACTTAAAATTAAATGCGATAAACTTTATAAGTTTTAAAAAATATTATGGTAAAATAAAATATAAAATAAAGTTATAAATGAGGTAGGGTATATTTTTTAAAAAATAAAATTTAATACATTTAATAGGGTAATCCTAAAAAAACAATAAATTGGTTCATACAAATAAAAACATTAAGGTTGAAAATATTACACGGAAAAATAAAAAGATTGTTTGAATGAAATTGTGTGGATCAAAATTGCACCCAATGCTTTTTTAATAAATAAATATTTTTTCTCTTCTCTAAACACATGCACTCTACTACTTTCTTTTTATTTTCATATTTTATTAATAATTCACTCCAACATTTAAATATATTATTTTTTAATTATATATTATCTATAATTAATTTTTATTATATTTAAAAAATGTAAAAAAACTATTAAATTATTTAAAATTAATAATTTATAAATTATATTAAAAAGACATTTTATTCTACAATTAAAAAAATTACAATTCCAATCATTTAAATGATTTTATAGAAAAAAAATATGAATTTTAATATATATATATATATATTTCTTTTATTAATAATATTATAAAATTAAATTATAGTAAAATTTATCCAAATAAAATTTAAATATTCAATAAACAAGTGACATGTGTCACTTTTTTGGTGGAGGATTGTGACACCTTCGAGAGCTTCCAACAGCTCGTGGCATTTTTTTTATATTTTGAATTTTTTTTTGTTTCTTTTTGTCGTTTTGCGATAAAGAGAGTAACCAAGTATCTATCTTTTTTTTCGAAATTTATAAAATAATTATCAAAAGAAATTTGAAAGATCCATTTCCGGGGAGGGGGAGGGGTACAGGCCTCACCCGTTACGTTCCACGTCCTTGTTCTACTTTGCAATTTTATATTCGAATTTCTTCATTCAACTATATTCACTCCTAAAAATACTTATACATTCTACTATTACATTTCATTTAACTACTCTTACAAAATTTGATTTAACATAAAGTAGAATAAATACATTTAGAGTCACTCTATAAGACCATTAAACAATTTAAGACACAAATTATAAATAAAACAATTAAAATCACTTTCGGAATTGAATACCCTATAATGCCCCTTTTGTCTAAAAAAATAAAATTAATTGTATATACAATTAAATCCCCGAAATCAAGGGATTGAGAAAAAAATTGTTTGACATTCCTTACTCTGGCAGTTACCTTCCTTCCATAGGATCTCGTTTCGAATCTTCACATCGTGGTAATCAATGCTTTCTCCAACTCAACCCCTCGATGATGACTTTCCATATCTTAGGTATTTCACTTAATAGAGATTAATTAGGATTAATATTGCATACACTTCATCCCCAAGTTCTATACTTTTCGATTTCTTTGTGTTTGATATCGATTCAATTTTGTATATCTTTTTTGGATAGAAATGGAGAATGTTGTAATTCTCAAAATCGATCTTGATGGTAGATGGAAGTTGATTCGGATAAATCATCAAACGACATACCAGAGTATACTAGATGAAATCAACGACAAATGACCCAATTTATCTCAAGGCAATTTCTCAATTTTGTATTCTGTTGGGTGTGTGAAGAACTGTTATTTAGAGTCCGATAGTGATTTTAGTGGTATGATTGGGCGTGAGATTGCTCGTATTTGTGCGCATTTTTGCTATATTATTGTAGCATTTTGATGTGATTTTGGTCGTAATTGATAGAAATTGTGCTACTAACCTTGTTGTCAAGAAATGTGTTCAAAGTGTAGGAAATAAGGTGAAATAGTCCATTTTAGAGCAAAATCGAGCATTGGCACATGGGAACTGAAGTTCGGTTGAAGGACGAGCAATGAAAGCCAAGAAAAATAGAAGAAAAAGTCCAAGGAGCAGAAACCACACTGGCGGCCGAGTGGAGTCGAGTTACAGAAGGTTTCGAGTGAATTGATTTCACACTGGCGGTCGAGTGAGCCCACACTGGCACCCTTTTGAGATCTGGAACCCAGTTTGGTTCTGATTTCCAATTTCACTCGGCTGGCCGTTTGGAGTCACTCGGTTGACTGAGTCAACTTACAATTTCGGGGATTTTTTCGAATTTTGAAGAACTTCAAGGACCAAGTTGTCAATTTCGTCTCACACACTTTTGGAAGGCTTAAATACATCACAAATTAGATTGTTGGGGAGGCGTGACCTCACTTTCACACACTCAAACCCTAGTTTCACTCTTAGGTAGATTTTTAACATATTTTGCAAGTTTAATTCCATAGATTAGCTTTAAGGTTTAGTATTTAGGTTAGGTTCTTGAAGATTTTGGCTACATTCACTTGTAATATTCTAGATTGTTGAAGAATCATCAAGGTGACTTCCACCCATCATCTATTTTGCTATAATATTGTTAATTCCATGTTTATTTCTATTTATTTTGTTGTTTTAGTCATGGGTGTTTCTTTAAACACCATGGGCTAAGCTTTTTATGTTTTGGGTGTTTGAAACCATGTGAATATTTAGTGTTGAAATTGTTTATGCTTTGATTATTGTTGATATTTGGATTGTTGCTTCTCTTATTGGGTTTTATTGGTGCTTTGTGTATTAGCTTCTATTAATCCGTATTTTGAGGCATGTTTAGCGTAGACGAGAGTTACATGAACATGTTTAAATTTATGGTGTGAGTTGATACAAATGCGTTTATTATACTTTTAATTCGTCGAGAGGGAGTTAATTGTATTAGAACCCCATTAGGAGACATTAATTACTTGAATGGTTATTTGGGTAGTTGGTGAGGATTAGGAAGATGTCTTATTACCGGGTTTGGGAACACCTTAGACGTAAGGCTATAGTACCCGAAGGGAAATGATTTTCATCCTAGCATCTTGATGATCTTAGCAAATTCAAATTGGAGCATAAAAATGGTATAAACAATCTCACTCGATTTCACTAGGTAGAGAACACCCGAAGCATTCTCACACTTGCACTTTTTCGAATTTAGATTCGTAGTTGTCCTTTGCTTTTAATTGTTATTTCCTTATTTTCTTGGTTAGTAATTAATTTATTATCTTTCGATTGTCTCTTAGTTTTAGTTCAAATTGCTCCCGAAACCGTAGCTACATTAGTTATGACGACACAAAACTCTAGGGATCCATTGCACAAACCCACCTCCCGTGGTTCGATACTACTTGGTCGAAATACTTACGTGTATACTACTACGAACCCTTATGCTTGAGGGGAAGTAGTTAGTCCTTTGCTTTTAATTGTCATTTCCTTGTTTTCTTGGTTAGTAATTAATTTATTATCTTTCGATTGTCTCTTAGTTTTAGTTCAAATTGCTCCCGAAACCGTAGCTACATTAGTTATGACGACACAAAACTCTGGGGATCCATTGCACAAACCCACCTGCCGTGGTTCGATACTACTTGATCGAAATACTTACGTGTATACTACTACGAACCCTTATGCTTGAGGGGAAGTAGTTAGTAAAAAACATATTGACCTAAAAATTTCGTTCAAGTCATGGTATGATGGACTTCTACATTTTATCTTCGTAAAAGATGGTTAATATATATCTTTCTATTAACCAATATCAGAACAACTCTATGGATGATCCAAATAGTTACGCAAATATTAATGATATATGAAGTCGCGATCGTCAATTAGTTTTAAAGAGAGATCATAAACGCATATACTCCATTATAAAGGAAGATTCTAGAAATATTCTTACCAAGTCAACTTAACTTATTTTGTATATCTCCAAATTATAATTTAGAGCTTATCACGCCTAATTGATAGTGATTGAGATCTCATCAATAATGGCAAGCTTGTATACTCCTGTATAAATATTCTTGTATACTGATTGAATAAATGAATTCATTATCCCCACATAATTTATGCTATTATATGGTATCATACGCCATTCTCTAACGAGTTCCTCATATTCTTCGATCCAACTCTGATGTCGACTACCTCTCAAACCACAGATGTTACCACTGGTTCCTCCTCTTCCCCACCAGTAGTCCCTATTTCAGCGCATCATCATCTCCCTATCAAACTCACGCAGACAAATTTCTCATCCTGGCGCACTCATTTAACTGCCCTTCTCAATGGATTTAACCTGATTGGCCACATTAATGGTAAGACACCCAGGCCCAACGCAACCACTCAAGCCACTGAATCTGCGCGTTGGTTTCAACAAGATCAATTGCTTCTAGCTGCCATTCTAGGGTCCGTCTCGGCCGATATCCTACCAACCCTTACTTCAGCCAAAACAGCGGTTACTGCATGGGACATTCTCAATCGTGCTTTTGCAAGCACTTACAGGGCTCATGTTATGCATCTCAAAACCTCCCTCACCAAGGCATTGATTGGTAACCGCATAATCACTGAATACATAAACCACATCAAAGCACTGGCTGATGAATTGGGACTTATTGATTACCCTGTTTCAGATGACGATCTGACCCTATATATAATCAATGGTCTTGGCCCAGACTACCGTGATCTGGTTAGTTCGATTCGCACAAGAGAAACTCCATTCCGGTTCGAAGAGCTTCGGGACAGATTAATTGAACATGAGTTGTATTTGAAACAACTCGAAACGGACAATGCTCGATTGGTTGCTACGGCGAATATTGCACAGACCCCTCGACCTACTCAGCCCAGGTTTCACTACTCCAAATCAGGTGGTCGTGGTAATTCCAAAAACTCTCGTGGCAGACGTGGTGGCCCGGGTCGTGGCCGCGGCAATGGTCGTGGATATGGATATAATGATAATCAACCTACAGTAGTTGTCAACTCTGTGGCTTTGACGGTCACACTGCACTTACTTGCCGTCGACCTCCCATGGCAAATGTTGCTCACTCCCCGATGCAGTCTCCATCTCAGCAGCAACCATGGCTTATGGATTCTGGGGCTTCCCATAATCTAACCAATGACCTGAGCAATCTCTCGATTCACTCGGAGTATAACGGGACAGATGAAATTCAGATCGCCGATGGCACAGGTTTACCCATAACTCACACTGGTTCATCTACCTTTCGTACTCCCTCTCGTCAATTTACACTTTCAAATATTTTATGTATACCTGGTGTTGCTAGTAATCTTATTTCTGTCCATCAGTTCACGAAAGCAAATAACGTTTCTTTGGAATTTTTTCCTCATTATTTTATGATAAAGGATCTTTCAACGGGGGCAAATCTCGTCAGAGGACCATGCAGTAATGGTGCTTATCAATTGCAGCCATCATTCTCTAGTTCTGAGCCCAAGATTGCTGCTTTGGGGGTTAGGACATCACTTACTCACTAGCATGCTCGGTTGGGGCACCCTTCAAAGAGGACGAGCTCGTTTATTCTATCTAAATTTAAATTACCTGTTTTGAATAAGTCTGATTCTGTTTTACAAGACGATTGTGTCTCTTGTTGTGTTAGCAAAGCTCATAAACTTCCGTTTCATACTTCATCATTTACTGCACATTACCCTTTGGAATACTTATATGCTGATGTTTGGGCCCCTGCACCCGTTATCTCTGTTGATGGTTGTCGTTACTTTTTTGCTTATGGTTGATCTTTTTAGCCGTTATTGTTGGGTATATATGGTGTCAGCAAAATCACAGGTTGAACCAATTTTTCGCCAGTTTCGTGGTCTTGTGGAAAAGCAATTTCAGTTGCCTATTAAAAATTTTATACTGATAACGACGGTGAATTTATTGCTTTAAAACCATACTTAACATCTCATGGTATTAATTGGTTAACCACAACGCCTCACACTCCTCAGCAAAATGGTATATCTGAACGTAGAAATCGACATATACTTGAGATAACGAGAACCCTTCTCCACCATGCGCATCTTCCCCAATCATTTTGGGCCTTTGCAGTTCAAACTGCCACTTATCTAATAAATCGAACTCCAACCCCAACATTGGAGAACCTTAGTCCGTTTGAAACACTCTTCAGCCATATACCGAACTATCTCAAGCTTCGCACCTTTGGATGCATATGCTTTCCTTGGCTACGCCCTTACAACATGGGCAAGTTAAATTTCCCGTCTAAGTCGTGCATTTTTGTTGGCTATTCCACCAGCCAAAGTGTTTATCGGTGCTATGATCCGAATTCAGGTAAAGTGTTCATTTCTCAACATGTCAAATTTTCAGAATCTACATTTTGGTCGTTTAATGCCCCTGTCCAGAAATGTAACAGTGATACTCTTGCTCAATTACTTGTACTGTCGCCACCCACTCCGCATTGCGTGTCACCGCCACAACAATCATGCGAGACCATCCCTCAAACCTCGCAGCCATCACCACCACTCGAGAATGTAGCACCTTTGGAGATTCCTCCTACTCGCACTCATGTTATGCGAACACGGGCTCAAAACAATATTTTTCGACCAAAGCGGTTGTTCTCTGTGACGAAGCACCCCTTACCAGATGATGTTGAGCCCACATGTGTGTCTCAGGCGATGACCCATTCAACCTGGCGCCAGGCCATGACTAACGAATTCACAGCTTTGCAACGATATGGCACATGGGACCTTGTACCACCCCCATCGAATGCTAACATTATTGGATGCAAATGGGTCTTCCGCATAAAACGACGCCCTGATGGATCTGTTGATCGTTACAAAGCTCGACTGGTGGCAAAAGGTTTTCATCAACGTCCTAGGGTGGATTACAAAGAGACATTCAGTCCTGTGGTCAAACCAGTCACCATTCGGACAATTCTGACTCTTGCCCTTTATGCCAATTGGCCCTTGAAGCAGCTTGATGTGAGTAATGCCTTCTTGCATGGAAATTTAGCCCACCCCGTCTATATGATCCAGCCTCCCGGGTTTATTGATAAGTCTCGCCCATCTGATGTTTGTCTCCTTCGAAAATCTTTATATGGTTTGAAACAGGCTCCGAGAGAGTGGTACATTGCTCTAAGTTCGTCACTCTCATCCTTTGGTTTCACACAATCTAAGGCTCATACGTCGTTGTTTACATTTTTTAACGATAATATTTGTCTTATGGTGCTTGTGTATGTGGATGATATAATTGTTACAGGATCGAGTCTTCCCCACATTGATCGAGTTATCAAGCATCTACAAACTGAGTTTGCTGTCAAGGATTTAGGGCCTTTATCATACTTTCTTGGTGTAGAGGTTGCTTGTTGCAAGGAGGGCTTATTTCTTTCCCAACACAAGTACATTGTCGACCTTCTACGCCGCCACCAGATGGACGGCGCTAAGCCCCTGCGAACACCTAGCAATCTGAAATTGGCTAAAGGCACCGGCCCAGTAAATCCAAGTGAATACAGGAGCGCAATTGGTGGTCTTCAGTATTTAGCTCTCACCCGCCCGGATATTTCATTCACTGTCAATCGTTTGGCTCAACGTATGTCCTCGCCGACGCCCGACGACTGGGGAGAAGTTAAGCGCATTTTCCGCTATCTAAAGGGCACATTACATCATGGCCTACTTCTTCGACGACCGGCCAATCTTCACCTAACGGCCTACTCGGACTCTGATTTTGGTGGTGATTTAAAGGATTGTAAGTCCACTTCTGCTTATGTTGTTTTTCTTGGTAATAATCCTATTTCTTGGCGATCACGAAAACAGAATGGGGTAGCAAGGTCTTCGACTGAGGCTGAATATCGTGAACTTGCCTCTACTGCTTCTGAGGTCGGGTGGATTGTTCAGTTATTCATAGAGTTGCGTCTACCGATCACAGTTACACCACGTCTTCTATGTGACAACATGAGCGCAACGAGGCTTGTCCTACATCCGATTCAACATTCTAGAATGAAACACATAGCGATAGACATCCACTTCGTCAGGGACCTATCTGCTAAGGGGTTACTATCAATCTCTTATGTCAGCACCATTGACCAACTGGCAGACCTGCTGACCAAACCTCTTCCACGCACGCGATTTGAGCTACTTCGTTCCAAAATATCCGTTGCCGACGGAACGTCTATTTTGCGGGGGCGTATAAAGGAAGATTCTAGAAATATTCTTACCAAGTCAACTTAACTTATTTTGTATATCTCCAAATTATAATTTAGAGCTTATCACGCCTAATTGATAGTGATTGAGATCTCATCAATAATGGCAAGCTTGTATACTCCTGTATAAATATTCTTGTATACTGATTGAATAAATGAATTCATTATCCCCACATAATTTGTGCTATTATATCCATAATCTCAAACATTATTTGATGTACTTCAATTTTTCTTTCTTTTGTTACTGTTCTTTCATTCAAAAAATATACTCCCTCCGTCCCATACTTGAAGGCTCAAACCAATTGGGCACGGGTTTTAATGAATGAATTATTTATTAATATTGTGTAAGATAAAGTGGGAGTAGTAAAGACTTTTCAACTTTATAAATAGTAATAAAGTTACTTTTTAGTGTAATAAAATAGTGGCATTTGTTGTAATATTGTGATGTTTTGAGGGGAGTGTTTAAAAGTGTTTTTGCTATTTTAGGTAATGTGCCTTCAAGTATGGGACGTCCAAAATGGTAAAATGTGCCTTCAAGTATGGGACAGAGGGAGTAACAAAATGGGAGAAATAATTTCAGAAGATGTTTCATCTGAAATTTTTGAGCAACTTCTTCCCAAATCCCTGATCAGATTCAAATGCGTTTCTCACATATGGAAAAATTTATTTCGACGGAGGAATTCGTTCAAAGGCACATCTGCAGGATGAAAAGGGATGAGAGATTTTCAATCCTCAATCAAGTAAGGGAGGCAAACCCGTCTATATGTTATGAGTTCGTCCCCCTTGCAGTTCCATCGTACTGAAGGTTCATTCGATCCGGAGATGAAAACTATGAAATACTTGGGACGTATGATGGGTTAGTGCTCTTTTGCAACACTGATGATCAATATTCACTTGTTAATCCATTTACAAATGAAACATTTTTTGTATAGTAAGATGTAGTAGTAATTTATTTGTAATGTACTTTTTTGTATCTAGGACATGACATGGTTGTTTATCATAGTTTTGTAATCTAAATCTAATATATAGACCGCTCTATGATTTTTTTTTTTGCTCACACACCTAAATGCAGTTTGTCATGCATAGTGAACCTCTAGCTGCATATTAATTATACATATGATTATGTTACTGCATTAGCTAATTTCATTTGCAACTATTTATGAATGATACAATATATGTTTTATGCATTGCATACATGGCATGTGCAGTTGTAGCTACATATATCTTATTCTCCTCTTGTTGGTTTCGAATGCGCAATAATAAAAAAAAAAAAAAAAACACATACTGCAAATTAATGTTATTATCGAAAATCAATGCAATGTTCTAAAATTTTAAAATTATACTAACATCAAAGGCATATCAATATCTACTGCATATGCCTAGTTATCAAGTACCCGCTTGAATATAAAACCAATAAACAATACTAATGTCAATTTCAAACAATGCATAATTATAATTCTAACTTTATCTGGTGCGCCAATCTTCATATTGCGATCTTTCAAATACCTAATTTCTTCCTCGAGTTGTATATTCTTCTGATGAAAACACTGCAATCTTTCTTCAAAGACCTAATAGTAGCCTGACTAACTGCAACCCACATTACACATTGAGGGGAGCTGCAATGTCCATGTTCACTATACTCAAGACATATCACACATTTAACCTATGCAGTTGATATGTCATACGTTGTATTCATATGCAACACATCCATACGAATGCAATATAAATGCACTTTGTACTGCATGCCAATATTCAAATTACATATTTGACACAACTACCCAGCTCATTTGTCTGTCTACAGATGATATGAAATAAATACATTAATGCAGGTTATGTATGATCATATAATCATAGATATGTTTCATAAACAAGCAAAGATAGTTAACCAAATCTCATAGATTTCTGCTGTCAAAACATTATATTTTGTGAAATTTGTAATAAACACAAAAGGTCATTGTTTTACCTCTCGTTGTCCTCATTGATACTCGGACTTCCCTAGTCCTTTTCCATTTCCCAATATTATGTCGTTCTTCTTCCTGAATATGTATCCCTCTTCTCTTGTCTCTAGCCATTCTTGTATATAACAATTTTTTTTCAATAAAATTTAAAAATAGAACAACCAGTCGCCTTTTACACAAAAAACCCCTCAACAATCTGAAAGAAAACACACTTTTAACAACAAAACCTCAATATAAGCATCATTCTAGGCATCAAAATACAATATAACAACTTGAACCAAAATAAATCCCCAAATCTTGTAGCATGCAGCTCGAAATCCAACCAAATAAAAAAAATTAACAAAATATATCGATACATTAAGTAATAAACTATTTCAGAGATGATCGTCGTCTATGTTTTAGCGATCAGTTCATCGATACGAATCTGATGAAACTTATCTAAATTTTAAGGGCTTTAACAAAAAAATCTGACCTCGAATAAAACTTAAACCCCAGTTGAAAACTTCGATGCAGATGAAATAGATGGTTCGATAGTTATATTCGTCGGCGACTCACAGCTGAATGTTGCGTGGAAAAAGAAATGACTCCAATTTACCCTATTAGGGTTTTGATAGCTTCAAAAATGGAAATGTGTTAAAGATGGTATGTTGTATAAATTATAACGCGATTTACGATGATTGATATAAATTTAAAAAATTGCACACGATTGTAGTTGACAATTGTATTATTGTCATTAATTATAACATGAGGTTAAAAATGTACTTTTATATCTATAATTGAATTTTTTTGTAACTACAATAAAGATTTTTTTTTTTTTGTTAAAACACTATGTGAAAGGACCCTTAATGTTATTGCCCCACATAAAGTTACATCACATCCTACTCAAAATCTCAAAACAAACCCACACAATTACTATTCAGCAGGATTTCCCCATCTAGGATTTCCCCCATCATACATAATCCAAAAACAAACATCCCCTAATTGTTTAGGGGGTGTTTGTTTTGAGACTCACATCCGAATTTCACTCGTCCCGTTCTAGTTTGGGATTTCACATCCAAATTTCACCATCCAACTCCATCCATCTCTAATAATACATACTCTCTCCATCCCAGGATTTTATGCAAACTTTGACCGGCACAGAGATTAAGAAAATGGAATAAAGTGATGTGTAAGATAAAATAAATTAGAGGTATTATTAAGTTGTTTCCTTTTTTGGAGTGTGCAAAAAATGTTGGCACGCCCGTTAAGGAAAGTGTGCATAAAATTCTGGGACGAAGGGAGTATATATTATACTATTATAAGGTCCCGTTTGATAGGCATTACAAGGGGAATATTAACCCTGTATAACAATTATTCTGCTGTTTGATAGCTCATATAGGCTATATCAGCACCCCTGAATAGTCAGAAAAGCGGCGTATTAAAAAGTGCTTTTTTGGGCCCTTATACAGGCTTTTCATTATTCCCTTTTGAAGAAATAATACCACCCTCCCTAGTATTATTTTATACAGGTTTGGCCCGTATAAACTAGATTACGATTTTGCCCCTCTAACACACAATGTTGCCCTAAAATTGAATTCTGCATCGCGATCTCATATTTTCACTCAGCCTCCTTCTCTCTTCTTTTTTCTTTTTTTTGGCGATTCCTTCGTCTCCGACGACTCTCCGCCATCGCCGACCTTCACTCTAAAATTTCGTATTCTTCTTCGTGCCAGTTCGACTGCTCGGTTGCGCCCGACGTTGAATAATCCATCCACTGAGAATGGTCGACTTTTTTTCGATATTTTTTTTTCTTTTTATGGTTTACTCTTTCGTACGACGCCTATTGACCATCTTTTTGTGCGATTGTAGGTGTGTCTGATGGGTTCCCTGCCGTGAAAGGTTGAAGGTTCGATTTATTCGTTCACTGCAATTTTTTAGGGTTTAGGTTTTTAGGGATTAACATATTAATCTATTGCTCGTAGGTATTTTCGTTCGCATTAGGTTTGAACAAAAGAGGCGCCATAAAGCATTGGTGAGCATTCGTAAATAACTTATTTTTTTTGTTTATGTTACGGTTTCAATCGATTTACATATAGATTTTGTTTTTTTGTTAATTGTTGTGACAGTTTTTAATTTTTTCGGTGTAGATTGTTCTGGTCATTGACAGTGTTAATGTGTTTCAATGGATTTTTCCTCCTCCCCTTCACTAGTTGCAGACAATTACTCGTCATTCATAGAGTTTACATTTATATAGTTTACGTGTTTCAATTGATTTTCATTCCCCTTTCAATGGTTGTATACAAACTGGTCATTGATAGAGTTTATGGGTTTCAATTGATTTTCGTTTCCCAATCTGTTTGTTTGTTTTTTGGTATAGGGCATACAATGCTGACCCCTTCGATGAGAAAAAAACTGTTGTTGTATTTTTTGGTTGAAGAAATGCACCAGCGATTGATTCTTATATGTATAATCGTGCTCTTAATAACTAGACGCAACCGAAATGTTAGAAGGTGCACTCTTTCTTGGGAAATGATTTCAAAAATCCCTAGGCAAGTAGTACACATGAATAGACTGTTCCACCTTCGGGATTCTGATTGTGTTGCAAATCTAAGGATGGATCAGAATGCATTTGCACGTTTATGTTTTTTGCTTGGTGAATTAGGAGGATTGAAAAAACGAAAGTATATTGGTGTTGAAGGGCAAGTTTCCGTGTTCTTAAGTGTTTTGGCTCACCACAAAAAGAATAGGGTAGTGGCATTCGACTTTGAACGGTCTGGTCAATCAATATCCACCGTTATCTGTTTAGTCTTAAGAGCTGTTTTGAAATTGCACCACATTTTCCTAGTTACGCCTGTTCCCGTACCCGACTTTGAACGGTCTGGTCAATCAATATCCACTGACGCAAGATGGAAATGGTTCAAGGTAAATTTGTGTACTGTTGTGCATCTCCAAATGTTGTTTTTAATCTATTCTCTCTTGTTTTGTAGGGTTGTCTTGGTGCCCTCGATGGTACATTCATTGATCTTTAAGTACCAAGCCTAGATAGAGCACGTTATATAACACGCAAGGGCCGTGTCTCTACTAATGTGCTTGGGGTGTGCGACACGCAAATGAGATTCGTTTACGTCCTTCCGGGCTGGGAAGGGTCGGCTGCTGATTCTAGAATACTTCGCGATGCCGTAACTAGAACTCATGGCCTCAAGGTCCCTAAGGGTAATTGTTGTGTACATACCTCATTTAACTAACTTCTCGTTGCTTACGTAACTATGCATCTCACATCAGCTACCCTGTTCGTAGGGAAATACTATTTGTGCGACAACGGCTATCCCAACAGCGAAGGGTTTCTCGTTCCTTACCGTGGTTGTCGGTATCATCTTAGTGAGTGGGGTCCCAATAGTGGCAGGCCATCTAATCCACAATAACATTACAACATGAGACACACTAGGGCTCGTAATGTTATAGAAAGGGCTTTTGGTGTCTTAAAAAAACGGTTTGGCATACTTAGAAGTGTGTCGTTCTACCCTGCGAAGGTTCAAGTGAGACTTATCATGGCCTGTTTCCTCCTCCACAATTATTACCGCTCTCAGATGCCTGTGGACCCAATTGAGGAATTGTTCGATTTACACGATGATGCTCCGGGTGACAACGACATGGATGAGGATGTCGTGGACTCTGTTGAGTCGTCGCCGCAGTTTAATGAATGGAGAGATGGTTTGGCATTGGATATGTGGAACTATTGGAGATCCGGAGATTGATATGATTTGTTTACCATTTTCCCCCTACCGAAACAATCTGGACTTTTTATTTATGTTGTTAGACAATTTTATTTTAATGTTTAATGGGTGTGCTGGTATGTTTGGACATTTCTGGTTTGTTGGTTTATGTGATGGCATGTTTATGACATTTTTGTTGATCCTCGTGTGTTTTTTGTTGTGCTTGCATCATTTATTACCCCTTTGTTATATGCCTAACCTACTTGATCATAGTAGAATGACATACTTGGACATCTTAATTTGTGTTTGGACATGTGACGGCATGTATTTGTGTTGGATCTCCATTGTTGTTAGATCGAAGTGTGGTTTTGTATTATTGCATCGTTTCTAAACCCATTTGTTAAATGCAGTTCTATTTGATTTTATAAAGGGGGAATGGCTCCTCCAATGTGTTCCTGTGGAAATGGTCACATTATCATAAAGTGCGCGAATGACAGGTCAAGGCACCCGGGCAGGTACTTCTACAAATGTCCCAGCAACCTTCAGCACAGTAACCACTTTTATTGGTGCGATGAGTATCATCGTAATGATCCACCTGAGTCTGTGTCGCCCTTCCTCTTATCTCAAACTTATAAAGCAAATAAGGTGTATTCTAGTTCATGTAAGGATCCAATTGCTCAGGTTTCAAGTTCTCAGGTGCATCAACGTTTCATCGAGGATGAAGCTGATAGCTTATCTACCAATGACAATCAACCATCTAATTCGTCTTGTATTGCCATGAACCTAAATAGAGTCCCAAGTCATTTAATCATCAGTTTGTTGGCTGTAATGACACTCATGTTTGTAGTTATCATTGTCTTGTTAGGTGCACTCCTTGTTAGATCATCTTAAATTAAATAGACGTTTGTAACGTTTTGTTGGACTCGATATGTGTGTATTTAATTTGGTAAAGTACTATTCAACTTGTGAAATCCGAAGTATTATTCACAGGCATGTTGTACTAACATTGTTTCCCAATGTATTGGCACATAAGTCCAAAATAAATGGTCATTTCACTCATTTGAGATTGATGGTACTTTTCTGTATAGAAGAATATATTCCTTCTGGCTGGATATGCAATGAAAAGACGATCCATGGCTTTTTAAAAGCAACAAAAACTTGTTCTTATCTACTACTTCATAAGCCTCTATATAACATAATATACCTCTTTTGTTTTCCTCTCAATTCCAAGTTAAAAATGTCCACCCCGAAGCTGCCAAGGATCCCTCCACAAGAAACTTTGTTGTATTCTGGCCCTTGGGATTTTCACGTTGACGATGTGTTCCTTGATACCTTACTAATCCAAAAAAATCTGGGACGATGGGATCCGAAGGACGCACTCAATTTTAGTGCGGTATGTGCTGGTGTCAAGGCTGTTAATGGGCGGTTCAAGTACGCATTGACGTGGATTGAAGGGATCGAGCGTCATGACGAGCTGGAACGTAGATACAAGTCTTTCAAGAAGCTCATCGAACACCCCGATGTTTGGTGGGATGCGGAATGAAACGTTGTACACGCTTCGAAAACACACTGGGTTCGAATGATACAGTTTTACTTATCAAACTTTTGTGTTCGTTACTATAATATACATCGACTTGATCATCATGCATCCATTCACATTTTTCACTTTGCTACAGTCCGACGAGTCTCTGAAGGCATATTTCCATTTGGGAGATCCACACTACACAAAACTTCAGCTGCTATTCGCAAATCGCAATGCTGCACGCGACCCTCCAGTAGACGCTGATGTTATCCAGGTAAGTGACGATAGCCATTCCGCAAATGATGGATTGATCAACACCAGGTCTGCACCCGTGGTCTTGTCCGACGATGAAGACGGAGGTGGTGACCTTCCGAACTTTGACTATGGTCCATGGGCGCATGCAAGACTTCTCGATTTTGATGAACCCGAACCGGTGCCACACTCCCCTTCTCGTGAACACGGTATCCAGCCTTCAACCACTCCGGGCACTCCAAGCACCTTATGGAGTACGAACAACAAAGGTCCTTCTTCTTCCTCTTGTGCTTCTTCAAGGTCTCCGAAGAAGGGGAAAAAGAGGATGACTTAGAATTTGGGGTTTCCGTACGAATTTGGGGTTTCCTTAGAATTTGGGGTTTCAGTCATGTTTAATTACATTTGAAGTTTGTGTGTTTGAGATTTCCGTACGAATTTGGGGTTTCCTTTCTATCTGTTTTATCTTTGGATGTGTCTAGGGTTTCTTTTTCGGAAATCAGTGTATCGTTATGTGTATTCGAAGTTAAAGAATTGTCGTATCTCGAATTCCGTCAAGTAACGTATCGTTAATCCTTCTTTAGGTGGCCAATGTCTTAGCCTTATACTTTTGCACAAATGAAATTTGTGGGTATTGTTGTGGGCATATATATTTGCATCGGTCCCGAAACAATTTAAGCATGTGTAAAACTAATAGGGCCTATTTGTGGGTGTGGGCAATACGGTGTACAAACAACGTTTCATGAAAATTTCAGACCTTCATAACTACATAGATATTAAAAACATAAAATATTTAAGTTCAACCTATGAATTTGAACATCACAGGTAAAACACAGAGTAGTAGTGCCAAGACAAGAAAATTCTGAAACCTAGTTAGCTCTTCAATTTTTCCAGTTTGGAAGGCTATTTCAGACGACTGTTGGTCACATTCTTCCTTCAAAATCTCTAGGCCTTCTTGCGCTTGTTTAATCTTGTTCGTGACTAAATGGTTTTCAAGCAAGAGAGAGTCGATTTTCTCCACCATGTCTGGAAACATTCCTTGTGGAAACCTCCAGAGCCCGGATGTTTCATGTTCATCAACCCAAACAAAAAAACCACAACCAAAACCGTCACGTGCATCGTAACAACTGTAAAAAAGTCTTCCCCTCGTTTTCTCTTGCTTCGAAACGCACATAAGAGCCTCCTTTCCACAGTCGCATAACACACGTTTCCCCCTCTGTGTGGACATGATTGTGTGTTTTCTGTGGGTGGGTGAAGTGACAATGTATGGTTGGAGTGTGTATATATATAGTCAATTAGTCACACTGAAATTTCCCTCCATTATGGTACCAATTTTCCCTCCAATATTGGTATTTCCCTCCAATATGACCTCTAATTTTCCCTCCAAATATTTTACCCTCCATATGTTCCAGATGGTAGATTTTAAAGTTTCAAACAAGCAACATAACCTAATTAACATTCAATACAAATATGTCTTCTTACAAAACACAATTCGATACAAAAGAGTTCATCACCAATAACATAGGTGGGTTTAGGGGTGGGCATTTTAGTCGGCTATTCAAATTTAATGCTATTTTCGTTTAGTAGCTCAACACAATAGGCCTTTCGATACCATTCACACATTTGTGGGACGATGTCTTGCAAATCTTGCCCCGTAGCCATACATTCTAACATCTTAATGCATAATATCCCACAGTCACTACCGTTTCTCTATTGGGGTGGTTGTTTATAAAAACAAACATCCCATACTTTCTTTACATTTCTGGAATCCCTCTTGCCCTTCCATACGTCTCCTTCCAAGCATAAGCTAGGCAATAGTTCGGCCATCTTTGTGAACAGTCGCTTGATTTGTGGTTTAGGACGACGACCCATAAGAGAATCATAGATTTGGATCCTCTCTTCCTGAACAATGAACTGATATAAGACCCAATGGTTTTTCGTGACGTGTGCGATCCCGAACACATACTCAACATCCGCCCATGGACGTCTGTATCCAATTTTTGGTCGTCGACCTATGACATATTCAAGTATACGACTTTCCTTTTTAGACCAAACCCACTCGTCAGCATGTGACCGTTTCCATGAGTCATAACACCTCGTCGTGAGTAACACCTGTTTGTCATACGTAATGTTACACAATCGTCACTATTGGACAATCATAAATTAATATAAAACATAGCTAACACTTACAGCCACGCTAGCATCAACAACTGTCCAGTTGTCCAAGAAACTCGATGGCCACATCTCTACCTTGCGTAACAGGAGATGTATGAGCGCGTCAACGTGCTACAAATTGATTCATGTGTTATGCAACACTAAAATAAACAACCGCAAGTGTACGGTGTCTATCGTAGCGTGATAAGCACGAGGTCGATCCCACAAGGAGGTTAAGCGTAAAAGGGTAGTTTGTTAATCGAGTTCTAAGTAGACGTGATCAAATAGATTGAATGTTGAATTACCCCTAAGATTGCCTAACAATGTGTCACAAATAGACAACTAAAGAGTAAATAAGAAATCGATCAAATACCATACAAATCAATAAAACGAAAGTAAAGTGGGTGAAGACGCAAAGAAAGAAGGTGGGTTCCAAGGCAATTGTAACACCTAGATTTCCGTTTATGAATGTTATCTCGTTTAAATGGTCATTAAGGTTATCTCATATAGGGTGATCACACAAGAAGAATTAATTAATCTCTCGATCTAATTAACCAAAGGCGCAATGCAACATAGGCTCGTATCTCTACCTCACAAACGTTACACCGCCTAAAATAGCTCCTAATATCATTCAAGTCCCTCTCCAATAATTAATCCTATCTCGAGCTCATAATAATACCAGGTTGCATTCTTGCATACGATTAAATGGAATAAATCTCTCGATCTTACCCCAATTAACAATGAATTAAGCAAATCATCATGGCCACTAACAACATGCTTTACAATAGATAATTAAACATGCAAATAAAAGACAAACACCAATTAAAGCAAGAAATTAATCATAAACTTCAATCCAAGTATCTACAATGCCTTAGAACCACAAAGTGTGTTTAGCTAACTACTAACATAATCAAATTACAAAATCCAAATGAAATAACTAAATAAAAAGGAAAAGAAAGAGAAAGCTTAGTCTAGAATGTGGTAGGGAATGGAATTTGGGAGCTATTGCATCATTTCTTCCTTGATTTGGTGAAGAATTGAGAGAGAAATGGCCAAAAACACCTCCAAGTATGTGTAACTATGTGTGGATTTGGGGGAGAATGTCTTGGATTTCAAGAAAGGGGGTTTATATAGTGTTGGGGTAGGGTTTGGATGGCATAATTGCAAGTTGATCCCTCAAAATTGGAGAAAATACAAGTTTGACACTGAAATTGGGGTCACTCGGCCGAGCTGGGGTCACTCGGCCGAGTGGAGCACTTAAAAAGCGTGCCACGACTTTGTCTAGCCGAGACTCGGCCGAGTTGGGGTCACTCGGCCGAGTGGTCTTCAAGTCCAGCACCTACGGCTTTCAACGCAACTCGGCCGAGTTGGGTCACTCGGCCGAGTGCGCAGTGCGCAGTGATGTCCAAACTCGCAGATTCGGCCGAGTGCGCAGTAAACCCAAAAGTTTCAGATTCGGCCGAGTTGACTCACTCGGCCGAGTTGCCTCCTTCCCTTCTCGTTTCATGCATAAATTTCGCCTCGGGTGTCGGATTGACTCGATTCCTTTGGCTAATCCACTCCGTTTTTCGAGACGAATCCAACCGTGCACTCCTCTTCCTGATCCAGTGAGGTATGGTTGGTGTTTTGCTCCATATTTCATCGTATTTCCTACAAAATCGACAAAACACAACATTTCTCTCATTTCGGCTCAAACAATCATAATCAATGCATAAATCAATGAAATTCACATCAAAACATGCTTCACATGTGCCTCTAAAACGTGTAAATTCCACCTGAATCAAACTCCCCCAAACTTAAAATGTTGTTTGTCCTCAAACAACTAAACACTTAAAGCAATGAGGGTGGAATGATCACAATGGAATATTCAATGCAAATCACACATGCAAAGTAAGGTGTAATGATATCTCTTTCTCAAAGTGCATTTTTCAATGAAGGTTATAGGCTCATTATTGCAATTCACACTCATGGATCAAGGAATGCATAAACACACAACACATTGTGAATGGGAAACATAATCCAAATGCTCAAGTCCTCTACTCACATGACAAAGTGTTTCTCTCAAACACACAAACAAATTGAGGATATTAATGCACTCATCAACCAAGTTATGCTATGCAATCACCATATGCTTGCCCAACTTCTACTTTTCACAACACTCAAATGCTCAACAATGTGATCAATAGGACTTAATCAAGGATGTAACATTGGCTCTTTGGACAAGGTAGGATGAATTTGGGAATTGTGACTCTTCTAGTGGACGACAAAACTTGTTGTTTTACAATGTGTGCTTTCACTTTCAAAGCTTACAAACTTCATCCTCACTTTTCTTTTTCCTTTCTTTTTTTCAAACATTCATCACCTCATCCTTTGAACCATTTTTCTTTTCAAGCTTTTGGGGCTCTTTGTCCCTCTTTTCTTTTCCTTGATTTTCTTTTTATCTTTCTCTTTTTCTTTCAACTTTTCCACTTTCTCCTTTCACCAAAGATATTCATTCAAGCACATGTTTTTCCACTTTGTCTTTCATCCCCCACTAGATATAGGAATCAAAAGGCTCAAAAGGCTAAGTGGTTAACATTGTAGTTTGCCAAGAAAATGAGGAATTAAGCTCAAGGGGCTAACTACGGAGGATTACTTCGGTTTTGGGAAATTTTGGCTAAGTGACTCTTTTAGAACAAGATGGCCTATATCACATCACAAAGTTTCACACAAGCATGCTTTCAAACAAGAACTTGGGCAAGTTCTAGGATCACTAGCAATAACTTAGTCCACTCTCAAATGAACTAAACCGGATTACATGCTCGATTTAAGGCTCAATTCTCACCAGTTTATTCAATAAGACTCTCACATTCATCAAATGTTCCCAAACAATAACACATCATGCATCCATGCTATCAAAGCTCACAAATATGAACACAATCATGATACTATATTCCAACACCAATCATGCATACATTCAAAGCAAATAGACATCACCACAACCACTCAACAATGGATTCCAATGACTATTCATGCTCACATTTCACCAAATATCCACTACCCAACATATGATCGAAACCAACCTAAACAATATAAGCCTGTAAAAGACAAATGTGCGCCGGTGCAAAATGTGACACAAGTAGAATGACGAACCGGTGCAAGGGTAACAACTAGTAGAAAAATAAAAGAAAAAAATAACTCCCCCAAACTTAGAATTTTACTATGTATAAATTCTAAGTTTGGGGTTACAAGTTGTTACCTCCCTCCTTGCACATCCAATGCTTGTTCAAAAATCACTGTTGCAACACTTGCTTCCTCTCTCCAAAGTTGGTTTTGCTTTCTTCTCCATTCTTCAAGATGTGCTATCCATAGTACTCTTCATCCATACCTACAAAATAAACCAAGCTATCAACACTACTAAAGCAATAAAAATATGAAAGCAATAAAACCTTGGGTTGCCTCCCAAGAAACGCTATTTTTAACGTCCTATGCCGGACGGTTCTTCCTTGAGGGGAATATCAAGTCACCCCATCATCCTCCTTGTTCTTCACCTTCTTAGCCCATGCAACCTTCTTAAACCCATTGAAGCATCCACTAGCTACTCCATCCGGCTCTTCAATCATGTCATAGGAGGTTGATGCCTCATTCATCCCCAAGTTCGTATAAGTAGCTTTTCTTGATTTGGGGGAGTTTTTGAAGAAAACTCCCCCAAACTTGGCCTTCTTGCCCATCTTCAACTCATGCTCTTCCACCTTGGGGTTCTCCTCTACAATATTTATCTTGGGCTCTTCTTCCACCTTCTCTTCCATGGGCTTTGAATAATGATCTCTCTTGGAATACACATACTCTTCCTCCTCGTCCTCATCATCACGGAATCTAACGGCCTTGTAGATGTTGAATGAGACTTTCTCCTCACCAACATGTAGTTAAAGCTCTCCATTTCGTACATTGATGATGGCTCCACCCGTTGCTAGGAACGGTCTTCCCAAGATCAAGGGGATTGCCCTATCTTCCTCCATATCAAGTACCACAAAATCAACCGGGAATATGAATTTCCCAACTTTGACAAGCACATCATCAACCGTTCCCAAGGGATAAACTATGGAGCGATCCGCCAATTGAAGATTCATGGTAGTAGGCGTCAATTCTCCCAAGCCAAGTGATTTGAAAAGTGATAATGGCATGAGGTTTATGCTTGCTCCAAGATCACACAAAGCACGATAAGTTCTCTCCTTGCCAATCACACAAGGCAATGTAAATGAACCGGGATCCCTAAGCTTTGGAGGTAGCTTAGCTTGGATGATGGCACTACACTCTTCGGTGAGGTTCACGGTTTCAAATTCTACCATCCTTCTCTTGTTGGACATAATCTCTTTCAAAAACTTGGCATAATGGGGCATTTGCTCAAGGGCCTCGGCAAATGGGATGTTGATGTGTATCTTTTTGAACATCTCCAAGAATTTGATGAACTTTGCATCCAAACTCGTCTTCTTGAGTCGTTGAGGGTATGGGATTGGAGGCTTGTGTGGAGATGGAGGCTTATATGCATCATTCTCTTTCTCACTTGTTTTCTCCTTCTCAACATCTTTCTCTTCAACTTTCCTTCCTTGTTGTTCCTCTTCACCATCTTCCTTTGGCATCATAGGGCCTTCATAGCTTGTGCCACTCCTCAACTTAATTGAGTTGCATTGCTCCTTGGGGTTCAATTCCGTGGTTGAGGGGAATCGACCCGGCTTGTGTTGATTTCCAACCATATTAGCAATTTGGCCCACTTGAATCTCAATGGCTTTCACATCATTCTTGATTCCCATCACTTCATTTGCCAATTGACCAATTTTCTCATCTTGACTCTCAAACTTTTGCCAAGTCTTTGTCATAAAACTCTTCGTCTCTCCCATGAACTTCTTAGTTTCTCCCATGAATGTTATAAACATTTCTTCCATAGTGAGCTTTGACGAAGACTCTTCTCTCACACCATCTCGTACATTGAAGTTCGACGGTGGTTGAATGGCATTGTGTGGGTTAGCATATGAGAAATTCTCATGGTTTCTCAAGCCGGGATGGTATTGGTTCAGATTAGACGGGTGATAGTTCCCATGGGTTTGTCTTTCTCCCCAACCTCTCTCTCGATAATTTCGGTCCCGTTGGTTGTTCATGAAATGGGCCTCTTCATATTGATCATTATTGGGCTCCACTAGTGCTTTGGCCGTCATCAAAGAGATTAGCTTATCCACTTTGTTGGATAAGTTGACACTTTCTTCCGAATTTTGAGTGGAAGCTACCCTTCGATTTTGCCTTCGTTCGGATGGCCATTGATTGCCATTCTTAGCCATCTCCTCTAAAAGCACATAACCCTCATCCGTCGTCTTTCCTAGCAAAGAACCTCCACCGGCCGAGGCATCTACCATCCCTCTCGTACGGTGGTCCATCCCGTTGTAGAAATAACAAATCAATTGGTCTCTTGAAAACCCGTGTTGAGGACAACTTCTTATGAGATCCTTGAAGCGCTCCCAAGCCTCGGCTAACGACTCATAATCATCTTGCATAAATGAAGAGATCTCCCCTCGTATCTTGATGGTCTTGCTTGGAGAGAAGTACTTCATTAGGAATGCATCCACAAGGTCGGCCCAATTTTCGATCGTCCTTAGATAAAGAGACATGTACCATTGTTTTGCACGATCACAGAGTGAGAAGGGGAAGAGTTGCAAGTGGATGTAGTCTTGGGGAACACGGTTGATCTTAACCGTTCCACTTATCTCTAGGAATTGAGATAAATGGAGGTTAGGATCCTCCTTCGACAACCCTCCGAATTGGTTGTTTTGGACCATCATGATTAGTGCCGGTTTGAGCTCAAAGTTATGAGCGTCTACGGGTTCCCTACCCGCTCCTCCATATGGCCTTGGAATAGGACGGAAGTGGTCTCTCAAGACTCTTTGTGGCTCCTCATCCTCCCTTCGTCTACCATCTCTTTCCATACCAATGTTCTCTTCAACTCTCCGACGAAAGTTGTCCCTTAGCACTCCTTGAGGTCGGTTACCTCCATTCCCGTTTGGTTCCTCAACTCCTTCCACTCCTTGATTCTCAAATTCCTCTTCAACTTCTTCTACAATCGGATTTTCCCGTCGATTCATTCTTTCCAACGCTATTCTTCTCCTTTCGGCGTTCCTTCTTCGACAATTGACTTCAATCTCCGGATCTAAGGGTAACACTCCTTGTTGGTTCCTACTAGATCGTGTGATCATAAACCATGTCTATCAAAAGAGCAAACGAGGGTGAGATTTGCAAGAAAGATCAAGATAACAAACACAAATATTTTTAGATTTTTGATAAATAAGGAAAGCAAGTAAAATGTCTAAACTAAAACTCTATTAACCTACACTCTAGAGCTATAAAAACCTCCCCGGCAACGGCGCCATAAACTTGATTCACGTGTTATGCAACACTAAAATAAACAACCGCAAGTGTACGGTGTCTATCGTAGCGTGATAAGCACGAGGTCGATCCCACAAGGAGGTTAAGCGTAAAAGGGTAGTTTGTTAATCGAGTTCTAAGTAGACGTGATCGAATAGATTGAATGTTGAATTACCCCTAAGATTGCCTAACAATGTGTCACAAATAGACAACTAAAGAGTAAATAAGAAATCGATCGAATACCATACAAATCAATAAAACGAAAGTAAAGTGGGTGAAGACGCAAAGAAAGAAGGTGGGTTCCAAGGCAATTGTAACACCTAGATTTCCGTTTATGAATGTTATCTCGTTTAAATGGCCATTAAGGTTATCTCATATAGGGTGATCACACAAGAAGAATTAATTAATCTCTCGATCTAATTAACCAAAGGCGCAATGCAACATAGGCTCGTATCTCTACCTCACAAACGTTACACCGCCTAAAATAGCTCCTAAGATCATTCAAGTCCCTCTCCGATAATTAATCCTCTCTCGAGCTCATAATAATACCGGGTTGCATGCTTGCATACGATTAAATGGAATAAATCTCTCGATCTTACCCCAATTAACAATGAATTAAGCAAATCATCATGGCCACTAACAACATGCTTTACAATGGATAATTAAACATGCAAATAAGAGACAAACACCAATTAAAGCAAGAAATTAATCATAAACTTCAATCCAAGTATCTACAATGCCTTAGAACCACAAAGTGTGTTTAGCTAACTACTAACATAATCAAATTACAAAATCCAAATGAAATAACTAAATAAAAAGGAAAAGAAAGAGAAAGCTTAGTCTAGAATGTGGTAGGGAATGGAATTTGGGAGCTATTGCATCCTTTCTTCCTTGATTTGGTGAAGAATTGAGAGAGAAATGGCCAAAACACCTCCAAGTATGTGTAACTATGTGTGGATTTGGGGGAGAATGTCTTGGATTTCAAGAAAGGGGGTTTATATAGTGTTGGGGTAGGGTTTGGATGGCATAATTGAAAGTTGATCCTTCAAAATTGGAGAAAATACAAGTTTGGCACCGAAATTGGGGTGACTCGGCCGAGTTGGGGTCACTCGGCCGAGTGGAGCACTTAAAAAGCGTGCCACGACTTTGTCTAGCCGAGACTCGGCCGAGTTGGGGTCACTCGGCCGAGTGGTCTTCAAGTCCAGCACCTACGGCTTTCAACGCAACTCGGCCGAGTTGGGTCACTCGGCCGAGTGCGCAGTGATGTCCAAACTCGCAGATTCGGCCGAGTTGGGTCACTCAGCCGAGTGCGCAGTAAACCCAAAAGTTTCAGATTCGGCCGAGTTGCCTCCTTCCCTTCTCGTTTCATGCATAACTTTCGCCTCGGGTGTCGGATTGACTCGATTCCTTTGGCTAATCCACTCCGTTTTTCGAGACGGATCCAACCGTGCACTCCTCTTCCTGATCCAGTGAGGTATGGTTGGTGTTTTGCTCCATATTTCATCGTATTTCCTACAAAATCGACAAAACACAACATTTCTCTCATTTCGGCTCAAACAATCATAATCAATGCATAAATCAATGAAATCCACATCAAAACATGCTTCACATGTGCCTCTAAAACGTGTAAATTCCACCCGAATCAAAAATAAAAAATGTGTAAGTTCTCCAAGTCCAATAACACTTGGGAATGATGCGAATAAACACGGGCTAACCTCATCTGAAAGCAATCCTGTTTCACTCCATATGTCTTTGAACCAAGCCGGCTTCACCCACGGGATACATTTCACAGATAATATCACATGCGTATCTAGATTATGGTTAGCCGCCCACCATTCTGAAAAGTTGTATACAGCCAGCCGAATGTCTGAGTTACTTAGTGGATTGTATAGAACTTTAACAGTTTCAACCATCTCCACATAAGGGACTATTTGAAGTAGCTAGACACAAACAAGAGATAACGTCATTGATGCATGAATTTGTAATTGTAACATATTTGAAACAGTTAATGAAAAGTGTGTTACATTCTCATCTATGGTAGGTGCATCAACCATCACATCCCCCTTCAAACACTCGCTACTAGTGTCATCCTAAAAATACGATCAACAAGAGATATCGTCATTGATGCATGAATTTGTAATTGTAACATATTTGAAACAGTTAATGAAGAGTGTGTTACATTCTCATCTACGGTAGGTGCATCAACCATCACATCCCCCTTCAAACACTCGCTACTAGTGTCATCCTAAAAATACGATCAACAAGAGATATCGTCATTGATGCATGAATTTGTAATTGTAACATATTTGAAACAGTTAATGAAGAGTGTGTTACATTCTCATCTACGGTCGGTGCATCAACCGTCACATCCCCCTTCAAACACTCGCTACTAGGGTCATCCTAAAAATACGATCAACAAGAGATAACGTCATTGATGCATGAATTTGTAATTGTAACATATTTGAAACAGTTAATGAAGAGTATGTTACATTCTCATCTACGGTCGGTGCATCAACCGTCACATCCCCCTTCAAACACTCGCTACTAGGGTCACCCTAAAAATACGATCAACATTAGCACGGGATGTAAACTAGGTTATTACGTAACGTTGTCTTTTCCGATAATTAAAAAATACCTGCTTGAAATTAACATTATTGTCTTCATCAACTTGTTCATCACCACCATCGGCGCACTCAGCTATGTTAGCTTCTCGTCCTTCGTCAGCAATAACATCAATGTCTGCTCGTCCATCGTCAACATCAACATCTTCACCACCATCCTTGGCATACTCAGCTGTGTTATCTTCTCGCCCTTCATCTCCAATAACATCAACATCTTCACCACCATCCTTGGCATACTCAGCTGTGTTATCTTCTCGCCCTTCATCTCCAATAAAATCAACATCTTCACCACCTTTCTTGGCATACTCAGCTCTGTTATCTTCTCGCCCTTCATCTCCAATAACATCAACATCTTCACCACTATCCTTGGCATACTCAGTTGTGTTATCTTCTCGCCCTTCATCACCACCGCCATCAATGTCTACTCGTCCTTCATCGTCATCAACCACTTTGACATTCTCCTTATTCACTTTATTTTTCTCACTTGTAATTCCCTCACCTTTGTCTTCTGTATGAACAGATGGGTCAATGCCAAGCTTCACACAAATCTTGTTCAACAAATTCTCCAAACTAACTTGCATTTTGTCAATCGTATTCAAACGTGCGATAACCGTTTTACGGAAGCCCTTTACCTTTGAGTAGTTTGGTTCAACTGCTTCTGTTTCATCCAACTTTTCAGTCGGTTCCACTTGTTCATCCTTAGTCTGTCCCCTTCCCTCTTTTCTGGGTACCTTTTCACGCACTCGAGTCCCACCATCTACACTCGGAGCCTTCCTCTTACGAGTCAAACGAATTGGTTCATCATGCTTCTCCATTTTATAGAGTTCCTCTTCCCAACTGATGGCACTAACATAAGATGATAATTTTGCCTCAGTTTTTGAAGGCTCCAACTTACTAACAACATGCATCTGCAAACGAATCCACCAAGCTTTTAAAATAGTGTACACAAATAATTGAAATCAACATAATATGTAAACATTTGAACTTACATTGTCTGCAGTGCGATCCTGTCCCTTCAACCTCTGAAAACATTTCTTGCGGAGATCACCAAATCGGACCACACCATCAACAGAACTCCATCTCACCATGCGAGGATTAGAACACCTTCGACGGGCTATAGGCTTCGCACGCAACGATGCAATGCTCTGCATTGTCTCATATGCCCATACTTGTAGTGCATAAGTAAAACCACAAACATCAATAAACATTCTTGAATCCCCTCTTTTTTTTCCATCAGACTTATTGCTTCCCCTCCCATTCTCCTGTTGTTTAAGAGACATAAACTTCGACCTAATGTCTTGAACAAGAAACTCGAATGCAACGCGACCCCATGGATAACTATTGAACTCATCCAAGTTATCAATAAGGGCCACATATTCAAGATCAACCTTCTTCGATGACTTATGTCTAACAAGTAGTATACCATAAAGCACCAATAACAAAGCCAATTGCAGAGACTGTTCAGAATCATGATCCTTCCTACATTTATCTAAAAAGGCTTCCTCAATTTGACTTACTGTTATGTATGTTGCACATTTGAAAACCTTTTTGTGAAGTACGGATGTAGTGGGTAATGGGGACTTTGGACCAAATTGCAATCCCGTAACTAACGCAAATTCTCTCGGCCCAAACTCAGCTTTAGTTTTGTTTATGTGGAAAATTAACTTTTCTCCCTGTCTACACAGTTCTTGTTTATATAACAAATGAAGATAGAGTTGACCCTGAAATGCGAGTTCTTGCAATTCCATGAATTGTCCAAAACAACTAACACGGAATTGAGCTTTGTTTCTTACACTAAAATTACTTATAACAGTATCTATGATGCTTAATTCTGACCTATTGCTAACCCCAACAGCAAAGGTCGGTTCAATGCTATTCGTAGCCATTAATAAAACCTGTTAAATAACAGATAGTTTCATAAGGTACAAACATAAATACGAGATTCCAAATTGTGGAATTGCACAATAGAGTGGGAACTAGATAATATCCCCACACAAAAATGTCAATTGAAGATATGGCAATGACAGATGAGCAAAATAGTGAATTTCCACGAAATCTAACCTCGAATTTGCTTAACGCGAGGAACGATTGACAAACAAGCGTGAAATGCGAGTTGTTTCAGAAACCAAACACGAGATGCTTAATGGACCAAAACGTGTTATTCTCGATGGGAAGCTTGTTAATCAGATGAACGCAAATTTAGGTCAGGGTTTTTTTTTTGGCGCGCAGAGTAGTGGATTAGGGTTTATGTCTGTTGGAGTGAGACTAGGGGTGTAAGTGAGTCGAGCTTACTCGCGAGCTACTCGTGCTCGACTCGAAAAAAGATCGAAATCGACTCGAAGTTAATCGAGTTCGAGTTTGAACAATATTTACTATTTTGCCATTAATATATAATTTATATTTATATACGAGTAATCGAGTCGGGTCGAGCTGAGCTAGAGTTTATCGAGTTTCTTATCGAGTCGAGCTCGATCTTTAAAATTTTAGGCTAGTCCGAGTCGAGTTTCGAGCTTCGAGTATAACAATTGAAAATGAAAACGGGATTATTTCAATCTCGAAATGAAAAAATTGAAAATATATGTGGGCCTTACAGTTGACATACATGCAGGCCTTAAAGTTGAGTTGTACTTAATTAATTTCTTGGAATATGATCAAGGTGTAACCAAACAGCAAAATATGTATTATCAACTACGGACAATTTAATTTTATGGACTGCAACCACCCTTTTACATGATTTTATTAACTCCAAGCACATTAAGCATGATTAATTGGTTCACAAAATACATAAAACGTCGCAGTTTCGAAATAAAATCTGAAACTCAAATTCCTTGGAATCCCAAACGACGCAACCTGTCTATTCCTACTTTTCGTTTCTTTGAAAAGGGGTTATGGTGTTGCAGACCACTTTCTCACAATCACACAAAGAAGATAACTTTCAGACAAAGTATTTTTATCGTCATTTTCAGTAGATATGAGCCGTCAAAGAAGGTCCATGGTGCCAACCCTACCGTTTGAGTTGATTTGGGAGTTCCTCTCTCTGCTTCCGGCTTTGCATGTTGTGAAATGCTCGGTTGTGTGTATGGCCTGGAGATCTCTGATTGAAACACCGGCGTTCGTGAGGCACCATTTACGCCAGATGAACACTCAGAATAAGTTTGGATACATTCTAGATCAAGAAAGCAGAAGGCCATTAATAGAGGTAAGACGAGATGATCAGACGGGTGGAGGCAACGAAAGGGTTTTGATCAGCGGTGTGGAGAAGGCGTTCGAGATAGTTGGAAGTTGCAATGGACTTCTTTGTGCGCTCGGGCTCGAAGAGACCATTTTCTTATGGAATCCAATAACAAATCTTCATCGGGTACTTCCATCGCATATCATTCCCTTTACATATGCACTTAGTAGAGCAACGTTGTCGTTCGGATTGGGTTATCATGAAGACACGGATGAGTATAAGGTTGTACGAAAAGTAACGTTCACGGGATCAAATCAGGGTCCCTACTTGTCGATTTATTCTAGTAGAAGCAATCGTTGGAATGATTTGGGGTTTTTTTGGGGATATGGAATGTTCATCGGAACCAGGTGTTTATGTGAAGGGTGCTCTTCATTGGCTGGTGTCATGGGGTCCTAACAGTCATCAAGTGGCTGCATTTGATTTGGGGTCGAAGCAGTTCACAATCATACAAACCCCCGGTGACGCATTAGACCCGGGGTTCCCTTGTAACATTGGTGCGTTGGATAACGACACCCTAGTACATTACTCCGGATACTAATTTTTTCAAAACCGTATTAATTTCTGGATTCTTCGGGAATACGGAGACTACAATTCGTGGACGCAGATAACAATGGATGATCAGAGTTGGAGGGATATCGGGGGATTGGTGAGAATCCAGCCGATTCGGTTCATGAAACCGGATGATTCGAAGATCCTAATGAGGATTGATCCCATAGGTACGTATGGTTATTGGGACATCGAAGAAAACAGGTTCTACGAGGTAGAATATGATATAATTGTGCCTGGACACTGCACACTTAACACATACATTGAATCCATTGAGGTTCCATAGTAATGTGTGTTGAATGTGCTTGGTTTTGAAATGCATTACAATGATGTAGTAGAAGAATGTATTTTTGTTTTTGGCATGTATAATAGAACGTAGTTTCTGAAATGTGGTGCACAGAACAAGTGTAATATGGTTGTTGTTATTTGGTAAAATAGTGTTGCTCCACTTTGTGCATAGTTTGGTTGGTTTAGTTGAAAACACTCTTATTCCCACGCAAATAATCACACAAGAGTAGAAATTTAAACAACAATCATTGGTTGGTTTAGTTGAAAACACTCTTATTCCCACGCAAATAATCACACAAGAGTAGAAATTTAAACAACAATCATTGGTTGGTTCAGTTGGAAATACATAGTCTAACATGTGTTTTGGATCCACCAAGAATACGTCAAATGCAAGTGATAATGCTCAAACTGATGGTGTTTGTAATTGACCATTGTCTCAAACAATCGACAAACATGTAGTACACATGTGTATGGGACACCAAAACAAGTAAATCAATCCACAACAAAACAAGTGTGAATTGATGACTTCAACCACAAATATCAATGACTCAACTCCAACTTCAACCAACAAAACATATGCTGAGTCCTTTATACCAAGACAAGACCCATTCATGATGTGTTTATACCAAGTCAAGAGCATCCATTTAACTAAAATCATTGATGAGCAGTTGCACATACAGCCAAAATGCATTCACATTAAACCATCATAAATAATCAAATGTCTACACCGATCAACCGTAGAGTCCAAAAGGTACTCAACAAGAGTCATTAACACGATCCAAAAGAAACAAGAGTAGTGAATAGGTTATCCAACAACAACAACAGTATGAATAGTTAATAGAGTTAATAGAGTATCATCTCAGTCAACGGACCAGCTTCAAAAAACTTAATAAGACGTCAACAACCTGCCTTCTGCCTTCACATCTTAAAATCTCCGGAAAGAAACCGGTGCACAAACCGAGCACGAGCTTCATCTGGAAATCCCATGAACATCTCCAGAAGGCCACTATTTTGAACAAGAAGCCTTGCTGTGTCAATCCTTTCATCAATCGTCAATGCTGGAATTTCGTCAAGCATGTTGTATATGTGACATTGTTGCGCACCCAGACTTGACTCGTATTTAAACACATCACAAATGACATCTAGTCGCTTGTCAGAAGAGGTGGCCATCTGTCCAAGGACGTCCATCAAGGGATCTTCAGAATTCACCACAGAAGAGCTACGCTTCCTCGAATTAGTGGGACGACGACCATTCGTGGGTGTCGGAACCTGAGTTTCTGAGTCTTTGTCCATCGAACAATGCATCTGATCCGGGTTGCCATTAGCCTCAAAGTTCGAATTCCCACCTTGTGCTGGCTGGGATTCGAACTGCACATCGTTGTTATGTTCAGGAATGTCATCAACAAGAAAAGTAAATGCTTCATACACATCCTCGGCTCCCTCACCAGTCGCCTGGTCATTCCCAAAGACCTCAATCCAGTCATCATACATTGGCCAAGGCTTAAAGCGCATAGTCGCGGCGCTTGGATCCTTCTAAACAAACATACAGTTAACGAGTTAGACAGAAAATACAATGAACAAAACCGTATTTTACAGAACACACCAATTTTTTTTTTTGGATACCTTAACAATCTTCTCCCACATGTCATTGTTGCAATCAATAAGATGTGTCGTGGTGTTGAAACCAATGTCGGAGTTATCAGTCAGCATTGTCTTGATAGAACCGTAATACCTTTTCCACATGACAATCTTCGAGTTTATGTGAGGATTGGCACGAATGTCAGTGCCAGGGAGCGCCTCCATCAACATTTCCTCCAGCTTTGTTTGGTACCCAGGTCTAAACCCGTTTTCAGACTTCCAACCTTCCAACACTAATTCTTTGAGCTTATCAAGCAACAGTGACTCTTCATGGTCAGTCCAGTTGCGTCGAGTCCTCTTCAATGAATCAGTCGTAGACTTCCTTGCTCTGGCTTTGTACCTTCGTTTACCCTTTACGGGCGCCGTATCAAAACTAGATCCACCGCCCTTCATCTACAGTCGTATTAAACAACAAGCAATCAAAAACCAAAACAACACTAGCATATGTAAACCCATATCATCGACAATCATAAACTCCAACAAACCCATATAATCATAAACCCATATGTAATCGGGTGTGAAAGACAAATAATAAGCCCGAAACCCCTGTGAGCATAGAATCGGAAATGAAAGACAGTTATTAAGCCCTAATCCATAAAATGATAGTCCAACGAAGTGAAATAAACTAAAACATTGCAAAAAATTGAAAATTTCTCAAAAAAACGAAGAGAACGTACCAACTTACCTGGAATGAAATGCGTAACTCGACAAGGGAGAAAAAGAAGATGGCACCTGAACAGGGAAAAACAGGGAAAATGGATTAGCGGCGGAAAAAAAAAAACGACGACGGCCAGAAATAGTATGAAGGAGGGAGGGTGAGCACCGAGGGTTTATGTGCCTAACCTTTTTTTCCCGCTGAAGAAGAGAAGTGTGGGAGAGAAGCTTCCCAAAAAATGGTTTATTTGGCTATGTAATGCTGAGAGAGAAATAATATTACGTATCAAACGATGTATTGATGTCTGTATAACGAGGATAAAGTTGTCTTTTCATCATTTTTCACAATTTATATGGTGGAGTATGCATTCTATCAAACAAAAAATAATTTTATACACTGGTTAATACACTCTATCACACAAAAATTAACATAATTCATGGTTTTTAGTACCATTTTTTGTATTTTCTATCAAACAAGAATTTGATTTAATACATCACTTATACACCTCTTCCTATATTAAATTATATTGAGGACCCCTTATACGCCCCTTTTCCGCATAATTTTATTTTGTGTATCAAACGCACCCTAATAATACAACATCATACATTCTTATACACAATTGATTTGACATAAAGTTACATTATATAATATTATAATACAACATTACTCACTCTTACACAATTGATATGACATAAAGTTACATCATATACTATTCAAAATCCCTAAACAAACACACATAGTCAATATTTATCATAATTTCACATAAAGTTACATCTTATCCTACTCAAAATTCCTAAACAAATACACACAACCAATATTTATCATAATTTCTCCATCCAAAATTTTCCCATCCGGATTTCCCCCGTCCTGCATAATCCCAAAACAAACACCCCCTTATTTTTTTTGTGATATGACTAGGGATAAGCGTGATTCATGGGTGGATAGATCTTCTTGCATCACTCCAATCAACCTTCTAAATGAGTAATGAGAATCACCCAAAATCAACGAGGGGCATCTTTAAAAAAAAAAATGCAATTCATTTTACAACAATTTGTTTAGTTATCACAGTTGTTAAAACTACAAACTTAATAGTTTAGCATGGGGTACAAAATTACAAAGGCCTCAAATGAATAATATATAGTACTTGCAATTGTTGTATAAGTTTAGCATGGGGTACAAAATTACAAAGGCCTCAAATGAATAATATATAGTACTTGCAATTGTAATACAACACCACGTTTATACCAATAATGGCTAAACAAAATTTGGTAAGAAAGCAAATTCTGTAACACAACATGTTACGAAATCAAATGCAACAGATGTACAATATTAAATCAAGTTCCAACCACACAACAAATAATTTACTATTCGAAGTAAGTTACACAAAAGAAATACTACTGTAACTTTGAGAAGTATGCAATATACATACATACCTGAAATTGAGATTGAAGAGCATTCACAGATTAGATATAACTTTCCAATTTTGTTTCTCCCTTGGAAAAGAAATATGGACACCTTAACCACAGACCAAATTATCTACTTACATAGAGACTAATAAGATATCAAAATCGAACAAGATGGCTAATGGCTTGGAAAAAAAACAGACGAAGCTTGTACAGTAGTTGACGGTCTAACAAAACTCAGAAAAAACACAGATAAGACATCAACACATGCACCGTCCTTCTCCTCTAACAACAAACATGTTTGAGAATCACTTTTCTCCAAACGTTGAGAGTTTGCAAACACCACCTAAGTCCTCTTATGTTATAGTGAAATCAAAATCATTCATCCTCTAGAGCAGAAACACCTAGTCAGTCCATTAAGTTACAATTTATCAATCAAACGGGAATAAGATAGGGACACAAGGAATGCATGTGAAATGAACTAGCAGTACAACAAACAAATGCAGGAATGAATTAAAATAAACCAACACAAGATATGGAGCCAAAATATAATGCAAGTAGCAAGATTGGAATATGCTCCAGTCTAACAGCATCACAAAGTTGATTCCCAAAACTTTAGCATCTTAACACCAATGTACCAGAAACATTTAGAATTGCCTTCAATAAAACAGTAAAAGCATTAACCAAACAAAACTTCCTAACAGTAAGAATGAAGCAGAACATGCCCTAGTTCACTTCTTTTTGTCAGCTCCTTCAATCTTTGGCTTTTTAGCAGTTGCCTGTGAATACAAGAAAGTCCCGAAAATTGCAATAGCTGATCCAAGTGCATTCAGAGGCCTAACTGGATTCCTGAAAACCAAGACAGTAGAAATAATAACAACAACTCTCTTCATCGTATTACCAACCGAGAATGTAAGCGGGCTAATGTCATCGAGTGCTTCATACGAGGACTGATTATAGAGATGATAGAATATTCCGGATATCATCACCCACAGATAGAGCGTTGATGGTGTTCCAATGGTTGAAATGGCCTTATGATATCCTGCAACCCATTGAGATCCTTCCACAAATACAGCCACAGGAAATAGATAAAAAAACGAGAGTATTGTAATCCAACCATACAAATTTAGCCCATTCACTTGTTTGAAACTCTCAAGGCTCTTTTTTGAGTAAATGTTACGAAGCACAAATCCAACATTACTAATCATAGCACCAGACAGACCTCCAAAATTGAAGGACACTTCAGTAACAGCAGCTAATGAACAACCAAAGACAATGGGGACGATAGAGAGCCACACTTTTAAAGGATATGAATCACCAAGAAACGATGAGAATAGAACTGAAAATGCAGGCTCGGCAGATTTAATAACATGAGTGAAAGAAACAGCAACCTTAGAGAAAGAAACACAAGCTGAAATGTGGCCAATTGTGTGGAAAAGTGCAGGGCCTAGAAGAGCAATAATAAACGATTTATCGATTTTGGGACAAGGTTGTAACTTCGTAGACCAAAGCATTAACATCCAAACAGAACCACATAACAGCTGAAATGATGCAAGAAGCCATGGATATGGGAATATATTCAGCACCTTCTTATTATAAATATTGAAAACAATGTTCTGAAAATACCAGAGGCCAAAAACAACAGCTAGTTTCAGATTCTTGTTCGGCTTTGAGACTTCAATTTCTCCATCTGGGCTCGATTCTGGCGGCGACCCAGAAGCTGCCCCGGGTTTCTGAGATGAGAATCTTGAGAAATTTCCAAAAGGGTGCCCCAAGGTTTTCCCAAAATCGGATCTTGATTTGGAGATTTGACAAATCGGATCAGCAGATGACCCATTTGAGAATCCATGAGTAAAACCTAATGTGGGGTTTCTGAATGCAAGTGAAGAGGGGCTCTGATTCTGAGCTTTGTTCACGAGTTTTCGATCATATCTGCTGCCACTTGATTTGAAGAGAGTGACATTTGAAGACGGAAGAACGTTTAAAGAGAGCATTTTTAGAGAGGGGAATTTAAGAAAGAAAAAAAATTCACAAAAAATAAACAGGGTTGAAAGCAGGAAAATTTGCAGGATAGAACTAAATGTGTTTGACGCTTATAAACGAAGATGAATAGTGAAAACACAACTACCCCCACCAACTCTTTAGCAGCGCTGCTGCGGGTCTAGGTTTTTATTCTTTCGAAAAGGTTTCGAAAAAATAAATCCAAATATATTTTGGAAAAATTAATTTATACTTTTTTTTTTTTTTTTTTTGATTACAAGTTATACTACTACTAGTATTTTGCTATTTTCATTTCGTTTTTTCCTTTTTATTTTTCTAAAGTCTTCTCAGATGACTTTTTTTTTTTTCTAAATTTTATTAAAATGTAGAGTGGTGTGTTTTTAATAAATGGAGTAGTTATGAAAACTGAGGGTGTTTTTTTTCCTAAAAAAAAATGTTACTACTAGATAACCTACTTTTCTTTAAGGTTTTTTTTTTTTTTTTTTTTTACTGAATTACTTATTTTATAAAAAGAAAGTAATTTTCTCACTTTATCACTTTAAATATATTAAACACATTATTCATTGTATCTACTTTATCACTTTAAACTTAAAGTTTAAAACACATTAAACTTGTTTAAATCATGCTCCATTTGTCCCCCTTAAATTTTGAATTTTAAGAAATATAATATTTTATATAAAGTTGTTATTGAAAAATGTAAGAAAAATAAAATGTGGAAGATAAGATAAAGTGTTAAAAAAAGTAAAAATGTATAGAGAGTAAATAAAACAAAATGACAATTAATGTAATTTTGTGTGAAATTGTAGATGGTTGTTAATAAATTTGGGGTCACGATTTAAAAAAAAAAAAAAAAACACGTAAAACTTCAAAGGAGACATCTAAAGTGACAAAATGTAAAATTTAAAGGGAAACAAGAGAGAGTATCAAACATGCTTAAATTAGTTTAAATGCGCTTAAATCAAATCTTAAAATAATTTGTACAGAAATAAAACACACGAAGTGGTAGATAACATCCCGTAGTTGTTTATGCCAAAAATCGTGTCGACAGATGACGACGGTGCTTGGTTTGGAACATTAACGACTAGATATCTTGAACTAAAGTAGACGGGGTTTGCTACAATTGATTGGGTCAAATATTTAAGTTAATCGAAATAAGGCATTGACCAAGAATGACCGATCCTAGTAACATTTTTTTTTTTTAGGAAGACCCTAGTAACGATTAACAAAGCTGCAAAAAAATGTGGTTAAAATGCGTAAAAGAAGAACGTTAATCAAACAAATGTAGAGATAAATGAGCAAAAGAATGGTGACATAGAAATTCCCTCGAATGAGGATAAAAACGGCATGTTATGCCTTGTCAACGTAATTCACTGTACTTTGAACGACGTCAAGTACAAGAACAGGTGGCATCAACACTAATGACATAAAATAATAAAAGTTGAAGGATTTTTTTTTTCAATAACAAGTAAATAAGAGGCTAAAGTGAATGCTAGTTAATGATCCTTCGTTCTCCATCTTCTGGTCACTTTTATAGTCGCGGGGCACTAATTCGATTGTTACTTTCTAGGAACAAATAATTTTTCGCGAATTCGAATTCATTTGAGTTGATTACATGCATTCAATTAGTTGAGTTGATTAGAAACAACTTTTATCGACTGTTTTGTTAGTCGGAAGGACCTTATCTCCATGTCTAAACTTTCGTCATGTTCACTTTTTGTGCTAATGTCATCAGTCGACGTCATCGTCACCATTATGGTTGTCCGTTGTAGAGGTTTTCATTGGCGTCGAAAGCCATACAATTTTTGTGACCTAAAAAATAGGATATGTAGTACAATAGTTTTTTTTTTCAATACCAAAAAATGTAATTTGATTCAAATTGTAAGAATCTAGTCATTAAAAAAAAAAAAAATTCTAAATAACCCTTTGTCCATTATTATAATTTTTTTTTAATTTATTCTCCACAAATTTTATTTAAAAAAAATAATTACTCAAGACACTTTTTTTTTTACTTTTACTTTGTCTCAATTCGCAAGCTTTACTTCTTACAAATGTTAGTAAATGATTGAACAAATATATGTTTTTTTTTTCTCTGATTTGAATATATTCAAATTTAAAAAATATTACTTGAATAAATATATATAAGCTTAATTTTTTTTTTTAAATGTTATCCTAAGATGTAAAATTAATAAATTATTGATCATGGTCATGGGTCCCGTGGTTCGGTCCTCAGTCTGACAGCCCTTCCCCTCCGCGTTATTTCTAAAAATAAAATTGCTAGTATTTCGAAGAACCCTAATTGTAATATTTCCCCAATTTACTCCATTCCTTGCACACAAGAAAACTGAATTCCGTATGATTTCGACAATTGTACAAACTCCTTTGCCTATCAATTGACGTTGATAAATTTTAGGTTTGAAACATGAGCATAGTACCGAAAGAAACGATTGAGGTTATAGCACAGAGCATCGGCATAACCAATTTATCTCCCGATGTGTTGCCTGCTCTGGCCGCCGATGTAGAGTACCGCGTTCGAGAAATCATGCAGGTAAATTATTCCTACTTAATATTTTTAATCCCCTTTCTGCATCCAATAAGCTACTGCTTTGATGTTATAAAGTTTTAAGCTTCAACATATGTTTGCCCTTTGAATTTGGTGCAGGAATCTATTAAGTGCATGCGCCACTCGCGAAGAACTACTTTAACCACGGAAGACGTTGATAGTGCCCTTGGCTTAAGAAACGTCGAGGTCCTTTTCTTTTTGTTTTTTGCTTTTGTTTTTGGCCTCTACTGATGATATTGGTTCTCTTCATATTTTTGTTGTTGTTGTAATAATGCTTTAATTTTGCCCTGACTTGGTGAAGTATATTAGATTAGATCAATTTGATCGCTTCTTGGATAGTGTTTGGTGTATTGGTTTTTGATAGTTAAGTAAATTATTCAGCCATTATATGGATTTGCTTCTGGTGATCCATTACGATTCAAAAGAGCTGCGGGTCACAAGGATTTGTTCTACATAGAAGAAAAGGATGTAGATTTCAAGGAGGTATGCAATTTGTACATCATGTGTAGCAAAATCTGAGTCTGCAATTATAACTTTAATTCTTACATTAGTTTGTTTGGTGAATTTAAGGTAATTGAAGCTCCTCTACCTAAGGCCCCGTTAGACACTGCAGTGGTTGCTCACTGGTTAGCTATAGAAGGAGTTCAACCTGCTATCCCCGAAAATCCCCCTCCTGAAGCTTTTCAGAGTATGTATAATCTTGAGTACTATATATCTATGCTACATCACTTGTACGTATGCACCTATGCTGAACAATGATAGGATAGCCTTTACATGAGTTCGATTCTGGGATGTCTTCATATGTCTTTATCAGCCTTTTTGGTAGCTGAATCGTGGACATATTAATGTCAATGCTGACTCAGATAGGATTCTTTATATTCTTTATCCAAGATTAATTTCATAAAGAATGATAAGTTGTTATATGGCAGTGCTTTCACTGCCTTCTGATAACAGAAAGACTGAAGTCAAAGAGGACGGAGTACTCGTTGACATTAAATTACCTATTAAGCATGTACTTTCACGGGAACTTCAGGTATTGCCAAGGTTTTGTTTGCTTTGCTTTATGCCTTAACTGAACAAATGAAATCTAATGTCTTTTTTGGCTGGTGGCACAGCTTTACTTTGAGAAAATCACTGAGTTGACTGTGAGTAGATCTGAGTCCCCACTTTTTAAAGCTGCATTAGTGAGCTTGGCAACTGATTCTGGGATTCACCCCTTGGTTCCTTACTTTACATTTTTTGTTGCTGATGAGGTAAATATTTGTGTTTTTCAATCTAGAGTGTCTAGAGTTCTGGATGATAATTTAAATGATAACAATGGCAGGTTTCTCAAAATTTAAACAATTTCCCTCTCCTTTTTGCTTTGATGCGTCTTGTCTGGAGCCTTCTTCAAAATCCTCATATACTCATCGAGCCTTATGTAAGTTATTTTTCCCTGTTTGGGTTTTCTAATTTGTATATTGTATTTTACTTTCCTTCTTGCATGGTTTACTCCTATTACCAGTTTACCGATAATGTTATTAAGTAACAATCTTGTTACTCATAATTCACTTATTTTGTACTGGTGGGAAGTAGTTTGTATGGTTGTTCAGGATTTGCCTCTTCGTTGTTGGACACATGGATCAATTATTCATGTATCTTTGTTTATGATTGTCCTGGCACATTGAAGTTCAATATTTTAGTGATGGCAATAACATTAGTCTGGGTGGTAAATGGGTTTCTGCAATTAAAATAATTAGATGTGTGAAATCAAAAGTTGACCTTTTCAAATGGTCTCTGAAGTAAATTTTTAAGAAGTTAATTTTCATTTGGCAGATCCAATTCAAAGTTTTGTTTCAGAAATGTCTTTGCTAATGTCCAGATTCTGTTCTATTTAATTAGTTGCACCAATTAATGCCCTCGGTGATGACGTGCCTGGTGGCTAAAAGATTAGGAAATAAATTCTCGGACAATCACTGGGACCTGAGAAATTTCACTGCTAATCTGGTTGCTTCGATATGCAAGAGGTGAGAACTCTTCATATTTTCTCACCGCTACATTATGTATGAATTTAGACTATCTCCAAATTATACCAATTATATATTAGAAATCATTGCATGATTAACTGTAATTTAACTTTAGGAAAAATTGCAGATTTAGCCGTGCCTATCACAATCTCCAGCCACGTGTGACCAGGACATTATTGCATACTTTCCTGGACCCATCAAAGGCTCTCCCTCAGCATTATGGTGCTATTCAAGGGCTAGCAGCCCTTGGGCCTAGTGTGGTAACTTCTTTCTTCTTCTTCTCTCTCTCTCTCTCTCTCTCTCTCTCTATATATATATATATATATATATATATATATATATATATATATAATCTAATAATAATTTAAATATAAACATGCGTATGTTTGACGATGATACAAGTGTGTCCCGTTGCTTGTGTTAGTTAATATGTCTGCCCCCTTCAGCCCTTCTACATGTATTTTGTTTTAATATCAATTTTGAGTACAAGGGTTAGGATCAACTCTATTGATAATATTGACCAGGTTCAATTGGTTGTGCTTCCCAATATTGAGGCTTATCTGCAACTTCTGGAGCCAGAAATGCACCTAGAGAAGCAAAAGAATGAGATGAAGAGGCATGAAGCATGGCTTGTATATGGGGCTCTAATGGTAATATATTGTTTTATGAATTATGCTAATGTCTCTTGGTTTAATTGCTCCATTTTACTGCGACTAGGGGTTCAAAGTTCCAACATGCATAGCAAATATTAATATGTTGTGCTTGCACATGATAAATCTCATGCAATATGCTACATAGTGCTGTATGTTAAGGTATTTCCAGATATTTGAGAGATCATTTGTATAAGTTTTTTATCGTCTTCGTGGAAACTTAAATTGTTTCCTTTTCTAATCAAATCTATACACATCTTTACTTTAAATATGTAATTGGGGAATCTTTTTCAAAGATAGCTTCCAACCTTTTTATTATGCACTGCATGGTGGATTTTTCCAAATGATGAAGTTAAAAATGTTTTTGTTATAATATTAGAAGATAATTCAAGGGTGAGCCTGAATTTGGTCTGACCTCAACTCTCTAGTGTCTAAATTGTGTGATGCGCATTAGTTTTCATGAGCTTGCTGTTTATTCTTAGTGAATTTTTCCATTAATAGGCATACTCTTTGCAGTTTTTGATGTTTGTGCTCAATTTCCTTAATTTTCTCTAAAGTGTATGATTCATGATGCTAAATGACGTATTCTAAGCTATGAAAGTTTAAATAATTACTATAATAATATTTCATACAGGGAGGATTGCCCTTGTGACTTTTTAGTTTCGTCAATCATGATTTTATGAGTAGTATCCTTGAGTACACAATAGGATAATTCAGATTCTTAATTTGATCTGCATTTTATTAAGGTGGTTAGCTTCTGCAAAATTGCAAATCTTCCTTAAATTAGGAAGTCCCATCATTCGCAATGGCCATGTTAACTAGGGTACTCTTTTACTCATAATAAGCCTCTGTCCTATTTCTGTCTCAGCTGAATTTGTGAGCACTGATTTGCAGCCCTGGAAGTGCAGTTCACTTTTATTGAGTAGAGTTAAATAGCTGGACTGGACATATTATTATGTGACCCACAAAATACTAAGTGCATTAATAGCTTTATCCTTTTAAATACATGGTTTTCTATTTTTGGTTCGATGTAATCCAACTGATGAGATATTACTCATTTTAGCGCGCAGCTGGCTTGTGCATGTACGACCAGCTGAAGATGCTGCCTTCTCTACTATCTCCACCATCACGCACTGCCCTGAAGAGCAAGGTCAAAGTTGTAACTACGTCATCAAGTAAGTTTCCCTTACTCCTGTCTACTTATTGAAACATACTCTAATTAGGATCAAATAAATATCTCTAATTAATGTTATGTAAGGTATCGAGTCAGAGCTGAGTCGAGCTCAAGTATTTCGAGTTTTCCATTGGGTTAAATTTGAGTTCAAAAGAATTGAGCTTGATCGAGTTCGCATCGAGTTTGAAGCCAATTTTTTTAGCGAGTCGAGTTCGAGCTTGACACTGCTCAACTTTGCTCGGCTTGGCTCATTTACATCCCTATGTGCTACCTTGGTTTTGTTTATGCTTTTGGGTATTGGCTGGTTGGGGGGTTGGGAGGGCTGTTGGATCTGGATAGGTCGCCTGCAATTTCATAATGCTTTGTTGCTTCCTTTTCCTTTAATCTATATGTATGTGCCATAAATATTCCTTAGATATCAAAAAGCAAATTTCACATGAGATGGTATGTATGCAGTATGTGTTGTAGTGTTATATACATGATTGTCCCCTTGGTATTATCTGATAAAAATCCCCTTGGTATTATCTGATAAAAATCGGGATCCATTATGAGGCTAAGCATCATTTCTTGTAAATTTGCAATTGCAATTGCAATTACTTTGTGTCAATCATGACTGTGTTTTGTTTATCTGCTTTCAACTCTTAAAAGATAAACGTAAAGCCAGCATGGATAATATGATGCACCAGCCACCCTTGAAGAAACTAGTTACAGATGGTCCCATGGGGGCTATACCGTCAAACTCATTGCCTGTGGATCCCACTCCACAATCGTTGAGGCCTTTAACAAACAACAATGTGCCTGGTTCATTAGGGTCGAAGAAATCAGCTGCCCTCAATCAGGCATTGAGTAAGAACCCGGATACTGCACGCTTTCTGCGTTTGTTGTATGAGTACTTTGGTGAAAGCATGCTCTCCTTTGTCCCTTCACCCGAGGCATCAATTTTTTTATGAGTTTTGCGACAGTAGATAATGTCAGCTGCACTTGTAGGCGAATGTATCCTGCCTATTATGTGATGCTTACTGTTCTATATGTTCTTGACAATGAATACCAGGTATTTATATCAGCAAATAGCCACAAACGCCTTTGATGAAAAGACACAGATTTTATGCCTTTCCCACTTATCTTGATTTTTTGCTACTATGGGACCTTCTGATATTACTGTGACTATAACTGAGCTATGGATTAGGGTCGTGGCAAAATTGAACTGGCTTAAAAATTTAGATAGTTTAGAGTTTGATTAGTTTAATATTTCTACCAAAATGCAAAAAACAAGAACCAGATACTTCTGTAATGATGATTAATCAAACTGTTAAATTATAAAGCGTTTTAAATTGTTAATGCTTTATTTTAATAATGATTTATTTTACGAGGCGTGCAGCAGCAATATCAGAAAAGACATTTTTAGTTTTTCATTTTTTTTTCTCTCTTATTTTAAAAAATAAACTACTTATATATTGACAAAATCGACAGATTAGTTTCTTTGGAAGAGGTAAAAAACAATTTCAAATGGGTTCCAGAGTTGGGGCAAATTCAAAAGATGTAAACAAAAATACCACACTGAACAGGATTCAACTGAAATAAAGCACAAAAAACTCAGATAATGTCATTTACAAACGAATAAGAAATCAGCCCAAACATATTTGTGGCCATTCGATTCACCAGGCATACTCAACAACGTAGCTCTTTGAACAGATTTCATATGCTTCTCAAAAATAAAATGTCATTCTGTTTCATTCAAAATGGGAACAATCAGAGGATTCATCTGTGCCAGGTATACAATTGCCCACCTACACATCCACAACACAATATGTCAAGCTTTAAGGATAATACAAATGTTGCCTAGAATTTCCTACATAAATACCAGAAACAGAATGACAATGACCTCTCCAACTAAGGAAACACGAAAATTGAGGCTAGTTTTCCATGCCATTCCACAGATTACTCTTCCTAACTAGACGAAAAGCTGAACTAAGCGGCTGCTTGACCACAAAGAACAAGAACAAAAAAATTCTTCCTAATTTCCCAAGAAAAAGCAACATGGAAAAAAATAGGTTTCTTTCCAACACTCATTACATGAGTGAACCAAGATGCACGACTGCACTAATACTCAGTTTTAGACATATGTGAGTTTAACCCTTAAAGATATAGTTTTATATACATAAAACATAGTAAGAGAAAGATACAAGATGAGGTTTTCCCACAATTTCAATGAAACACTAGTTCCCTTTCCAAAACAACCATGTATCTATGCACAATGAGAGCAAGACAGTAAGCTCTAAACTTATGTTTATGTTCTCACAAGTTCAAAAACCCAGACAGATCCCACATCAACAGTTTTTTATATACTTATTATTTTCTTCTACATGATACTTATCCACGTACAAATAGTACCTTAAAATTTTCACAAAATTCATAATAATAAAAGAAAAGAAGCAAAGGGCTATGCTTGTGAATGGTGAAAAAGCAGGGCTAGTCATGCATTTGGGGGATTTCATAAAGAAAATTTTGAGATAGCAACTACCAACTGCCCTTCATGCAAATGTATGCACTATCTACTCTCTCCTCACAACACAACTTACCAAGAGTAGGTACACAACATAAGATAAGAAACATAATTAAATGATAGCACAAGAAAAATATATTGCATATCATATTATAATGCCAACATATATATCTGTATTTATTCCCAACAAGGAAAATGAACTCACATCATCCAACGGCATACTGTCGCAGTTATAACCAATGTAAGATGTAACCTGCATTGTAGATCAAAATTAGCCATATATTAAGAAACTTTTTAACTCTTGCCACTTAAAAAAAAAGTGCATTCAGAGAAGTAATATCATTCATTATCTACGGAATTATCAAATAGTGGAGGCGGACCCAATAAATCTGTCACGATTGTCAATGATAATTCGACTTTGACTAGACATCTCCAATCACAAGCAAAACAATCCACAAATAATTCTATCCAACGAAAGTATGACAATTCACAAATATAAACGAAAACAGAAAACAGAGCACAAGAAGATTTAAGTGGTTCGATCAACGTGATCTACATCCACTGGACACACGACTTCAATTTGATTAGTACTCCCTCCGTCCCACAACTGTTTGCACACTTACCTTATTTGTCCGTCCCACAATTGTTTGCACACCTATAAAAGGAAACTCTCTAATAAACTCCACCCTCACAATATTCACATATTTACACAAAATGCCATTACTTTTACTCTCTTTCCAATCACCTTTTTACTTTATCCATATAACTTTACAAAATTACCCCTCAACACTCCACTCATTACACTTTTTTCTTAATAAGTGTGCCCACCTAGTGGTGCAAACACTTCCGGGACGGAGGGAGTATAAGAGATGTTTACAAACACTCATCACTCGGAAAGAGAATTTATCCTCACTTCACTCGTGAACTCTCAACTCTCAAAACGAATGCTCGTACGCGTCAAAGATTGCAATTACAAGCAATGGGGTATTTATAGGTTGCCAATGGTGATTGCAGCGTGTGCGGAAAGCGTGAAGATTGCCACGTGAATTCTGTTACAACCATGTAACAAACTCACACTTTCAGTGTGACCCAACCTGAATTGACCTCCTTGCCCTTCACTTGTTTTTCGCAAACAAGACGACCTAACACTTAGCCAAAAATTAACTCTGCTAACAGAACTCGACTGATCTGGTCCAACCTGTCTGGTCTTCCCAACTCGTCTACTTCTTCGCAACACCATCTCATCTGATTGGACTCCTCCACATCATCTGAACTGGTCTAAGTTAACTTGTCTGACTCCACCAGCTGATACGCCCAACAGCTGAGTCCTTCAGAAGACTTCTATCAACTAAGTACCTCGATTGATCCGCCCAACAGACGAGTATAGTAGTAGACTAGAATCTACCTGATCCTTACTAGACGAGTTGCACTCGTCTAGTCTTGGAGATTTGAGATAAACCTCACAATTCTCCACCTTTAGCTCAAAATCTCCACCTTGAACTAAACAGCTCCGATCTATCCTTCTCAAAGGACAAATTCCACTACTGATCTGCCGCCACCAGACTAGTAGCCTTCTCCGCAGATGTCACTAATGCAAACCAACTGACCTAAGACATAAACCAAACTTCTCCTTTGATAATGCCTTAGTAAATGCATCAGCAGGGTTCTCCTCAATAACTATCTTAACCACCTGGACGCTCCCCTTCTCCACAATATCTCTCACAAAGTACAGCTTCACATCAATTGCGCTTTGATTATCACAGAAGACAGTCACACTGTTCTGAGATAAACCAAATTTCTTAAGAACCCCTTTCAGCCACATGCTTTCCTTAACTGCTTCAGTTAAGGCCACTTACTCCGCTTCAGTAGTAGATAATGCAACTACAGATTGATGAATAGACCTCCACGACACAGCCGTACCCAATAGAGTGAACACATATCCTGTTAAGGACTTTCGAGTGTCAACATTGGCTGCGTAATCTGCATCCACGTATCCCACAAGTGCATCCCCCTCACTTGGCATCTTCTGAAATTTCAGACCTTTCTGTGCTGATCCCAGAACATATCTCATAACCCACTTAACTGTTTCCCAATGGCTTAAGCCTGGATCACTCATATATCTGCTTATCACACTCATAGCATGAATCAAGTCTAGCCTACAACACACCATAGTATACATCAAACTCCCTACAGCACTGACATAAGGTATCTTGCTCATCTGAGTTCGCTCTTGGCTGTTCCTGGGACTCATCTGATTGGACAATCGATGATGTTGGCCAATAGGAGTAGAGACAGTCTTTGCCGTATGCATTCTGAACCTCTCTAACACCTTCTGAAGATAAGTAGGTTGACTCAGCAGAATAGACCCGTCTAGTCTACTGATCTCAATCCCAAGAATCACTTTGGCTTCACCAAGATCTTTCATCTCAAACTCCTGTTTGAGGATCTCCTTAACTTGATTAACACTGTCAATAGACTCGCCTGCTATTAACATGTCATCAACATACACAGAAGATAGGTAACACCAGTCCCAACCCGTCTGAAATAGACGCAGCTGTCATACAAACTCCTTGTAAAACCAGCTGAGCAAATGTGCTCATCAAATCTCAAGTACCATTGTCTAGGGCTTTGTTTGAGGCCATAGAGGGACTTTTTCAGTAGACACGCCTTGTCTTCCCCTTCTTCTATGTCCAACCCTTCTGGTAGCTTCATGTAGATCCTCTCGTCTAGAGATCCATGTAAGAAAGCTGTGGTCACATCCATCTGATGTAGCTCCAATTCATATTGAGCAACCATAGCTAACAAGATTCTGATGCTACAATGCTTCACAACAGGTGAGAAGATTTCATTGAAATCAATACCTTCTTTCGGTGTAAACCCCTTAGCTACAAGCCTCGCCTTGTATCTAAGCTTGCCACCCCTCTGAGCCTCCACCTTCTTTTTATAGATCCACTTGCACCCAACTAACTTCTTGTTCTTGGGCCTCTGAACAATCTCCCATGTCTGGTTCTTGTTTAGAGAAAGTAGTTCCTCCTCCATAGCAACTATCCACTTCTCCTTGTCGTGGCAGCTAATGGCTTCTGAATAAGACTTTGGCTCCAGAGACTCCACCTCAAGAGCTGCACATAATGCAAATGAGACTATGTCAACTTGACCATACTTCTGAGGTGGGTGGACTTCTCGTCTGGTTCTATCCCGTGCCAGCTGATAATGTTGAAGATCATTCTCACTTTGAGGATCGCCCTCCTCATTTGGATCAATATGTTCTTCAACTGGTCTTGTGGTGTCAACTTGCTCCACCTCGTCTGGTTGGTTATCAGCTGCACTAGTACTCGTACTAGTCTGTTCTGATAGAGGCATCCGACTCTCATCAAACGTAACATCTCTAATAATTATACATTTCTGCATCCCAGCTTCGAGGCACCATAACCTGTATCCTTTCACGCCTGAAGGATACCCAACAAACACGCATCGCAATGCTCGAGGCTCAAGCTTATCTTGCTTGACATGAGCATAAGCTGCACACCCAAACACCTTCAAATAACTGTAATCGGCTGCACGTCCAGACCACAACTCTTCTGGGGTTTTGTATTGCACAACCGAGGAAGGACTTCTGTTTATCAAGTAGGCTGCAGTAGAGTCAGCCTCTCCCCAAAACACCTTCGGCAGACAAGAACTGTTCAACATACACCTGACTCTCTCAAGTAGTGTCTGGTTCATCCTCTCAGCTACTCCGTTTTGCTGAGGGGTCCCTGGCACAGTCTTATGCCTTACTATTCCTTTCGATTTGCAGAACGCATTGAACTCGTCTGATAGGTTCTCTAGACCATTATCAGTTCTCAAATGTTTGAGAGTCTTTCCTGTGACATTTTCACATTCAATGAGCCATTCCTTGAATTTCTCAAATGCTTCTGACTTCGACTTCAGAATAGACACCCACACCTTTCTTGAGTAGTCGTCTATGATAGACAAGAAGTATTTTCCACCAGACCTTGTCTGATTCCTCGCTGGCCCCCATAGATCAGAATGGACATAGTCCATGATCCCATTGGTAGAGTGAACACCCTTACCAAATTTTAATATCTTGGATTTACCAAGAATGCAAGACTCACACAAATCAAGTTTAGTGATCTTGTCCTTGCTAAGCAAACCTTGCTTCGACAACTCTACTAGGCTTTTCTCGCCTATATAAGATAGTCGTCTGTGCCACAACATTGAGTTGTCTTGCACCTCCGCTACATCTGATCTACCAGCTACTGTTTCTCCCTTAAGAAAGTAGAGATCATTCCTTCTCTCACCTTTCAGGACAGTCAGCTCCCCTTTTGACACACTGAGCTCTCCATCAGCCGACTGGAATCTATAGCCCATAGAATCCAGCATCCCAAGTGAGATCAAATTCCTCTTGATTTCACGTACGTACCTAACACTCTTGAGTATTCTTACTACCCCATCGAACATCTTCAGGTGAACACTACCTTCTCCAACAACTTTGCAAGTGTGATCATTCCCAAGCAGAACAGAACCGCCCTTCTGTTGCTTGAAGTCATGAAACCAATCTCGTCTTGGAGTCATATGGAAAGAACACCCTGAATCAAGGATCCATGCTTGCTGTTCTGTAGAGGATGTGATGGTTAGCGCTTGAGCAGACTCGTAGCCTTCTTGCTTCTTCTCAACTTGAGTCTGATTAGCTTGATTCTTGTCATTAGAGGTATTGGCACCAGATTTCCTCAAGAACTGCTTGTATTTGTGACAAGCATTCTTATAGTGCCTAGATTTGTTGCAATGGTAGCACACTGCATCACCTTGAGTGGACACAACTGATATTCCCTTATCAGCTCCTTTGGGTTGACTAGACCCCTTCTTGGCACCAGATCGCTTCTGGACACCTCTGATTGCCAATCCTTCTCCGCTACTGACCTTGTCTGCTTGAGACGTCTTGTTGTGCAGCAGCTTGGACTTGACAGCCAGCATTACATCCTCCAATGTAATACTTTCATTCCTACCATACAAGATGGTATCCTTTAAGATTTCAAAGGACTTAGGGAGAGCACTCAATAGAATCAGAGCCTTATCCTCTTCCTCTAACTTGACATCTAAATTCTCTAGATCATCAAGAATTCTATTGAACTCATCAAGCTGATCCGGAATGGGTTTGTCATCCACCATTTTGAAGGCATACAACTTCTGTTTCGAATAGAGACGGTTAGCTAAGGTTTTAACCATATAGAGTTTACCTAGCTTGTTCCAGACCTCTTTCGCGGATTTCTCTTTAGCCACCTCTCTCAGAACCTTATCACCAAGGCAGAGCAGAATAGTGCTTCGAGCTTTCCGTAACATCTTGTTTCTTTCAGCAGCAGCTGTTGCCGATTCACCAGCTGGGGCTGTAGACTCTTCGAGCACGTCGAACAAGCCTTGCTGTTCTAGGAGAGCCTGCATCTTGACTCTCCACAGCCCAATTAAAGTCACCCGTGCCTGAGAACTTCTCAATATTATATTTGGTCGAATTCTCCATCTTCGATCTGGCAATTGATTAATGGCTGACGATCGATTCCTTTTTGTTTCCCACAGACGGCGCCAATTGTCACGATTGTCAATGATAATTCCACTTTGACTAGACGTCTCCAATCACAAGCAAAACAATCCACCAATAATTCTATCCAACGAAAGTATGGCAATTCACAAATATAAACGAAAACAGAAAACAAAGCACAAGAAGATTTAAGTGGTTCGATCAACGTGATCTACATCCACTGGACACACGACTTCAATTTGATTAGTATAAGAGATGTTTACAAACACTCATCACTCGGAAAGGGAATTTATCCTCACTTCACTCGTGAACTCTCAACTCTCAAAACGAATGCTCGTACGCGTCAAAGATTGCAATTACAAGCAATGGGGTATTTATAGGTTGCCAATGGTGATTACAGCGTGTGCGGAAAGCGTGAAGATTGCCACGTGGATTCTGTTACAACCATGTAACAAACTCACACTTTCAACCTGAATTGACCTCCTTGCCCTTCACTTGTTTTTCGCAAACAAGACGACCTAACACTTAGCCAAAAATTAACTCTGCTAACAGAACTCGACTGATCTGGTCCAACCTGTCTAGTCTTCCCAACTCGTCTACTTCTTCGCAACACCATCTCATCTGATTGGACTCTTCCACATCATCTGAACTGGTCTAAGTTAACTTGTTTGACTCCACCAGCTGATACGCCCAACAACTGAGTCCTTCAGAAGACTTCTATCAATTAAATACCTCGACTGATCCGCCCAACAGACGAGTACAGTAGTAGACTAGAATCTACCTGATCCTTACCAGACGAGTCGCACTCGTCTAGTCTTGGAGATTTGAGATAAACCTCACAAAATCAGATGCCTAATACACACACTACAACAAAAGTTTTAAAAAAAAGGTAACATACAAAAGTCGAAAAATATATAATAAAAAATAAGTCATGTTCGAAAAAAATATGTGCAGGGTGCAAATAAACGTGGCCAATCAGCTTTAATAGGCCCAATTATTTTAAATTCAAAACTAAATGGGCCAAGCCCATATAATATAACAGCGTCTCATACTTTGAAATTTCTGAAAATAAGTATTATTTCAAATTGAAGAACAAAATTCAACCGTAGCAGAAAGTGAGAGAAAACTTTGAAACCCATCTGCAGTTCGATTTCGGGGTACATCGGAATCGAGTAGTGGAAAATGGCAGCAAAGCAAATGGAAGAAGTGCAGAAGAAATTGGCGATGTTGAATTACCCGAGAGCCAATGCCCCCGCACAGTCGCTTCTCTTTGCCGGCATGGAACGATATGCCCTTCTTGAATGGCTCTTCTTCAAGTTCAGATACTCTCCGGATTATACTCTCATTATTTGGACGATGTTATGGAGTCTTATAATGAATTTTAATTCACCGTTGCAGATTATTGGGTGATAAATCCCCATTCTCGCAGCAGAATTTACAAGGGGATGCTGTGGATCGAGAGGAAGAAACCTCCAGGATACAATGTAGTTATCGTTTTCTGAGGCACTTTCAACTCTGTCTTGCCATTTCATTTCCTTTTTTTATTTTTTTATATTTTTGTTCAAATTGAGTTAAGTTTTTTTCAGCGTATATACAAAATCGTTATGAGCATTGCTTTCCTATCCATTCCTGTGCTGAAGTTGAATTTATGCTGCTACTATTTGTATTTGCTTTTGGAGGATAATTTAAATTGAGTTATGAAAGAAAACAAGCTAATTATTTGTGTTATGCTTTTATCTAATTGTTTCTGTTAAAATTTGCAGATTTGGCAGAGATTGCAAAATTTCTGGGTATTACCACTAGTATAGACACTGAAGCGATTCAAGTGAGTTTCATTTATTTTACCTTGGTTTACTCAGTTTTTTTGCCGCCCTTTTCTGCCAATATGCTGCTCTTTTCTTTTCATTCTACTTTGTAATTTTCTGTGGGAAATATATAGCAAAGAATACTGGACATCTCCATATACTCAACCCATCTTCATATGGTAGACGCTAGTAAGTATAATTGATTTTGTTTGGCTGCGAGACCTAGTTGTCTTACTTGTTAAGCTTATTTAGGGATCTCTGTGTGCATATGGATGAAACATCCAAATGCCACCACTGGACATATATAGCAAGAATACTGGATATCTCTATTAGTAATGAGAAATTCTTTTCTGAATGTCGGCAGTTATGCTTCATATGCCCAACTCCCCCAATCCTCATATGGTAGGCTAGTATTTTGTTTGGCTGCAGTGGCTTTTGTGGTGAATTATCTATATTACGAAGAGTTGTTGCTGGTTATAATTATCATCACCTTACTTAACTGTGAAACCAAGGAAAACATGTGTTATATTCCCTCTCTCTCTCTCTTCTGAATTATTTTCCAAAATGATGGAAATATAAGTTCTGCTGGCCTGCCCAATATAGTTTCAATTTCTTCTGAACATTCCTTATGATGAATATATGCTATGTGTACATACTTCTTACCAGTGATGGATTACTTAACCTTTCATCTCAGGGTCGAGGAAGTTATGAAGACCGTACTGAAATGTTGCGTCTTATTGTAGATCTTGTAGAGGCAAGCATCTATGCTGATAATCCTGAGTGGAGGTGTGTATATTTTCTTTATTCAACATAAATATGAATATACTTTTCAATTGTTAAATATATCTATGCTTCTAATATTAATTATTTTTACCTTTTCAGTATAGATGAGCAAGTGGCTAGAGATATACAACTAATTGATGCCATAGCTGAGAAACAAGCTCAAATTTTTTCTGAAGAATGCAAGTTGTTTCCTGCAGATGTGCAGATCCAATCAATATATCCACTGTAAGAAGTAATAATTTTAAGATGTTTGGCATCATTGCCAAGCAGCATTCCTGTTTTGAACTTCCTTTGAAATCTCAGCCTTGATCTTGATAAGTAATGCTGCTTTGAATTCCATAAAGCCTTTTATCATGAATGCCTGGTTCTTAAACTAGCTCAATTTTTACATTGTATCTGCTTTATTAGCTCTGCTTGTATGCACTGCCTGCTGATTCTTGGATGAATGTCATTCTTTATACTTGAGAGACAGCTCATTATGCATCTCTATGTTCGCATTACATCCATTTGCCATGTCCTGCTTGGATGAATTGTTATCAACTTTTGGGCTTTCATTTATTTTTCCATTTATTTTCTGTTCCCTTAATCAAAGTTTATTTGTAGGCCAGATATATCTGATTTGGAAAAACAACTTTCAGATCAATCAAATAGACTTCTGAACCTGCAAGAGATGGTTGATGATCTAGCTTCAAAGGTTCTTGCCAAGCTTTAATACACTACTTTCTTATATGACACAATATTCGTGATTTTGGCATTGATTTCTCTTTTCATATGCGCTAATTTTATAAATGACATTAATAATGGTGTTACCTTCTGTAGCATCCATATAACCCAGATGAAGATTACGTGGAGGTTGAAGCAAAATTAAGGGCACATCTGGAATCTTTTCTGGAAACTGCTAGATCATTTAACACTATTTACACCAAGGTTTGTTTTTCATTTAATCTTCTCCCGATCGCTCTGTAGCTTAGTTTCTATGCTTGTTGCATTAATTTTGTTAGTCTAGGTAATCTTAAAAAAGATTAAATATATTCTTACAGAAAATATTGATTTTGAGGAATGCTTACTTGCAATTCAATATCTTTGCTGTATTTGAAACTGCTTGAAATGCACGAGATCAACAAAGCTGACGCTAGGCATTTCGATGTTGGCTTATTTATTGAATTCTACTATGTGAAATTTGTACATGCATCGTTTTCCTTTTGCCAGAGAAGAGCATGTTGAAACTGATGCAAAAAAGTTATACTTTATAATTCTGAGGTATTGAGTGAGTGGCTTTTTATTGGCAGTACCGAGCTCAAAAAATTCCCCTTTTCTTGTAACCCTTTTACAAATGGGAAGTAGGGTGTAGGTAAGATTTTCGAACCCATACCCTTCTTTCGAATAGAGGAGGCCAAGTGCTAACTCTCCTAGCAAGAGTTGAAATCGAGCTGTTTGAACATAAGTTGAGCTTGATCATTAAAATGAATAAGATACAAACTATTTGAGCTTGAGTAGGCTACACTCATTCCAGATTGGTGTTAGTAGAAAGACTCCAACATCTAAAAAACGAAAGAAGAAGAAGAAGAATAGTAACAAGATAATCGGATTTCTCCGCCCAAGCCTAAGCCGAAAAGGATCAATATTATTCAACATCTTTTCTAAACACAAGGACCAGCTATTTATAGACTATTCCCTCAGTAAAGTAAAGAACATAACTGCTACTAACTACTAACAGAACCTAACTACTAACTGATAACAACCACTATACCAGCCAAAGCCCCCAACTAGCTGGCCTTTCCTTCTTTTATTCGTAACAATTCCACCCCCCTTGAAAATCGCCTTGTCCCCAAGGCGGTCAAGAGAGACTCGAACAGCCTCTTCCCCGTAAGTAGGTTGCCCTATCGGAGGTGGAAACTCTACCCGATCAGTCTTCAGTTCATTGTAAACAACATAATACTGGCGAAACCTTTTCCTAGGACCCCATAAAGCTTCTAGCCATGCATCGAACAACACTTGGAACCTCCCCCTCATGTTTAAACCACACTTTTTCTGTATTTTAGGGCTTTTATTCCCCAGTCTCTTCTTGAGTATCTTCCTAGCATTCTTTGTTTTCCCGTACGCCGAGGATCCTCTGCGACGATATGGCCTGGATATAAGAACCACTCGGTCTCCCCCTTTGAACACGACGTCTCGACCATGCTTCTTTGCTGCTTCCGGCAGCCGTTGGTGGGTCCGTTTGAGGGGAAAGCAGAGGTTGTGGAGAATGGCGTCCCGTGCCTCTGATTCATTGGCGTTTGCCTTAACTTGGATTTCTGGAGTCACAAAAACTGGTGGAGCACGAGGAGGAACAGCCGGTGATGCCGACGAGTCATCGTGGCAACTGCCCTTTTCTTTAACCAATCTTGAAAGAGTTTGTTGGATGGATTCAAGAGAAGCTTCAATGGAATCTTGGCGTTTAGTGAGGAGTTCCATGGTCTGGCCGAGCCTCTCTACTAACGCTTCCAACGTTTCCATACGAGTATCGTTCCTCGTTCCCGTCATCGATCCGGCAGGTCGAGACCAATTGTTAGTAGAAAGACTCCAACATCTAAAGAACGAAAGAAGAAGAAGAATAGTAACAAGATAATCGGATTTCTCCGCCCAAGCCTAAGCCGAAAAGGATCAATATTATTCAACATCTTTTCTAAATACAAGGACCAGCTATTTGTAGACTATTCCCTCAGTAAAGTAAAGAACATAACTGCTACTAACTACTAACAGAACCTAACTACTAACTGATAACAACCACTATACCAGCCAAAGCCCCCAACTAGCTGGCCTTTCCTTCTTTTATTCGTAACAATTGGTTTTTTGAACAACCCAATCAAGTTAAAACTTAGTTTTTTTCAGCTCGATAAGAAAATGTATCTCAGTATAAATAAAATGTTGTGTGGCTCAATGCAAATTATGTAAGACACAATCTTGTTCTTTCTTTAAAAGTCTAGCTCTTAATTATCTCATTTCTTATAAAACATTTAGAACACTCTTGGATAGCATAGAATTTTTTCTAATTGCAGTCGGCCATCACAGATGGCATTATGCCTTATGACCATAGGTAATTTACTAATTTTGTAACATAATGTTTTGATCTAATTTAGGACATGCACTATATGCGTTCACACACACATAGTGAACTTTATGCTTGTAAATGTTTTTCTGATTACTTAGCTGCATGCAGGAAATACGTCCCTGGACACATATGATGGAGGTTCCTCAACTTCATGGTTTTGGACCAGCTGCAAACAGATTGTTAGAAGCATATAAGATGCTTTTAAAGGTATTTCTATGCTGCCTAGCTTCTCTGTTGTAAATGATTCGTTATTCCTTGTTGAGAATGCTAATGATCTCAACAAATTTATAAAATATTTCTATTTCCAATAGTTTTCCCATGTTTGGAAAATTATTGTGATGTCTTCTTTATGCTCTGTTTGGAAAATTAAAACTTCGATGAAGGATATTTAGTCACCCCTCTCTCTTTTACTCCGACAGTTTTTAGGAAACTTGAAGAACCTTCGGGATTCACATGCTGCAGTAGCAGTTGGGTCTTCTGAATCAGTAGGCGGCGAGCCATCCTCAGTTATGAGAATAATTTCAGAGTGTGAATCTGCACTTACATTCTTGAACCGGGATCTTGGGATTCTTTCTGCCTCTATTGCCCGTGAGAAGGGTGAGGGGGCGTCTATGTAATTACATGATGTTAAGAGTCTCTACACTGAAGAAAAACAATACGCTTTATATATTCTTTAGTTACCTCAACTGATTGTATTGTGGTGTCTCATGAAAATGTACTCTGTTATTGTATCAACAAAGATTCGGAAACATATATTCAATGTCTTGTGAAATAACGAAACTAGAAAGTTAACTTTTGCTTATCGATGAGGATGATCTAGCAATAAATTCAGAGATTTATTTCGAGTTATAACTGGAGGCACCCCAAATTTACTCCTTTGATCTTCACTTGCCTTATATGTTGTTGTGAATCCTTTATATATATATATATAGAGAGAGAGAGCCTCAGTGACAATAAATCATAGGTACAACATGGCTGTTTTCACGTCACTCTGTACTATTCTCTCTTTCCTAAAGCTCTGCTATATTAGGGTCTAGTTCCCACTCTAATGTTGAAAAAAAACAAATAAATTTAAATATCACTTATATTTTTAATTAAAGAGTTGAGTGTTTGAATAAATTTTACAACTAATACCTTATTATCAAACTAGTATATCTTTTAAAAAATACAAACAAAATGCAAATCAATTCATACAAAACTTTACATTTATTAAAATATCACTTTTCAGTTAAAAAAATATTATTTCTTTGTTCGAAATGATCAGTTTTCACACTTTACTTTTTTGCTAGTCACACACCCGTTTTCATACTGTAAAAAATGATTTTTTTTTATTTTTTTATTTTTTTGAAAGAGAAGTTTTCACAACTTTTATCTTAAAAAATTTCACTTATTTAATCATTACCTCTTTTTTTAACATACAATACTCTTATTTTATCACTTTAGTAAAGTTGAAAAGACTTCAATACCCTTACTTTATCACATTTTTCTTAATTTTCATGTCCAAATCAGTGTGAAAACCAATCCAGATCGGAACTAAGGGAGCGATGTTTTTTTCTTTCAATATTGTACATAATGCATTCAATGAAAAGGGGGCACCATATGAGTTTAAGAATAAACTTTTATTACATATATGTATACACACATTTCAGACATTGGTGGCACTAAGAGAAGTAATGAAAGAAGAATGTTTCTTCCCCATCCAACCAGCTGACTATGGTAGGTTTTTGGTGATCTCATTGGGCACTAACAAGACCACAAATACAATGCAGAAATGGCAGCTGATTGGGGAGTCTTTAGTTGGTTGATTCATGTAATTTCCACCCCCCTAATTGATGTCTATAAGACTATAACCAAGCCATTAGAGATATGATGGATTATTTCTTATCACTCACTTTTCATGCTCTCAATTCCGAAAATAATTACCTTCGTATTCAAGTAACGTATCTCTCTAAAACTATATTCATTACAAGAAAATTAATTTGTAATGACATAAATTCTGTAGTTATATCATTACATGTCAATTTTTGCAATTATCTATGGAGAAATTACATTTTGCAAAAAAAAAAAAAAAAAGAAATTGATCTGTAATAATTAAATTACGTTGTTACAGCTTTCCTAATTAAACATGTTTAATGACGGAAAATTGAAAACAATGACAAAATTCATGTTACATGTCAATTTTGCAATTAAGAAAAATATCACAAGGGTACTAATTTTTTTCATAATTTTCAATTTTTTTTAAATGGTCTCAAAAAAGTTAAATGTACTAATTTAATTTAATTTTTTTTTTTTTGTAATTTGTTCTGTTTTGGTCCCAAAACAATTAAATGTAATTGTAAAAAAATGAGACTAAATTAATACATTTAATTATTTTTTTGACCAAGTCAGAAGACTTAGAACAAATTGCAAAAAAAAAAAAAAAAAAGGAACTAAATTGAAACATTTATCTTTTTGGGGACCAAAACAAAATATTTTTTTTAAAAAAAGACTAAATTGATGCATTTAACTTTTTTAGGACCATTTCAAAAAATGTTACTCCCTCCGTTTTTTAATAAATACTAATGTTTTAGCCCTTTTCTTTTGTACACAGTTAAGTGATGTTTTAGAATTTTTTACATTGTTTATTCCAATTATGTCTTCTCTAACTTAAAAAAAAATTCTAATTGGTTCCTAACTATGGAAAACATACATTAGGGAATTAATGTGATTAGAAACCTCTTTTATTATTATTTAGGGTATACTTATCAATACATATTATTTCTTGATTACAATAAACAATAAATTATTGTAAAGTGGAGGGAGTAAAAATTATGAGAATAAATTAACTTTAATCTCTATCTAAATGCATCTCCGCTCAGTCAAACTAGGTCAAATCTATTAAAAAGTCAGAAGTATCTCTCAAAAGACTTATATCCTCTAGCATTAATTACTCATTTTAATGCTTACTAATGAACCTAGACTACAATCTTGAATTTTTTTTGACAGAACAATCTTGAAAATTGAAAGAGATATAATTCATAGAAATAAAATTTGATATAAAATCTATAAATTGTGTGGAAAATTAAATTCTTACATCGTTAATTATTTTTTAAAATTTATTACAGGATGATACATTGAAGATAATTTGTTGAAGGGTCCGGTTTCTAGGGTTAATCTACAAACTGAAAATTCTGAGCCTGGAGGCACAAATGAGGATGCTTTAATCAGTAATTTACCTTCTCTTTTTCTTTTCTTATCAAAACAGGCCTTGTTTTGTTTTGTAGATATGTTGAGATGTTTATGATCAGCATAGACATGCTCAACGGTTACAAACCGCTGATTTCGATTAGAAATCGGCAGTTACAGTTTGAAAAAAAATCTAATCGAAATCGAATTGTAATAGCCGATTACGGTTTTTAACCGTTGGTTCGGTTTTGAAGCGGCGGTTTGAACGTTTGTTTTTGCTCGTTTTGCTCATTTTAACTCTTTAAAAAATACATTACTAGAATTTAATACAAATTATAAAATTTAAATTTATACTTAAAAAAAAGAATAATTGTGTGTAAAAAAAAAAGTCAAACTGACAATTTAGAAAATTTGTAACAGTAACCAAACTGCCATTTTATGATTCAGTGCTTTATCCAGTTTCGATTTGCGCATGTCTAGATCAGGTCTAAATATCTCAATCGACACTCAAATTAAATAATAAATGTGTGTCTTTCGATCATTTAGTATGTACAATCGAGTTTGTTTTACGTGTTAGATATAAATTTTATTTTAGGTTTTTGATAAGTATCTTGATCTGATTATCTATCTATTTTGACCTAATCTATATATCTATACCAAAAATTAATTAAATAGTTAGAAAGAAATATTTGTGCTACGAGAAAATTGTTATGTAGGTAGCTTTTTCTAGCTAGAAGTTGTCGAGTCATATTCTCAATTTTTTGTCATTAACATTTTTAGCTAAAGAAACTATAGTGACAAAACATCCAGTGACGGACCTAAGTGATGCCCAGGGGGGCCCGTGGGCCCCCCACTAATTTTGTAAATTTGTTAGGGGTATTTTGGTAATTTCACACATATTAAAATTAATACTCTATTTTATAATTATTTGCACATTTCTAATATAAAAATAATCCATAAAATTAATATATATCCGAACATCATTTTATTTTAAAATCGTCACTCATTTTATCCTAAATTTCACTAAATTTATTTTACATCCTACTAAATCCTCCTCCACCTTATCAAATCACTCAAAATACGCTTTCTTATTTGACACTACACCACTAAATTCAATTGTTTTTTAAAGTGAATTGGTTAAAATGTGCAAGTTATCACGGGACGGAGGGAATATTAACTTGTACCAAAACATAGCAAAAGTCAACTTATCCGATCAATTTAATTTAATGGAATGTGACGTATTGATAATTTTATAATGTGAAATTTTAATGAAAATAATGAATACATATTTTTTTATTTTTATAATAATGTTAATCGGGCCCCCCTACCAAAAATTTCTGGGTCCGTCACTGAAAACATCAATTTCCGAGTAACGTAAAATTGATCCGTTAATGGTAAAATGAGAGTAAGAGATATTAATTTGTTACGTTTGTGTTATTTTTAGTGAAATTATTTAATTTTTAAAATAAATTATATTTTGATTATTTCATATTATAGGTTTATACTATCGGATGAACGGAGGCACCGAAAGTGGAACACCTAGCAGCAGAACAAGTAGGGGAGTTTGTGAGGATGCATGTAAATATTACAGTAATATGTTATATTCATTATTATGTCAAAATAAAATTATATTCATTATTTGTTTGGTAATTGCTTTTCAAGAATAATTCTTCGTGTTCATATGTCCAATAAAATTTTGTTGGAAACATTACGCCTGGTATGGTACTGCAATATCGAAATATAAGGATCAAAAAGTCGAGTCAAGGGAAATTTTTTTTTCCGCAGAACAGAATACGCCCAGGTAGACTGGTATGACGTTCCGTTCCCAAAGGTAAAACGACTTCTACCCAGTATACAGTAGCACCACTGTATACGAAGCCTCAACGAACGTACTAGGTACGAATTGAACACACAAGGAAAATATTCCGCCAACACACAGAAATAATTCTGTAAACACATGAACAGTGTATTCTTACGGGAGAAATACACTGTAGCAGAAGAGGAGAGAAAAAATTGAGCGATTAATTTTTAGGGGAAGAGTCTGTATTTATAGACTGAGAATACCCTGGAGGGAGGTTGAAAAGAGTCGTGGAGAGACTTGCGCTGCATTCACGCACAACGTGGAAAGGTGGTTCTTGGCCACCAAGTCTGATAATCCAGAATATTTCATTAATTAATTTCGCACTCATCTTAACTCGGTTTTGAGATATTAAATATACCACGTTCATCTACTCCGCGAGTAGATCGACTATGTCACGTTTAATTATTTTATAATTAACGTTTAGTCCTTCTAATTAATTAATTAATTAGATAAGGGTGTCAAAACTCAATTAATCCCACATTAATTCCAACAATCCCCCACATGAGTGAAAATCGTGTCTATACAATATCAGGCTCAGTGTTTAGTTCGATTGAGATCTCCGTGCATCCGGAAAAGTAGTTTTTGGCTTTGAACTTTCCATAGCCAAACACTATCGGGTACACCGGCGGCTTAGTGGACGCAGTGCCTTGAACTAATCCTCCATAGTGTATACCTAATCAACAGTGTCAGCACACTTCAATCTCGACTTCGTAACGTTCTCACGTTTTTGTCCGTTTTGGCCATGGACGTCCTTTGTGTTTATAAATGTTTGGTCGAAGCGGCCCTCACTTCTCATTTATATAAGTGATCTCCTTTCGAGTATCCCGTCATACTCTAGGAATCATTAAGAGTCAAAGACTCACCCTTTACCACATCTTACGGGTCGTTAACACTTGAGATAGTGTTGTCAGGAATAGTCATGTTTTTCAAGTGTTTTATCACTAACTTCCACAGTTTGGTTTTCCCATTGAACCAAGTTCTTGGGATCTCCAGTCATCATGGTTGGGTTTCCACTGCTTTGGTTTTTCTTGTAGGTTTTAGACTCATTCCTTCTACCAGCTTGTTCATTTGATCTCGGTTTATACTTTTCGTGAGCGGATCCGCTATATTGTCCTTTGACTTCACATAGTCAATGGATATTACTCCAGTTGAGATCAATTCTCTAACGGAGTTGTGTCGACGACGTATGTGTCTCGACTTTCCGTTGTACATGACATTCATTGCTCTGCTAATAGCAGCTTGACTGTCACAGTATACCGTCACAGAAGATACTGGTTTGTTCCAACATGGAATGTCTTCCAGAAAGTTACGCAGCCATTCAGCCTCTGCAGCGGCTAGGTCCAAAGCGATAAATTCTGATTCCATTGTGGAACGGGCAATACACGTTTGTTTCTTGGATCTCCACGACACTGCTCCTCCTCCAATAATGAATACATATCCACTAGTGGATAACGAGTCTTTAGTGTCTGAAATCCAATTTGCATCACTATATCCTTCGACTACAGCTGGATGTCTCGTGTAGTGAAGCCCATAATCAAGGGTGTACTTCAAGTATCTTAATACCCTTTTCAGTGCTTTCCAGTGCTCTTGACTTGGATTGTTCGTGTATTGACTCAACTTGTTTACCGAACATGCAAGATCAGGGCGTGTACAGTTCGTGATGTACATCACACTTCCAATGATCCTTGCGTATTCCAGTTGAGCTACTGGTTCTCCTCTGTTCTTTTTCAAGTGAACATTGAGTTCCAAAGGTGTCTTAGCAGGTGGATCGTCAAAGGCATTAAATTGCTTTAGTACCTTCTCCACATAGTGAGATTGTGTCAAGGAAATTCCATCAGACGTTTTCTCTATCTTGATTCCAAAAGTCACATCTGCTAATCCCATGTCTTTCATGTCAAAGTTTCTACTTAACATGTTTTTCGTATTAACATGACGTTGTGATTGTTACTCATGATTAACATGTCGTCCACATATAAGCATACGATAACAAACCCATTTGGTGTATCTTTCACATATACACACTTATCACATTAGTTAATTCGAAACTCATTTGACAACATCGTATTGTCAAATTTCAAATGCCACCGTTTTGGAGCTTGCTTAAGTCCATACAGTGATCGAACGAGTTTGCACACCTTTTCTCGTTTCCAGGTGCAACATAACCTTCAGGTTGATGCATGTATATTTCAGCATCCATTTCACCATTAAGAAACGCAGTCTTAACGTCCATTTGGTGTATTTCGAGATTGTGCAATGCAACAATAGCGACTAATACACGAATGAAGGTGATTCTTGTCACTGGTGAATATGTATCGGAGAAATCATACCCTTCCTTTTATTTAAAACCCTTTGCAACTAGACGAGCTTTGTACTTGTCAACAGATCCATCAGTTTTGTACTTTCTTTTAAGGATCCACTTGCATCCTAGGGGCTTGCAACCTTTAGGGAGATCAAACAGCTCCCATGTATGATTTAGCAGAATTGAATCATATTCACTTTTTATGGCTTCTTTTCAGAGAGGTGCATCTGGTCTTGCCTTAGCTTCTTTGATAATTTTAGGTTCATCTTCCTCCAAAACATAAGTAATGAAGTTTGAACCAAAATTCTTATCAATTCTAGCTCTCTCACTGCGTCTTGGTTCTTCACTCTCTTGAGTGGAAGGACCAGCAGTGTCATATGTTGCTTCATGAGTTTTTTTATTTGAACTTACTTCCTCTTTTTCCTTAAACGGGAAAATATTTTCAAAGAAGACTACGTTCCTTGACTCAATTGTAGTACCTTCTGTCATATCAGGTATTTCAGATTTGTGAATCAGAAATCGATAGGCACTACTGTTTGAAGCATATCCTATAAAGATACAATCAACTGTTTTAGGACCGATTTTAAATTGTTTAGGAAGTGGTACTTCAACCTTAGCCAAACACCCCCACACTTTGAGGTATTTGTATGAAGGTTTTCATTTCCTCCATATTTCGTAAGGAGTTTGATCCTTAGTTTTATGTGGAATTTTATTCAGAATGTGGTTAGCCGACAAAATGGCTTCCCCCCACAAGTTCTGAGGTAAACCAGAGCTGATTAACATAGCGTTCATCATCTCTTTCAGTGTTCGATTTTTCCTTTCCGCAACACCATTAGATTGAGGTGAGTAAGGGGCTGTCGTTTGATGTATAATTCCTAATTCAATACATAATTGTTCAAACGGAGCTACGTACTCTCCAACTCTATCACTGCGAATTGATTTAATTCGAGTGTCCAATTGATTCTCTACTTCATTTTTGTAACGTTTAAAAGCTTCTATAGCTTCGTCTTTACTTCTTAAAAGATAAACGTAGCAGAATCTTGTACAATCGTCTATGAAAGTAATAAAATACTTTTTCCTTCCTCGTGTGGAGCTTTTACTCGAATGTGATTTTTCAAGATGAACAAATCCACATAACTTGTGGGAAACATTCCACTGAATTCAACCATTTTAGTTTTTTTTTCATATTTAGCTTTAAGGTCACACCTTAGCTACTCCTTTTTCATTCAAACATGTCGATGGAGACCTCTCTCCCTCATATTCGAATGTATCCATGTGAGGAGATGCATATCCCCACATTCGAGTTGCTTGCCACTTTATTTGTGAATTTCTCTTATTCACCAAATTTGGACACAACCTCGATACATTAAAAAAATCTAACGTTAATTTTTCTTTTATTGAAATTATTTTCAATTTCAAAATTAATTTAATCTTTGGTCAACATACCAAAAATAAATTCAATTTCAAATGTGACTTTTATTGTCACCCGTGACTCAAGCATAATTTTCGATCAAATTATACTAGTCAAAATCTTTTGAACTAAATTCAAAACAAATTTATGCTCTCGAGCACAAATGTTTAATTTCATATCAAAATATCATTTAATACTCCTTCTTTGAGCCCAAAAATTAATTCATTAACTGCAGTTGTGATAACTTCCCAGTATTAGACCAATTTTCAAATAGTATATTATTTATTAAAAAATAGGAGAAATGATGTCCTATTTCAATTCTCTTTTAATTTGTATTAATCAATTTTTCAGCAACTTCCAAAACTTTAATCTGGAGCCTTACTTTTCAGAACTTTAATCTGGAGCCTGCCTGAGCCTTAGATCAGAACTTTAATCTGGAGACCAACTCCCAGAACTCTCCCAGAACTTTAATCTGGAGTTAATCTGGAGACCAACTCCCAGAACTCTCCCAGAACTTTAATCTGGAGCCTTAGACCAGAACTTTAATCTGGAGTAAAAATTGCAGAAGGCGGTTTTTCCTTTTATTAAGGAGTAAATACACAGTAATTATCCAAAACTTAATTAATTAATTATTCAAAAGATAAATAAATTAATTAATCAATTAATATCTCTATTCTGTAATTAATTAACAGAAGTCAATTATGTTCTCAGAATACTCGACCCAAGTTCGAAGATACGCCGATGACCATGACCACCTTGTTATCCAGGCGAAGCCATCGCTCCAATTCCGTCGTCTCCAGAAGGACCACAATTTCAACTCGAAAGTTTCGAATCGGTAGAAAAGCACGGCAGCTAGTACTCCTGAAATAAAATTTGCAGAAGGCGGTTCCATGATTTTCCACTCGATTTCGATTTGCAGTGGATTCTTAAGTCCAAGAGATAATAAAAATGATTAATTAATATTATATGCAAGAGAGTACAACTTTTGTATAATCACCTCTCGGGGCAGCCCCACGATTATTTGTGTTTCAAAAATTAAATTAATAATTATATTGTGCAGTAGTTATCCAAAATTAAATTAATTAATTAATTATTCAGAAAATTAAATTAATTAATTAATTAATATCTATCCTGTTCTGCGATTGTTGGAAATATTACGCCTGGTATGGTACTGCAATATCGAAATATAAGGATCAAAAAGTCGAGTCAAGGAAAAACCCTTTCCCGCAGAACAAAATACGTCCTGGTAGACTGACGTTCCGTTCCCAAAGGTAAAACGACTTAACAGAATACGCCCAGGTAGACTGGTTCGAAAGAAGGGAGAAAGACAGTTCATGATCACCTAGATTTCCAAGGAAATTCAACGAAGGCCTCGTCAAGGAAATCTGTTCATACTCGTCTGGGCCTACAAACCAAGCGACATCCGCCTGCACCTAAGCTCGACCAAAGGAAATCAGAGGATATGGGATTATCAGTAGACGAGCTCTGGGGCGACCTAATCTATAATAAGGAGATGGGACTATCAATTGACGAGCTCCAAGGCGACCTAATCTATTATAATCCCCCAACGAGAAGGCCAGTTCGTGCTCGCCTAGGTTTCCAAGGAAACCCAACAAAGGACTCATCAAGGAGATCCGTCCATACTCGTCTGGGCCCACAAACCAAACGACATCCGCTTGCACCTAAGCTCGACCAAAGGAAATCAAAGGAGATGGGACTATTAGTAGACAAGCTCTGGGGAGACCTAATCTATAATAAGAAGATGGGACTATCAATTGACGATCTCTAGGACGACCTAATCTATTATAATCCCCCAGCAACAAGGCAAGATCATGCTCGCCTAGGTTTCCAAGGAAACCCAACAAAGGACTCATCAAGGAGATCCATCCATACTCGTCTGGGTCCGCAAGTCGAACAACACCCGCCTACACCTAATCCCGATCGGAGAAATTCAAAAAGGATACAACGATCTGACGATAAGCTCCAGGACGACCTAATTTATTATAATCCCCCCTGATCGTACGTTAAGATAATCGGGAATTCGGAGGGGAAGAGGTCGCACCAAGCTCCCCGATCGTGTTATAGAGTGATCGTCTTGGAGGGCGAGCTCTCACACATTTTGCCTACCACAACATCGACCCGACTTGGGGGCCCCGTACTGATATACAGTTCGCACTTCGACAAGTCGGCCTGATGTTTCTCCTACTAGAGCTGAGCTCATTGTCATACCCTTTTTGCTTCGCTTGTCTATAAAAATATTTACAGGTCAATAGTTTGTAATAATTATGTGCGTTATGAATCAAAGGCATTTTGATCACCTAAATTTTTAAGTCTCATGAGCATTTTTTGCCTAGAAGAAAGCGTCCAGATCGTCAGGTCGCCAAATCAAATAAACAAACAATCACGCCCTAAAGTTACCTAGATCGCTTCTGAAAAGGACGATCAAAAGTGCTTGAAAGGATAGCATCCTTCGGGATCATATACAAACTACCACGCCATAGATTCATTTAGGCCGCTCCTGAAAAGGACGACCTAAATACTCGAAAGGATGGTTTCCTTCGAAATCACATAAACAAACAATCACGCCCTAAAGTTACCTTGATCGCTTCTGAAAAGAACGATCAAAGTGCTTGAAAGGATAGCATCCTTCGGGATCATATACAAACTACCACGCCATAGAGTCATTTAAGTCGCTCCTGAAAAGGACGACCTAAATACTCTAAAGGATAGTTTCCTTCGGGATCATATACAAACTACCACACCATAGAGTCATTTAGGTCGCTTCTGAAAAGGACGACCTAAATACTCGAAAGGACAGCTCCCTACGGGATCATATGTAAATAATGATTCCAGAAGACACGTAGGTCGCTCGTGAGTCTTGAAGAGGACGACCAGAGTGATCGGATGGATAGAATCCTAAGGGATCATAAAAAAAATTGAAGGCCATTTTTGGCCAACCACAAAATGAGCCACTAGGGCTAGTACTATTAAAGGCCTGCTCGGCCAAAGAAAACAGAGAATACTAAGTTAAAATCTCTTAATGAACATTAGATTTTTCCCGTTTGTCAACAACTAGACATCAAGAAGACCAATCGTCACACCCCTGCTCAGCTGGGGCTACTCGTCCTAGCTTACCTTCATAAGATCCAGTCAACATTCGACTCTCCTTAAAACTAAGGGGTATTACTCGCCATCCTGCTCACCACTTTTCAAATTGTGCTCACCCATTTGATCGACCAGGCTCACCATCCTGCTCGTCACATTCCAAATGTTGCTCACCCTTTTGATTAACTAGGCTCGCCATCCTGCTCGCCACTTTTCAAATTGTGCTCACCCATTTGATCGACCAGGGTCGCCATCCTGCTCGTCACTTTCCAAATGTTGCTCACCCTTTTGATCAACTAAGCTCGCCATCCTACTTGCCACTTTCTAAATGTTGCTCACCTATTTGATCAACCAGTCTCGCTATCCTGCTCTGCTCGCCACTTTTCAAATCGTGCTCACACATTTGATCAACCAGGCTCACCATCCTGCTAGCCACATTTCAAATCGTGCTCACCTATTTGATCGAGCAGGCTCGCCATCCTACTCGTCACTTTCCAAATGTTTCTTACCCTTTTCATCAACTAAACTCGCCATCCTGCTCGCCACTTTTCAAATCGTGCTCACCCATTTGATCTACCAGGCTCGTCATCCTACTCACCACTTTCCAAATGTTGCTCATCCATTTGATCGACCGGGCTCACCATCCTGCTCACCACTTTCCAAATGTTGCTCACCCATTCGATCAACCAGGCTGGCCATCCTACTCGTCACTTTTCAAATCATGCTCACCCATTTGATCAACCAGGCTCGCCATCCTATTCGCCACTTTCCAAATGTTGCTCACCCATTTGATCAACCAGGCTCGCCATCCTGCTCTGCTCGCCACTTTTGAAATGTTGCTCGCCCATTTGATCAACCAGGCTCGCCATCCTGCTCGTCACTTTTCAAATCGTGCTCACCCATTTGATCAACCAGGCTCGCCATCCTGCTCGCCACTTTCCAAATGTTGCTCGCCCATTTGATCAACCAGGCTCGCCATCCAGCTTGCCACTTTTCAAATCGTGCTCACCCATCTGATCAACAAGGCTCGCCATCCTGCTCGCTACTTTTCAAATCGTGCTCACCCATTTGATCAACCAGGCTCGCCATCCTACTCGTCAATTTTCAAATCGTGCTCACCCATTTGATCAACCAGGCTCGCCATCCTACTCGTCACTTTTCAAATTATGCTCACCCATTTGATCAACCAGGATCGCCATCCTGCCCTACTCGCCACTTTTCAAATGTTGCTCGCCCATTTGATCAACCAGGCTTACCATCATGCTCGTCACTTTTCAAATCGTGCTCACCCATTTGATCAACCAAGCTCGCTATCCTACTCGACACTTTCTAAATGTTGCTCACCCATTTGATCAACCAGGCTCGCCATCCTGCTCTGCTCGCCACTTTTCAAATCGTGCTCACACATTTGATTAACCAGGTTAGTCGCAAATTTACTATCCTCTACCCTCTTGTGAGGCTGGTCGGGTATCTCAACCGGATTTTGAGGCTGATATACAAGCGAGTCGGGGCTCAGACGAATACCCGTTGGTATCCCACTGTCCGCCTCCAGATCAGACAAATGAAACACGTTCTCCTCGTCCACTCCTCCATCCGAGCCCATTTCGTCACCATTCCCATCATCATCCTCACAATGAGGAGAATTAGAGAGCCTAAAGCACCATCCACCATTTTTGAAGAAAAAGGAAGTTGAAGTACAAAATAAAGGAGAAATCACCCTACCTCGAGGCACAAAATACGAAGGGTTTTCCTTGAACCCAATGAACATCGGTTAGATCTTAGAAAGGTCAGCCATCACAAATAAGTTCGCTCAGAATTTTTCGCCCTAGCTAAACCTCATCCATATTACCTATAAGCTCGCCAAGTTTTCAGAAACCTTTTCCGAGTCCGCCTAAGCACATCAAACAGCTCGCCCTTTGAAGCTCTCCATCAAAGCCCGACCTGGGGGCTATTGTTACACCCTGTTAAGAATAAATAGTCAAGTCAAATTAGCTGGTCCTGGTCATCCGGAAGACTAGCCCACAAATCAAAGATAGCTCGGATTCAACGAAGAATAGTTAGCCAGCAAAGTAACATTTGGAGGTTTGGATCACCTTGACACCAATGGGTTTTTGCTCACCGACCAGCTCGTCACTTTCGGTCAGGTCGAGAGATTAACCAATGTGTTCGCCCACTTGGTCGACCTAGATCACACGGTGTGCTCGCCTGCTTGGTCGACCAAGATCCCCTATCGAGCTTACCTTGCTAGTCTACTCGTGTATCGACAAGATGCTCGCCCAACTCGACATCAACCTTTCCGAGCAGATCGACGACCTAGATGGAAATCATGGGGCTCAATGTAGTTCCTTATATTTAACATAGCAGGCCCAATGTAATCTTATATTTTTAGTATAGACTGGCACGTGTCACCAAGTGTCGATCATTCAGAGGGCCAACACTTATAATGTTGGTCCAATAGAGGACTGCCACCTCGCATAGTCATGTACTATAAATACAAGGTCTTATAACCAAATAAAGGATCCATTTTCAAAAGCCACAATTGCAATTAAGGTAGATTCTTCTTACCTTCCCAATATCATGGACCCTGGGTTGTGCCTCTCACATACAAATTATATTTATACCAAATTTATCAACCCTAATCAATAACAATCAGAACGAATTTATGAACCTTTTGATTCTTCTCTGAGTGATCATGTTGCTCAATTTGGGTATCCAATTGAGTCATATTCTTGTGATTTAGTCCAGTATGATTTTTTGAATCTGGAGTATATAAAAGTCATTCGACAACTAATCACCTTTGTGATTTACATGCACTCCAAAGATTTGGTTTTTCATCCAAAATGAAAACTGGACTACGATCGAAATTTCGGTGTTTATGAGAAATAATATGACTAAATTCCATTTCCGGTTGTTATTCATTAAAGTTGTTAATCACTCACTCTAAATGCATAAGGTATGCAAATAAAATTGCATTATTTACATCAAGCCACACCTTGCTTTATTTAAGCCAATTATACATGTCCCTCTCAATGGTTATTCTTGTTTCTTTTGAAAATGGGAAGTAGAAAATACAGTCAACCATACCTTTCAAGGTTGAGAATATAGTTGATGTACAATGATGATGATTTAAATCTTAAAAATTCTTCAGGCTAAAATCACATACAACACTTGTCTTTGAATACTACAACTCTTTGCTGCACATATATCTTAGTATCTTACAACATTAAACTCTCTAAGATTTCCCAAATAAACTCTCTCAAAATTACTCAAGTAAATTGTTGAATATAATACAACTCTTTAGTGCAAACAATTAATAACATTGTTGAATATAACACCAAAATCAAAATTACTCAAATAAATTGTTGAATCTAAAATTACCCAAATAAACACCAAAATCAAATCAAAAACAAACAATTGATAAAATTACACAAATAAAATATTCAGTTTATTTAGTGCAAATAGTTAATTAATAACATTTTCGAACCAAAAAATTATGAGAACTTTCTCGTATTGTTGATAGATGAAAAGGGGTGAGACTTGATACGCTATACTAGAATTAAGGGTTAAGTTTCCTAAAAATAAAATAAAATTAGGGTTAAGTTTATTTCTTACTCCTATTTTTTAAAAATATATTTAAATATAATATAAGTATATATTTTTAATAAAATAAATGACATATTAATAAATACTGTACAACTCCGTGAGCCGGGTATTTACGAACTTGAACTCAATAGCTCGATTAGATTTGAGCAGCTTGCGAGTAGGGTCGACTCACTTAAACCCCTTTTTACAACCCAAAATTAGTAAATACACCAATCCACACCCTAATTCATTCTTTTTTTCCCTCTCCATTTCACTTTCACTTTTCAGTAGCTGTTGTCAGTGCAGTTCTCATTCTTGTTCAGACAAACTCAGCTACATTTTTAATTCCTCCTTTTACCCTCCATTTGACTACCCAGACTCACCGTTCTCACTGTCTTCTTGCTCAAACTCGGCTACTTACCTAATTCTTCTTTTTCTCTATTTCACTTTCACTTTCCGTCGTTCTCATTGTCACTCAGACACGAACTAATCGAGACCAAGCAAAATGTGAAAGAAAGGGAAAACGAAGGGTTAAAGATAGAGTTGGTAATGGAGTCAGTTTAGCCTCAACAGAGATTTAGCTTCAACTACTTTTCCTTTTCCCTTCTCACTCAGCTAAAACGAACGTCGGGTCAAGGTAAACGGTTTTTCTTAAAACCTTTTGTTCTAGAAAAATATTGCTCGTTTAGATTATCTTCCAATTTTACCAAATAACTTTTGCTATTTTTCAGGGTATGGATGATACAAAATCAGTAAAGTTGGAATACAATGGAGAGGTGGATGGAAACATGGTGACTGAATATGATCAAACCGAAATTAAGGTGGATTCTTCTTACCTTCCCAATATCATGGACCTGAGTTGTGCCTCTCACATACAAATTATATTTGTATCAAATTTATCAACCCTAATCAGCAACGATTAGAAGGAATTTATGAACCTTTTGATTCTTCTCTGAGTGATCATGTTGCTCAATTTGGGTATCCAATTGAGTCATATTTTTGTGATTTAGTCCAGTATAATTTTTTGAATCCGGAGTATATAAAAGTCATTCGACAACTAATCACCTTTGTGATTTACATGCACTCCAAAGATTTGGTTTTCCATCCAAAATGAAAACTGGACTACGATCAAAATTTGGGTGTTTATGAGAAATAGTATGACTAAATTCCATGTTTCGTTGTTAATCACTCACTCTAAATGGATAAGGTATACAAATAAAATTGCATTATTTACAGCAAGCCACACATTGCTTTATTTAAGCCAATTATACGTGTCCCTCTCAATGGTTATTTTTGTTTCTTTTGAAAATGGGAAGTAGAAAATACAGTCAACCATACCTTTCAAGGTTGAGAATATAGTTAATGTAAATATGCATGCTAAAGTGGTAAATAACACATGGATTTATAGTGGTTCGGATCTCAATGTCCTACATCCACTCTCACATCTCATTATGTGAAGTTAGCCTTCTTGAACACTTTAACGTCCCAAGAGGAGAACGGTTGATCAAGATCCTCGATTACTCTCTGAGGATACGGATCTACTTGTTGGTTAGGTAACAATTAAACTTTACAGTGGTCTTCTTCTTGATTGTACGTAGTATATATACCTCGGTCTATATCTTAAATGGATGTATAGAAGAGAGGACTCGAGAATGACTAAGTATGAGAAATTCACTTACAATCTGAGTTAGCCTAAAGTTAGGATTGAGAATTTCTCTTCTAGGTTTATGATGTATATATGACACTGCTGGCCTAGTTGAGTTCACTCACTAAGAGATGAGTGTAAGGATACTTTGCTAGATATCTTCTATGAAGGTGTTCTTGAGCTCTTCTCATTTTCTGGACTTAGAATATTTGCTTTGCCTTTGCTTCCTTTCTCACACACACTATTGCCCACCCACACATGAGTTATGATTTGAACTCATATTTATAGATGGGATTCTGAGATGTTACCGTTGGAAAATAACTTCAAATCCCTCTATTTCAGGAAAGCAATCTTTGGGTAAGAGTCTATTAATTATTACCGTTGCTAGTAATAATTAATGCTGCATTGACTTTTCAGTTCTTTGAGTACTATGCCTTGTAGAGATCTAGATGTCTGTTGTCGTCTTACCATAGGTCACGTCAGCTCTGATGTGACTTTTCAATTCGTAGAACAGAAGACTTCATCTCAACTGATTTACTCATCTGATTTTGTGTCTTCTCTTCTGGTCTTGACAATTAGCAGCTTTAATTGTTTTCTCAGCTGTATAGACATGTCTGATTAGTCAAGCAGACTTTGTCTCAGCTGTGTTTGGTTTAATTAGCTGATCTTGCCTCAGCTGATCATACTGAGCTGAACATCAAGTGAGTTCCACTCATTTGATTTACTCTCCTAATCATCAGGTGAGTTCCACTCGTCTGATTTACTCCTTTGATCATCAGGTGAGTTCCAGTCATCTGATTTACTCTTCTGGTCATCAGGTGAGTTCACTCATCTGATTTACTCAGGGGTCTTCTGAGTTCCACTCATCTAATTTACTCTCCTAATCATCAGGTGAGTTCCACTCATCTGATTTACTTCTTTGATCATCAGGTGAGTTCCACTCATCTGATTTACTTCTTTGATCATCAGGTGAGTTCCAGTCATCTGATTTACTCTTCTGGTCATCATGTCATCTGATTTACTCTTCTGGTCATCATGTGAGTTCACTCATTTGATTTACTCTGGGGTCTTCTGATCTTCTCTTCTTATCTTGAGCTTGTGCGTGTTTGTCCTCCATATCAGCTAGCTTCCAACACTGTTGATATGACCAGATCATAATTTATTACAAGATAAATGTTGAAGTGGTCTATACAATACAACTTATCCTATTACAAGTATATTTTGTTTATTAATACAAACATAAGGATATAAAATATCCCAACAATATATATTTTTAATAAAATGACATATTAATAAATACTGTGCAACTCCGTGAGCCGAGTATTTACGAATTTGAACTCAATAGCTCGATTAGATTCGAGAAGCTTGTGAGTAGGGTCGACTCACTTAAACCCATATTTAGTCCAATATAATTTTTTAAATCCGGAGTATATAAAAGTCATTCGACAACTAATCACCTTTGTGATTTACCTGCACTCAAAGATTTGATTTTCCATCCAAAATGAAAATTGGACTGCGATCGAAATTTCGGTGTTATTAATGGGGTTGTAAAGTTTTGGGGAATTACTTTCGACATAAAATCCACTAAGACAAACAAAAGGAAGGATTGGGGTCAAATTTGCTCAATTATTTGCAAAAATTTGCTGTAAATTTTGAACAAGGACGAATATCCAATGTTCTTGTCGTATCTAATCAATACCATGCTATGTAACCAAGACGTTCGTCAAACATATTCAAGTTTAACCTATGAAACGATTATAGTTAAATGTGAGGATTTCTTCTTACCACATTTAGCTTTATCGACTCATACTCAAGGGTTAGCCTTTATTAATAAAAAGTGTGTAGACAACAAACGTGGTCCGAACTCCATTGATCGTCTATACTTTCATTAGCCAACGAGTTGTGTGCATATTCGGGAAAATTGGATAGATAGATTGCCAAATGCTTTCAGATTCGTGAAAATCAACCTACAAGATCAATGCATTAAAAAACTGAAAGATATCCAGAGAGATACCGGTGCTACAGGAAGAAGCCAAGGACAAGGAGAGTGGACAGATGAGAAGCTTTGTAACAGTGTAAATTCATTGTTATACAAGTATGATTCAAAACACCATAGCACAAATTATGTTTTCTAAGACATACTGAGGGTATGTAGAAACCTAGCTACACACGTCATGGATTCCATTAGGGATGTCTGTCCCGATATTGAGATAGAAAATATGTGACCGTTCTGAAATTGACTCGTATTTGGATATTTGTTTTAAATTAAGTATAAATATGTACATCCCATTTCTAATTATTTGAATCCGGAGTATATAAAAGTCATTCGACAAAATGAAAATTGGACTACGATCGAAATTTCGGTGTTATTAATGGGGTTGTAAAGTTTTGGGGAATTACTTTCGACAAGAAATCCACTCAGACAAACAAAAGGAAGGATTGTGGTCAAATTTGCTCAATTATACGTAAAAATTTGATGCAAATTTTGAACAAGGACGAATATCCAATGTACTCTTCTCATAATCAAGTGAGTTCCACTGATCTGATTTACTCTTCTGATCATCAAGTGAGTTTCACTCATCTTATTTACTCTTTTGTTGGTCATCAAGTGAGTTCCACTCATCTGATTTACTCTTCTTGTCATCAGGTGAGTTCCACTCATCTGATTTACTCTTCTTGTCATCAGGTGAGTTCCACAAATCTGATTTACTCTTTTGATCTTCTATTATTATGTTGAGCTTGTGCGCGTTTCTCCTCCATATCATCTAGTTTTCAACACTGCTAATATGACGGATCCTAATCTATTACAAGATGAATGATGAAGTTGTTTATACAATACAACTTATCCTATTACGGTTTATCAATACAAACATAATGATATAAAATATATTCCAATAGTATATATTTTTAATAAAATAAATGACATATTAATAAATACTGTGCAACTCCGTGAGCTGAGTATTTTATTTATGAAGTAGCTTGCGAGTAGGGTCGACTCACTTAAACCCTTATTTACAACCCCAAAATTAGTAAATACATCAATCCACACCCTAATTCTTCTTTCCCTCTCCATTTCACTTTCACTTTTTTCATTGCAGTTCTCATTCTTGTTTAGACAAACTCAGCTACATTTCTAATTCCTCCTCTTAACCTCCATTTCACTCCACAAACTCACCGTTCTCACCGTTTTCTTGCTCAGACTCAGATACTTCCCTAATTCTTTTTTTTCTCTATTTCACTTTCACTTTCCGTGTTCTTATTGTTACTCAGACATGAACTAATCGATACCAAGCAAAATGTGAAAGAAAGGGCAAACGATAGAGTTGGTATTGGAGTCAGTTTAGCCTCAACATATATTTAGCTTCAACAACTTTTCCTTTTCCCTTCTCACTCAGCTCAAACGTTCGGGTCAAGGTAAACGTTTTTTCTTCAACCTTTTGTTCTAGAAAAAAATTGTGCATTTAGATTATCACCCAATTTTACCAAATATTTTTTGCTATTTTTCAGAGTATGAATAATACAAAATAGTAAGTTTGGAATAAAATGGAGGGGTGGATGGAAACATGGTGACTGAATATGATCAAACCGCAATTAAGGTACATTCTTCTTACCTTCCCAATATCATGGACCCTGGGCTGTGCCTCTCACATACAAATTATATGTGTACCATATTTATCAACTCTTATCAGCAACGGTCAGAACGAATTTATGAACTTTTTGATTCTTCTCTGAGTAATAATGTTGCTCAATTTGGGTATACAATTGAGTCATATTCTTATAACTTAGTCCAGTATAATTTTTTGAATCCGGAGTATATAAAAGTCATTCGATAACTAATCACCTTTGTGATTTACATGCACTTCAAAGATTTGGTTTTCCATTCAAAATGAAAATTGGACTACGATCGAAATTTCGGTGTTATTAATGGGGTTGTAAAGTTTTGGGGAATTACTTTCGACAAGAAATCCACTAAGACAAACAAAAAGAAGGATTGGTGTCATATTTGCTCAATTATTTGTAAAAAATTGGTTCAAATTTTGATCAAGGACGAATATCCAATGTACTCTTCTAATCATCAGGTGAGTTCCACTGATCTGATCTGATTTACTCTCCTTGTCATCAGTTGAGTTCCAGTCATCTGATTACTCTTCTGGTCATCACGTGAGTTCCAGTCATCTGATTTACTCTTCTAGTCATTACGTGAGTGTTATATTTTTGTATTTTTCTGGAATTTGGATATGAATATTGATATGAATGTATGAAGAAAGGTTGAATTTGAGAGAGAGAACAGAATTTGGTTAATTTTTCTGATACTTTTTCGTCGACCAGAAATGGCATTTTGTAACAAACTTGGGACCACAATCCACTTTTGAAATTCACTAAAACATTCATGCTGAAATGTAAATAATTAAAAGATAACTAGCCCATCCAATAATTCATCCATAAGCCCAAATCATGTTAGGCCCAACATCATTTTCCATTGTTTTCTTGGCCCATATTTCTAAGGCCCCTTTCTCTCCATTCCAGTACTCACTTCTCCTTCCGACAACAACTCTGATTTTGTACATTCAGCTTTCAACAGTCCCTTCTCCTCCAATGGTGAACCCATGACAATACTCGCCGGAACGAGAGATCCTTGTCCCCAAGGATGTCCGTTAGAAAATCGTTTCGATAGAAATGAAACATCCTCCCACGATTCATAAAAACACTTCGCATCCACCCAATTAACACATACTTGTGACACCGGTTTACCTTTGACAGTGGCGGTACGCAGTTGAAGAACAGTCACCGGAAATATGAGAAAGTTGCCATCAGCAATGGGGGAAAGATATGCGCAAGGTACATGAGTTTTTCCTATCTGTTTCTCGAACGTTTTTTCTTGCCTCCTCTGATACGCAAAAAAAATCATTCGGTTCTGAGCCAGAAATAGATTCTCTTTGATTAGTGCAGTAACTTGCTCTCGATGTGTTAGCATATCCTTGACATCTTGATTCTGAGCATCTAAATAGAAACCCCTAGCCAGATTAGGAAGAAGATACCCATATAGAGCCTGAAATGGAATCATTTTGAGACTGTAATCAACCCACATCCTCCAAGAACCATTTTCCTTCTTAATAAGAATGACAGGAGAAGCAAAAGGGTTTTTGCTATTCTGATTGACTCCAGATTTTAGCAGATATGCCACAATTTTCTCAATTTCTCCTCTATGAGAGTGAGAAGCTATGTATGGAGACTGTTGCTTGAGAATATTCTCAGGTTTGAGTATGATTTGATGTTCCACTCCTCTCTCAGGTGGAAGGTGGCTTGGATCCTCCTCTATCTCAGAAAGATCTGTGTGTAACAACTCAAACAAATTAATGTCTAATAAGCATTGAAAACCCTCAGTTGAAGTTAGAGCTTGCAACTTGACTCTCCTTCCCATAAGTGTAACAGTGAATGTCATTGAAGTGTAGTCTAGCTCAATAGGAGTTCCAGCCTTGAGCCAATCGCCTCCCAAAATGAGATCACAACCATCATTTTCCAAAAGCCTTAGTGGATGAGAAAAACTATGGCCTTGCATTTCCCAATTGAGCTTCACTTGTTGAGAACTGACAATTGTCTGCCCATTAGCTACCTTTACCAAGATTGGTTTAGCTGTAGAAGGTATGCATCCTAACTTCTTGGCTGTTACTGTATGTATGAAGCTGAGAGTACTTCCTGTATCAATGAGTATGTGCAACTTATGTTTGCCATACTCTCCAAATAATCTCATAGTAGTCACCCCTCCAATTACAAAAATGGCATTCAAAGCAATCTGAACCTCTTCAATATGATCTTCATCTCGTACAACTTGAGTTTGATGAAAAACAGCAGATAATTCTTCTGAATTATTCTCAAAATCTTCTGTTACAATCATATAAGAGATCTTCTGTTTGCATTTATGACCATGAGTGAAAGGTTCATCACAATTGTAACATAAACCCTTCTCTCTTCTTGCAGTCATTTCAGCAGGGGTAAGTATTTTGAAGGGTGGTTTTGAGTTTGCTTTGCCTTGATTTCCTTGTGTAGTCTCAGATTTCTCCCATGCTTGACTGTTAGAGTTTGGATTAAGGTTAGAAGCCCTTGAAAATGGCTTAACTCTCTTAGTCATAGCTGAAAGTGTGTTCTCTTGATTCTTTCCCAATTTAATGGCATGTTCCAAAGTTTTTAGCTCAAACATAGACATAAAAGATTGCAATTCCTCACTTAGCCCACTGATAAAGCTTGCAACAAAATGAGATTCTGAGAAGTTATCTTTACTAAATATTAGTAAATATGCCTTCAACTCTTCAAATCTATCAACATACTCATCGTAAGTTCTTGTTTGTTTGATTTTGTTAAAATCTGCTATCACAGTATATTCCCTCATTTCTTCAAACCTTACTGAGATAACTTCAATAAACTGGGACCAAGAAACATCAATATTCTTCTTATTATAGTTTTGAAACCATAAAGCAGCCCTTCCATCAAAATGAATAGATGCTATAGTTACCTTTTGTGCATCCGTCATGTGAGGCATGAGATTGAAATAGCTTTGGCATTTCAGAATCCAAGATCTAGGATTTGTTCCATCAAATTTAGGGAATTCCACCTTTGGAATAGGACTGTGAAAGTTGGTGCCATCAGTGAGTTGCCTTATCTTTGTTGTTTCTTGGAATTGATTGATAGGGTCAGCATTGGATGATCCAGTAGCTGGGCTCCCTAGAAGGGAATCCCTTTCAGAATACCCCTTGTTTTTATCCATGTTGAGTAGTTGTAACTGAAGTGCTGCAAGAGTATTGGTGACATGCTCCAATTTCCCATTTACTCCACCAAGTTGATCATCCATCCGTGAAGAAATCCCTTGAACAGTTTCTTTGATTTTTGCTTCTGTAGCTTCCCATTTCATGGATTCTGTTTGTAATAGTTGCTCTAACTTCTTTTGTGATTCTTGCAGGTCCTTGAAACGTGTAGCTTCTGCCATTGCCCAGAATGGTGCTCTGAGATACCAATTGTTATATTTTGTATTTTTCTGGAATTTGGATATGAATATTGATATGAATGTATGAAGAAAGGTTGAATTTGAGAGAGAGAGAAGGAGAATGAGAGAGAGCAGAATTTGGTTAATTTTTCTGATACATTTTCGCCTACCAGAAATGGCATTTTGTAACAAACTTGGGACCACAATCCACTTTTAAAATTCACTAAAACATTCATGCTGAAATGTAAATAATTAAAAGATAACTAGCCCATCCAATAATTCATCCATAAGCCCAAATCATGTTAGGCCCAACATCATTTTCCATTGTTTTCTTGGCCCATATTTCTAAGGCCCCTTTCTCTCTCTTCATTCCAGTACTCACTTCTCCTTCCGACAACAACTCTGATTTTGTACATTCAGCTTTCAACAGTCCCTTCTCCTCCAATGGTGAACCCATGACAGTGAGTTCCAGTCATTTAATTTACTGGTCATTAGGTGAGTTCCACTAATCTGATTTACTCTTATGGTCATCAGGTGAGTTCATCTGATTTACTCTCCTGATCTTTTGATCTTCTCTTCTTAGGGTTATTTTGAAGGCAAAAACACTCACCTAATTTTTAGTGAAGCCAATCGAAGGAAGATATAAAAATCGAGAGAAAAACAAGTAGAAATTGAGATTGGAAATTATTTGGCAATTAATCAGGCGGCCCATTCAATTTAATATTGAAGAACCCATTTTGCTGCATTTAATTGGCAGCCCATACATTCTAATTTTGGGCGTGAAGGCAGTAGCCAAGGATTTAGAAGACAGTGAAGCGTTTCTCCTCCATATCAGCTAATATGATCGGATCCTAATTTATTACAAGATGAATGATGAAGTTGTCTATACAATACAACTTATCCTATTACAAGTATATTTGGTTTATCAATACAAACATAAGGATATAAAATATATTCCTAACAGTATATATTTTTAATAAAATAAATGACATATTAAAAAGTACTGTGCAACTCTGTGAGCCGAGTATTTACGAACTTGAACTTAATAGCTCGATTAGATTCGAGCAGCTTGCGAGTAGGGTCGACTCACATAAACCCTTATTTACAACCCCAAAATTAGTAAATACACCACTCCACACCCTAATTCTTTTTTCCCTCTCCATTTCACTTTCACTTTTTTCATTGCAGTTCTCATTCTTGTTTAGACAAACTCAGCTACATTCCTAATTCCTCCTCTTACCCTCCATTTCACTACCCAAACTCACCGTTCTCATTGTCTACTTCCCTAATTCTTCTTTTCCTGTATTTCACTTTTCGTCGTTCTCACTGTCACTTAGACACGAACTAATCGAGATCAAGCGAAATGTGAAAGAAAGGGCAAACGAAGGGTGAAAGATAGAGTTGGTAATGGAGTCAGTTTAGCCTCAACAGAGCTTCAGCTACTTTTCCTTTTCCCTTTCCCTTTTCACTCAGCTAAAACGAACGGTCAAGTCAAGGTAAACGTTTTTTCTTCAACCTTTTGTTCTAGAAAAATATTATGCGTTTAGATTATCTCCCAATTTTACCAAATAATTTTTGCTAGTATGGATGATACAAAATAGTAAGTTTGGAATACAATTAATGTAGATTCTTCTTACTTTCCCAATATCATGGACCCTGCCTCTCACATATAAATTATATTTGTACCATATTTATCAACTCTAATGAGCAATGGTTGAACGAATTTATGAACATTTTGATTCTTCTCTAAGTGATCATGTTGCTCAAGTTGGGTATCCAATTGAGTCATATTCTTGTGATTTAGTCCAGTATAATTTTTTGAATCCGGAGTATATAAAAGTCATTCGACAACTAATCACCTTTGTGATTTACATGCACTCCAAAGATTTGGTTTTCCATCCAAAATGAAAATTGGACTACGATCGAAATTTAGGTGTTATTAATGGGGTTGTAAAGTTTTGGGGAATTGTTTTCGACAAGAAATCCACTAAGACAAACAAATGGAAGGATTGGGGTTAAATTTTCTCAATTATCTGTAAAAATTGCTGCAAACTTTGAACAATGACGAATATCCAATGTACTCTTCTTATCATCAGGTGAGTTCCACTTATCTAATTTACTCTTTTGATCATTAAATGAGTTCCACTCATCTGATTTACTCTCCTGGTCATTAGGTGGGTTCCACTCATCTGATTTACTTTCATGGTCTTCTGATCTTCTTTTCTTATCTTGAGCTTGTGCGCATTTCTCCTTCATATCAGCTAGCTTCCAACACTTCTGATATGACCGGATCTAATCTATTACAAGATAAATGATGAAGTTGTCAATACAATACAACTTATCCTATTGCAAGTATATTTGGTTTATCAATACAAACATAAGGATATAAAATATCCTAACAGTATATATTTTTAATAAAATAAATGACATATTAATAAATATTGTGCAACTCCGAGTATTTACGAACTTGAACTCAATAGCTCCATTAGATTCAAGCAGCTTGCGAGTAGGGTCGACTCACTTAAACCCCTATTTACAATCCCAAAATTAGTAAATACACCAATCCACACCCTAATTCTTTCTTTTTCTCGCCATTTCACTTTCACTTTTCCGTCGCCGTTCTCACTGCAGTTCTCATTCTTGTTCAGAAAAACACAGCTACATTCCTAATTACTCCTCTTAAGCTCCACCGTTCTCACTTTCCTTCTCTTACGCTCTATTTCACTATCCAAACTCAGCGTTCTCACTGTCTTCTTGCTCAGCTACTTCCCTAATTCTTCTTTTCCACTATTTCACTTTCACTTTCCGTCGTTCTCAGTGTCACTCAGACATGAACTAATCGAGACCCAGCGAAATGTGAAAGAAAGGGCAAACAAAGGGTGAAAGATAGAGTTGGTAATGGAGTCAGTTTAGCCGAGATTTAACTTCACCTACTTTTCCTTTTCCCTTCTCACTCAGCTCAAACAAACGGTCGGGTCAAGGTAAACGTTTTTTCTTCAAACTTTTGTTCTAGAAAAATATTGCTCGTTTAGATTATCTCCCAGTTTTACCAAATAATTTTTGCTATTTTTTCAGGGTATGGATGATACAAAATCAGTAAGGTTGGAATACAATGGAGAAGTGGATGGCAACATTACCGCAATTAAGGTAGATTCTTTTTTACCTTCCCAATATCGTGGACCCTGGGCTGTGCCTCTCACATACAAATTATATTTGTACCAAATTTATCAACTCTAATCAGCAACGGTCAGAACGAATTTATGAACGTTTTGATTCTTCTATGAGTGATAATGTTGCTCAATTTGGGTATCCAATTGAGTCATATTCTTGTGATTTAGTACAGTATAATTTTTTGTGATTTAGTATATAAAAGTCATTCGACAACTAATCACCTTTGTGATTTACATGCACTCCAAAGATTTGGTTTCCATCCAAAATGAAAATTGGACTACGATCGAAATTTCGGTGTTATTAATGGGGTTGTAAAGTTTTGGGAAATTACTTTCGACAAGAAGTCCCTAAGACAAACAAAAGGAAGGATTGAGGTCAAATTTGCTCAATTATTTGTAAATTTTGAACAAGGACGAATATCCAATGTACTCTTCTGATCATCAGGTGAGTTCCACTAATCTGATTTACTCTTCTGGTCATTAGGTGAGTTCCACTCAACTGCTTTACTTTTTTGGTCTTCTGATCTTATCTTCTTATCTTGAGCTTGATGAAGTTGTCTATACAATACAATTTATCCTATTAAAAGTATATTTTGTTTATCAATACAAACATAATGATATGAAATATCTGAACAGTATATATTTTTAATAAAATAAATGACATATTAATAAATATTGTGCAACTCCGTGAGCCGATTATTTACGAACTTGAACTCAATAGCTCGATTAGATTCGAGCAGCTTGTGAGTAGGGTCGACTCACTTAAACCCCTATTTAGTCAAGTATAATTTTTTGAATCCGGAGTATATAAAATTCATTCGACAATTAATCACCTTTGTGATTTACATGCACTCCAAATATTTGGTTTTCCATCCAAAATGAAAACTGCACTACGATTGAAATTTCGGTGTTATTAATGGAGTTGTAAAGTTTTGAGGAATTACTTTCGATGAGAAATCCACTAAGACAAACAAAAGGAAGGATTAAGGTCAAATTTGCTCAATTATCTGTAAAAATTTGCTGCAAATTTTGAACAAGAACGAATATCCAATGTTTTTGTCAGATCTAATCAATACCATGCTGAGTAACGAAGACGTTCGTCAAACATATTCAAGTTTAACCTCTGAAACCATTATATTATAGTTAAATGTGAGGATTTCTGGTTACCACATTTAGCTTTGTTGACTCATACTCAACTGTTAGCCTTTATTAAAAGGGTAGGTCTCTTGTACACTCAATTCCTTATAATTATAAGGAATTGAGTCCATTTTAAAAAATTGATAGAATTAATAATAATAAAAAATACGCAAAAAATATTTATGATAATTTATTAGTTCAAACGGTTGAAAATAGTCTATTTTATGATTTTCACGTATATTTTTTTTAATTATAAAAGTGTATGTTGAAAATAAGGAAAAGTGTAACATGCATTTTACAATTTTTTAACATCTTATTTTACAATATTTGCAATAATAATTTCAGTTATAATGAAATACACTTGTTAGTGATGTTATGTTACACATTTTAGATATATTTTGTTGCATTTTTCAGTTGTGGTGACTTACAATTTTCAACAATATTTTTTAGTTATATTGACTTACACTTTTTAGTAATGTTATGCTACATCTTTTAGTCATATTTTGTTGCACTTTTCAGTTGTAGTGACTTACAATTTCCAACAATATGTTCAGTTATAGTGACTTACACTTTTTAGTAATGTTATGTTACACCTTTTAGTCGTATTTTGTTACACTTTTCAGTTATAATAACTTACATTTTTCATTAAAATATTGTGTTGTACTTATCAAGTATATTGACATGGACTTTTTAATAATATTGTGTTGCACTTTCTAGTTATACTAACTTGGATTTTCTAATTATAATGACTTACAATTTTTATTAAAAGTTGTGTTGCACTTTTCAATTATAGTGACTTACACTACTAGAAAACTAGTTTTTAGTGACAGCATCCTTTCACTATTGCTTCTCTAGCTAAAAGTCTTTAGTGGCGGTAATTGACTTTTAGTGAGAGATCCTGTCATTTAGTGACAGAAATTTGAGAATTAATGACAGGATCTCTCACTAAAAGTCAATTACCGTCACTAAAGACTTTTAGCTAGAGAAGCTATAATGACAGGAATTCTGTCACTAAAAGTCATTTTTCTTGTAGTACACTTTTTAATAAAAAAATGTGTTACACTATTTAATAAAAAAATGTGTTACACTTTTTAGTAATATTGTATTACACTTTTTAGTAATATTGACTTACACTTTTCAACACACACAATTTCGAAAAAAAACTACCAATAAAATAAAATTACAAAAATAATTCTTGTATGTACTCAAGTTATTTACGGAAAAAAACTGTTCGAAAATAACAATTTACGAAAATTTGAAAATTGTTGAAAGTAAATTTGAGAATTAATGACAGGATATCTCACTAAAAGTCAATTACCGTCACTAAAGACTTTTAGCTAGAGAAGCTATAATGACAGGAATTCTGTCACTAAAAGTCATTTTTCTTGTAGTACACTTTTTAATAAAAAAATGTGTTACACTTTTTAATAAAAAAATGTGTTACACTTTTTAGTAATATTGTATTACACTTTTTAGTAATATTGACTTACACTTTTCAACACACACAATTTCGAAAAAAAACTACCAATAAAATAAAATTGCAAAAATAATTCTTGTATGTACTCAAGTTATTTACGGAAAAAAACTGTTCGAAAATAACAATTTACGAAAATTTGAAAATTGTTGAAAGTGGGTTTTGAACTCATGACCTTGTGATAAGACAATCTAAGGACAACCACTAGACTAGAATAACTTCTGTAAAATATTTTATTATTTATTATATATATATTTAATATTTCATATATAGCTGGACTCAAGTACACCGTGTACTTGAGTACACAGCAGCCCTACCCTAGATAGATTGCCAAATGCTTTCAGATTCGTGAAAATCAACCTACAAGATCAATGCATTCAAAAACTAAAAGATATCCAGAGAGATGTCGCTGCTGCTACAGGAAGAAGCAAAGGACAAGGAGAGTGGATAGATGAGAAGCTTTGTAACAAACAATGTAAAATCATTGTTATACAAGTATGATTCAAAACACCATAGCACAAATTATGTTTTCTAAAACATAATGAGGGTATGTAGAAACCTGGCTACACACCTCATGGATTCCATTAGGGATGTCCATCCAGATATTGAGATTGAAGATATGGCATTTGATGCTTCAATAATAATAGCTTTGTTTGACGAGGAGCTGTTGTCCTTTCAGAAGTGTATGTTCGATAGAAAATTGCTGAAATATTTCATGGGAGATGGAAGATGAGGTAAATTATCGAGTTTGCAATTTAATGTCTTTCTGTGATATTTTATGCTAGATATTCCTTTTGAAATATTTTATAGGGCATCAGAGGACGAGAGCATCAAACCAGACAGGCAACCTCGTCTCTGGACTTGTCGAGAGCATAACAAATCAAACATTTAATGTATTTGGATATTCCTTTTGAAATTTGACGTATTGCATGTGGTTATGGATATGCTAATTTTGAGGAAAAATATGTTAGGTATATTCGCATGTGACCGTTCTGGAAATTGACTCGTATTTGGATATTTGTTTTAAATCAAGTATAAATATGTACATCCCATTTCTACTTTCTCAAATCCAGATAAGTATGCTGGTTAATTTATTTCTGAAGTTCATCTTACACTTGTTTGGCCAAGTTACAAGCATTGGACTCACATAGCTGCCAATTGAATTTGGTAATTGCAGCATTGTACAAGGAAAAGTGCACGAAATTAGGGATTTTGGTGTTGTTATCTGCATCTCCTTATGCGCTCTGGAATCTTTCATTTGACTGTTGAATTTGCAAATTCAGAGTTTTTATGAATGCTCAACTTGCATTGTTGCTTGGGATTGTTGTTGTACGTGCTTTTGAGTGGATGATCTGGATGTGGACTTTTCGTAAGCACTAAACAAACATATATGATGATTGGGGTTTATTACGTGTTAATACGGATTAGTATGATGATTTGTGATCTTATCGAAGAACAAATGAAGAACACAAGAAGTAGCTTCGTTGAGAAGCTAAAGCTTTGAGGAGCTTGGGAGTGTTTATTTCTTAGGGTTGGGGTTTGATAGGAAATTGTAACTTAAAACTTTACAAATGAGCCTTCTAGGCATTATATACTAGTTTTTTCGGGCAGCCCGGCCTTTACACGTGGCAAACTACCACAGGACCTGAGTTTCTGCCCGAAAAGGTGATGGGACGCTGCATTTAATGCTAAACCGCCTCTGGTGGCCGTCCTCGCCGGGGGCGAGGAGCTGGGCCACGGTGGTCGCCGGAGGACCTGGTCGCCCGGTCATCTTCGTGGATGGTGGTCGCACTCGTCGTGCTCGCCACGCTCTATGGTTTCTCCCAAGACTTTAACACTTGTCTTTTCTTAGCTAAACATGTGCTCGCCAACATCTTTGGGCGAGCACACACAATTACATTTCTTCATATTGTTGACTAGTCGTCGCACGACTTGGTTGACTAGTCATCGCCACGCAAGCTGGTGACTAGGATTGACTTGTCAAATATTGACTTCTTTAACTGGGTGTAACAATTGTGTCAAGAAGTATTATTGATTCTCTAATGCTGCTACCCCAAGTATTCTTTTAAAGTCTCATTTATATTAATATTAATAGAAAACATGAAGAAAACCTCATATTCAAATTACTAAGAGGAGGTTTAGAGAAACTCAATTTTATCATATGGAATTAGAATGTCACCAAGTATTGATTGGCATAGGTTGTTGAAGATTATTGTATATTTTTCTTCCTTGTATGATTTACTACCTTTTATCCACAATAGTTAGATCTCTTTATTTTGGTTTTACTTGTGTAACCCTGGGCCTCTTCCTTTCACTATAAATACGTCTTTATTTCAATAACACATGCAAATTATGTTGCTATTTTGTCTTTTACATTGGCCTCTTCCTACCCAGACTCACCGTTCTCACTGTCTTCTTGATCAGACTCAGCTACTTCCCTAATTCTTCTTTTCCTCTATTTCACTTGGTAAGTGCTACAAGATCTCTTGCATTGGAACCCATGGTTATGGACCCGAATCCGTTAGTATGGACTATGTCACGTTTAATTATTTTATAATTAACGTTTAGTCCTTCTAATTAATTAATTAGATAAGGGTGTCAAAACCCAATTAATCTCACATTAATTCCAACAAATTTCTATAAATTAATATAGTTGGGATTAAATATTCTTATCGGGAAATTATATATTCTTCATTTATTCTACAACTGATTCATGAGCCTAAAAAACTTTAAATTATATATTTTTTTTTTTTTTTTTAAACTCTAAAAGTCACCAAGTAGAAAGAAAGATGAGTTTGCAAATCAGTAGTAAAATATACTGTATAGAGAAAAAGGTTAATGTTTAGTATGCATAGTTTAACGAAAATACCTTCTTAAAAATTACGTGTACTATATATGTAAAACATTAAAAGAAAATTGACCTACAATAGCTCATGTGTAAAAAATCGATATTTTGGTGTAAAAATAAGTAGTTTTATAATTTAATTGCATTCCAGGATTAATAATTAAAAATCTCACTCACAAGTCACAACTTTTAAAAATTACGCTTCTTCATACGAGAATTTATGTTCGCAAACAACTAATTACTAAAATAAATATATACTATCAAACGGCATGCATGCTTAATTATATCAATAGAGAGAATCGTTCTAATTTAAAATACACAACATCATGATTCCTTCCTTAACGTGTAAGCTAAGTAGCGTGCTCAAAAGGTGATTATCTCATGTCTTTTTGGTTGATATATATTCGAACGTATTTTTACGTGTTAAGTAGAAAATTTATTTTACATCATATCAAACTATATGAAAGTTGAAGCTATCAGTTGGGATCACTGCTCAAAATGTGACTATCTCATGTCTTTCGATCTGATATATACACAGTTTTACATATTGAATATAAATTTTACACTCTGCCCTACCAAATTATATGAATGTTGGCCGGGGTTTAGTAGTGTGTTTGATAAATATGTATGTATTTGAGTTCTCCAATATAAAAGCATATTATTTTAAATATATAAATATTATTATATTATTAACGGATACATGTCATATATTATTGTATTGTACCATTTTAGATCATTAATAAGTAACAAGTGATCTCATTCAGTAATCAATATCTATTAATTTTATCTTAATACGGAAGGAATAGTATCAAACACTACCAAATTAAAATTTATGAGTTGGTCTTCTGCGCACAGGGTGCACCGTGCACACTAATGCACAAGTGATCTTTATTACTTAGCAAAAACGGAATTTATGTTCAAAATAAACCACGCTATAGTGGTTATAGGCTTATAGCCACATGTTCAAAACCTTGTGACTTCAGTTTTTAAATTAAAATACACTTTAATTTTTTATATTTTTTAATATTTTCAGTATTAAATACACTTTAATCTTTTTTAATGGAAATAATTAACTTTTCAGTAAAAAATATCACCACTTAATTTTTTTTAATTAAAATAATTAACTTTTCAGTAAGAAAAAATACCATTTTACAATAATTTTTAAAATTAAAATAATTCATTTTTCATTATTAAATATTATCATTTTTCACTAATAATAATTATCACTTTTCAATTACAAAAATAACACATTTTCCTAATAATAGTTACCACTTTTCAATAACAAAAATAACACTTTTCTCTAATACGGAGTAATAGTTATCAATTTTCAGTAAACAAATTACCACTTTTCAGTAATGGATATTACTCCTATCACTTTTTACAGTTTTTAAATACATATTTTATTAAAAACAAATATCACTTTATAGTAATTAAAAAGACCACTTTATAGTAATTAAAATTTCCACTTTTCAATATTAAATATTAACATTTTTCACTAATAATAGTTACCACTTTTCAATAATAAGAATAACATTTTTCCCTAATAATAGTTACCATTTTTCAATAACAAGAGTTATATTTTTCACTAATAATAGTTACCATTTTTCATTTTTCAGTAATAAAATTACTATTTTTCAATAATAATAGTTATCACTTTTCAGTAATAAAGTGTAATTTTTGTTACTGAAAAGTGGTGACTATTATTATTGAAAAGTGGTAATTTCTAATACTGAAAAGTGGTGACTATTATTATTGAAAAGTGGTAATTTCTTATACTGAAAAGTGATGACTATTATTATTGAAAAGTGGTATTTTCTAATACTGAAAAGTGGGGACTATTATTATTGAAAAGTGGTAATTTCTAATACTGAAAAGTGATGACTATTATTATTGAAAAGTGGTATTTTCTAATACTGAAAAGTGGCGATTATTATTATTGAAAAGTGATAATTTCTAATACTAAAAAAGTGGTCCCTATTATTATTGAAGAGTGTAATGAATAATAAATTAAAAAATGAAAAATTATTACTGAATTTTTTTAATTAAAAAACGAATTTAAAATTCAGTAAAAAACTTCACAGGGTTCGAACCTTATGACCTCTTATCTATCCTAAATCGCCAGAAACGCTGCATCAATAATTAGTTTGCTGATAACTTACATTTTCTTAATCTATAAGATTGACCTTTGCGAAATAGAGTGCACCAACCTTATTTGGTGCGTAGGGTGCATATAAGACTTTTTCCAAAATTTATATATAATTTGCTATTGTATTGTGTTCAGAATTGTACCGGTCATCATAAAAATAAACCGGCTTAAGTAAAGGAAAGTGGAAACCGCGTGGCTCCCGCCTTTTAGCACCGCTTGACTTTAAAAAAAAAATGAAAAAAGATAGTCACAAAATCAGCATCGCATGTGGGTGATCATAATTATTGTATTTTCTGTTTTTTTTTTTTAAATCTATTTTCGTTTTCTTTTGTGCATTTTAATATTTTTGTCTTTCTTGTTTTATTTTATGGATAAATAAATATTTAGCAGTCTGTACTCTGTATTGTATATATTCTAATTAATTTAATTGTCTACTTTAATTATTGATCAGTATATAGTATTTGAATATTATGGTCCCATTAATATTACAAATTAATAAAATAAAAAATTATCATATACTGAGTACTGACACAATTAAATGACAGGTGCATGGTTGGTTGGTTAGGTATTTAACAACGGAAAAGACAGATCCTTGTCTATTTAGAGAAAGTTGGTATCTAATGATATCATTGCATATATCTATTAATTATGTGGAAAGGAAATTCAAATTAGGTTGGTGATTAAACTCAGACTTGTACTATAAAACTTTATCATGTATAAGACGAGATTTTATCACATATACATTATATGTGTAAAAATGATCATACTTTAATACTTTATTCATGTTACAAAGTAAAATAAAGTTTAAGAGTGAAAATTCATTTTACATATAAAACTGTCCCACAAAAACCTACCTCAATTTTTTTTTGTGTGTTGATCAATATCATCTAAATCCTATATTCCTATGGCTCATTTTGCGCGCCTTCAAAATATAAGATTAGCGTGTAACAAGAAATTGAACATCTCAACTATATTATATAAATTGATAGTAGAATTTAGTGATTGATGAAGTGTGATTACTTAACTAAATTAATTGAATTTATATTGGTTTAATTGTTACACTCTTAATTTCATATTGATAGAGTAAATTAGTCTAAAATATATAGATGGACATTTTTTTTTTTTAACAGTAAACAACAAATTGTATTGATAATTGAGTACAAGGGGTACTCAACCCATACATGTTACACGAATCTTATGGTTGGAATAGAATACGGTAAAAAAAAAATAAACTCAAATTTCTGATCCCACTACTATATGTTGTTGGTGCACAGTAGAGGGTCACAAAACCAGACCACTATTGATGAATTTGGTGCAATCAAACATCTCCTATCTAACCAAGACCACACGTTTATCTTGATTTTTTCCATTAATTTCTTTGCACTAAATTTCCCCCCTTCAAACAGAATTGAATTTCTGCATTTTCATACTTAACTTGCCTATGTGATCGCTCTTCGCCTTGAATTGGTGTTGGGCGACCAACCTGTCTCATAAGATTCTACACTTTACAAGTGACCTTCTCTTCTTTGGGCGAGCATAAATATTTCTTGTCAATCTATATATATATAATAACACAATAGTAGCTTCCTTGAGAAGTTTCCGCCAAAATGTTGTAATAGTAAAAGTATTATTTTTTGTGGGTCCATCAGTAAAATATCATATTTTAAAATTATTTTTCTCTCTCTTTCTTTATTTTCATTTTCTCTCTCCTCTCAATTTTTCTTCTTTGAATTTCTTCATTATTCTCTATTAAAAATATAATATTATAATTCATATTTATCTTTTTAGTATATTTGATCAAATTTTTATGTCTATTTTATAGATATGCTTCTTCTTTGTATCTATAAATATAACTATTGTAAATACTTATTAAAGATTATACAAAATGAATATTTATTAATTATTTTTTATAAATCTTACTTTTATCCAATATTATTTTAACGTTTATTTTTCAAATAAAATATTAAAATTAATTTATAAACCGTGCATCGCACGGGAGAAATACTAGTGCTCTTTAAAAGGCAAATAAATTCCCTTGACTTTAATTGAGACAACAACAGGGTTCCTGTAAACCACAAACAACTATTTGATCTCCTTCTCAGAGCTCGCCATTTACCAATATCACATCAATAATTGTACCATGTCTTTCAATTACTTTAACCTCCAAAACAGTACACTGCACTTGCTCACTCTATGCTTGACGAACACAATTTATGCACAGCGATATCATATCTTTATATCTTCTCGTTGACATGTAGATTTTCTATTGACTTGTTGACTAGTCGTAGTTGACTTTGATCGTTACCTATATTGATGACCAGGATAAATTTTTTGACTATTCTTTGTTGAATCTTACATATAACAAACATTCAATTATTGCAATGATTTTAATACTAAACAGGGTTATATATTAAGAACCAAAAAGCTCTTCATATTCGTTTTAATGATACTGTTTTCTTGCTAGGTTTTTTTGTCTTCTTTGGGCAGAGGTTAAACGAATCATTGCAACCATGTTCATGTCGGTTTAAGCAGCCATTTTGTATGATTAATTTGTATTATTATTATTATTAATTATTATCAGTTTTTTAGTCTAAGTTTATTCTTACACCAACTCAATATTATTAGTTTTTATAAAATAATACTCTATATTAGTAAAGTACAATGTTCAAAGTGCACAACAATTTTATACTCCCTTCGTCCCGGAGAAAGTTTCCCATGAATTCCGGGCACGAAGGTTAAAAAATACTAATATAATAAGTAATGTATTAGAGGTGAGGTGATGTGATTAAAATAAAGAAGAATATAATTAAATGTGACAGAGAATAGTTACAAAAAAAAAAGTAGCTTTCATTGAAATAGACGAAAAATAAAAGTTGTGTAGCTTTTTATCTAGAATTTAATTTTTATAAAGAAATACTCAAATTTCATGTATTGAACCTTTTCATCTAGAATTTAATTTGTATAAAGAGAAGTATAATAATTACTCAAAGAAACGGCTAAAAATGTGTATGAACGTGTAAACGAAACAAGTTTAAATTATTAATTTTTATTGAATTATTTATATAATTAATTATTGAAGATGCTAAAAATGTGTATGAACATGTAAACGAAAAAGTTTAAATTATTAATTTTTATATAATTAATTAAGATGACCAAATATAGTTTAAAAATAGGAAAAGAAAAGCAAAAATTAAAAGTTTTAAATAAAATTAAAGAATCAAAGTTGACCACCCCCATAGCAATGTCGGGTATTTATTAATGATGCATGTGAAGCTGACACCCAAATCTGCCCCACGTAATTTAAGTAACTCAACCACCCACAATTCCATAGAATAAAAACAAAGAGGGCAATGAAATAACGTTAATTCAAATTTATTATACACACTTTTTCAAATTCGAATTTATTAATGAGTACTATAAGATTCACTTATAAATAGAGTAATGTAAGTGAATGATAATTTAAATAAATAAATGAAAGTTGAAGGACGATGCATGATAAAGCAACAAGAATAATATTATTTATAAAAAAAAAAAGAATAATTAAATTGTATAATAAAAAATGAAATAAACATAGACTTAGACACCATTTTTAAGATATAAATTAGTCAAAAACGAATTAAAAATCTTTGTAAAACATTAGAGTTTTTGAAAATATAAAAGAATATTTGACTTTTTCAAGTATGCTTGACTACATTTAAGTATAGGGTTGGTCTCCTATGGACTCGAGTGCATGTTGTGCACCCTAGTCCATGTTGCACTTTTCAGTTACTGACTTACACTTTTTGTGGTAAATGGTGTTGCACTTTTCAATTATTAAACTGTATAAGTAATAATTGAAAAATGCAACACCATTTATCAAAAAGTGTAAATCAGTAAACTGAAAAGTGCACATGGACTAGGGTGCACAGCATGCACTCGAGTTGCATACTAGACTTTACCTTAAGTATATTGGAGTGGGTATAAAAGAAATTAATAGGGTGAGATCAAATTATATGAGTAGCACTTGGAGTTGGATGAATTCAGTTTTACAAGAACTCATATTTTATTGTTACGATTATACTCATTATTATACATATGAATATTACTATTTAAAATTCACTAAATTCAGATTCATAATTCTTTTTATGCAAATTAAATAGAAGGAAGAGTGTAGATATAGTTATATAGATGAAACTAATCACAAATTAAACAATTTGATTGAGATAAGGCTCCATCCAATCACGTTCTTACACTTTTTGTCATTAGATCAAAGTAGTAAATAGCGGCGCCATTTCTGCCATTTAACCGCCAACCACCGCAAACAAACTGTGTTTAATTATTGATAAATTCCAGTATAAAGTTAGAGTGCATATATATTAAATTGAGGTGATTTATATATATTTTTAATTGTTGAAATGAATTTTCGAGTCACAAAATTAAAATCAACTGGTGTTGTTTCCTTTGAGTTTGAAAATCTAATTTTGAAATTGTAACTTAAAAAAAAAGGTTGAGTGACGGGTTTATTATAATCCCTTCGTCTAAATTTATTATATTTATTTTTTTAAATACGAATTTTAATAAATACAGACTAATTTATGCATAACGTAGATAAATTAAATATATGATAGTAGTATAATATAGTAGTGTAAATAATAGTATATTTTTTTTATCAGGCAAATAAAAATTTGTTCATAAAAAAATTGTACAGATGTAGGCATGTAGCAGCTGGTACCAGTGGTACCATTCGTTTCAAAATGTTATAGCAAAAATAATACTCCCTATTCCGACTCCGTCCCTAAAAAGTTTTCATACTTTCCTTTTTTGTTTGTCCTGAAAAGTTTGTATACCCAAAAATAGAAATAATCATCACAATCCCCACCTCCCACAATCTTAATACTCTATATTTGTGAGAATATAATGGACACGTGTCACAATTCTATCACTCTACACAATTTCTCTCTTCACCAAAATCTTCTATTTCAAAATGGGAGAATTACACTATAGACCATTTCACCCTAAGTTTTTGTAATTCAAGGAAAATTTTATTACAATTACAAATCAAGCCAAATTAACAAATTAAAATACAATTTTACCCCTACTGTTTTGATAAGAATTTCAATTTTGAAATAAGAAGATTTAATTAATTTAAGCAAAGGAAAGTCAACTAAAAACAAAAGTTTTAATAAAATTTTGAAATATTTCTTTGCTCGATAATCACGCTCAATTCTTAATTCAAATAACTTTCCTAACAACTCATTCACCATTAATTCCTAAAACATTTTTTATTCTCTCTCCATTGAAGTTGGAAGAAGAAAACGAAAAACAAGAACAACGCTTGTGTAGAGAATCGTTCAAGGTATTGAGTGGAAAAATCATCTCCTGCATATTATTGTTGTCCGATGCTCTGAATAAATGATATTGGGTTTATGGAAAAAATCTGATTTTTAGGGCTTTGCATATACTGGGTTTTTCGTTGATTTTAGGGATGATTAAAAAAAAAATCTACTACATGCATTTTATAAGATGTTTCCTTCGTTGATTATACTGGCTTTGCATAAGATGTTTCCTTCTCTATTTTTTTAGTTCTAACGATCTCTGTTTTTTGCATTTTAGAGAAACATAATAAATAGCATATGAGATATATTTTATTCGATGATTAGATCATTTTATAAAATCATAGAAACGCATTTTACTATAATTTTTCTGTATTTATAAGAAAATATATGTATTTAGTATGGATGGGGCATATTCATTTAAGATGTGTTTGCATGTGGCTAAAGATTTTAATTTCCATACAATTTGGTAATATATTTTTTGCAGATGACTAGACGGAAGAGATCCGACATTCAGATTAATGAAGGAGGAAGTTTTTTTATGAAAAAGCGCCTAAAGAAAATAGATAGCAGACTTAGTGAGTAAAGAAAGATGCATACATATAGTGTTATTCTGTTCAAGTAGTACATATTGACATGTTGTTTGGGTAAAGTTTTTAATTTATCATGTGACACTGAGAAAGCATGATCTACATTTGATTACATTCGGTTTCATCATACGATACAATACATATAAATTATACTTTATTGGTTTGTTTGGTTTGTTTTATCATTTGTTTTTGCTTGTGGTTGAATTAGAGGTATTTGTTAATAATCATATGCATAAAATAAATCATATATTAAAGAACATGCACAAATATAATACAAATAATATAGTATATGCATACATCAATACATATAAATTATATAATACATAAATTATTCATATTAATATTCAGTATACACAATCATATGGATAAATACATAAATTATTATCATATTGAAATTCATATATAGTTCTCTTTTAGTTCAAAAGTTTTTGTTTATTTGAATATATATTTCTTTTAATTAAAATTAATTAGAAACATAAAAAGGAACCTACAAAAGGTATAAACACTATTATTTTTTTAATATAATTACTATACAACAAATATGCATAGCAAACTAAATGTAGTATAATATATGCACAAAGTAGTTCATATATAAGTTAATATGCGAAAATTTAATACATATAATAGCATATATGCATTAAAAATACATATAACATATAATATGCATAACTATAATACATAACAAGATCGAATATATATCCTTTAATTTAATATTTTCATTATTGTTATTTAGAAATAAAAACAATAATAATATAGATGCTATAATAAAGGATATTTGACTATTTTGAAAATTGATATATTAAGTTATATGACAAAAAAGTATTAGAATTTATTTATAAAATGATACAAAAATTATTAGAGATATATGTCAAAATTATTAAAAATAATACATATTAAAAATTATTTGTTTAATATTTTATAGATACTGAGGTTATTTTATTAAATTACGTGTATTGTTGTTAGAAGATTTGAAAAATTAATTAATTGAATAAGAATAAATAAAATATTAAAAACAAATTTATAACTATTAAAAGAGAATTTATAATTAATTTATTCGAACAACATTGCAGTTAAAAAGCTTTTAAATATGATAAATGTTATTTAATTATATAATTAATGTTGAATAATTTAGAGAGATGTTGCATTAATTGAGGAATTAATGAAAACAATGAATTGAATGAGTAAATTCGGTTTCAACCGTAAATGGAAAGGTCAACTACAAATAAGGGAAACTTATTCAAATTGTAACCTCCAGAATTGAGTTGAGGGCATATTAGGAATGTAAAATATAGATTTGTCTTAAACTGTAATATCCAGAATTTTTATCTTGAATTAAAAGATGGGCTTGGATCTTGGTCTATATTGTTAATAAACTCTTTCAAAATCTCTGCATTCTCAGGCATTCTGATTAAAAAAATCTATTTTTCCTATTTTAATCACAAAATTATAATTCAAAAAATCTCCATACTTATATTTCACTCTTTTTTTCTAGAGTTTAATTAAGATTAAGGACAATCCTATACACACAACTGAAAAGAGACAAAAAATTATAGTATTAGGATTACGGTCAAATTCATAACCAAATAACCAATTATACCCTTATTCTTTTATCACACCAATAATTTAAATTAAAATTAAGATTTTTTATTTTAAATCAAATTGTAAATTTAAATTATATTTTAAATTTAAATCATTTCATGGTCAACAATGCTATCTTCTATACCAGAAACATTCCGTTTTGAAGTTACGAATTCGGTGTTGCTGCAAATCCCATCTGCCATAATTAATAATTCGATCTGCAAATCTCATTTGCGCTATCTTCGGTGTTGATGCAATAATTCCATCTGCAAATTCCATCTGCGATAATCAATAATTCGATCTGCAAATCTCATCTGCGATATGCGATCATCACCGAACTACCCAAAATAGAGTTAATTTTGAGTTTCTAAATCTCATCCGAGAACCATTCCATTATCAAGGTATGCAATTTTATTCCGTGTTGTTTTAATTCAATAATCAATAATTCGATTGGTTCATTGTTCTTCCAATATATACCCTATCCAACACGATCTTCGATCTTTTCTAATTCGCCCCTGTTTTATATTATGCGATTTAGGGTTCTATTGAACGTGTTAATTGGAGAAGTTGAATCGGAAATGGAATATGCTGTGATTTTAAAGTTCGAATTCGAGGAGAAAACCAAGTTGATCCGTGTTCAACAATCTTCAAAGTTCGAAGACATTGTTAACGAAGTAATCGGTATGTGGCTCATATTGTCTTCTTCCATATTGTTTTTTTTTTTTTTTGCTTAGAGTATATTTTGTTTTTTGGAATATGATTTACAGGTTTAGCTTATATTCAACTTATATTTAAACATGTGCATTAAATATTTAGCATATATTTCAATATATGCAGCAACTAGATATGTATTCATTAATTATTTATGTTAGGGCTAGATATAGTTAACTCAACCCATAATATAATGTTTTCTATGGCATCGAATAAAATCATGGAATATCATAATAATTAATCTCATATTAAAATAATCCATACAATTATAAAAGTAATGTTAAAAGATTATAATTTATCAATCATAATTAATATTATTAAATTTAAATATATCCACTACTTTTTTTCTATAAATAATATTATAATTAAAATTTCTAAAATGAATAGTTTATTTTGATATCCATGTTTGCATGATATGTACACGTCAATATTATAATAATACTTTTTATATTTAACATCTATAACCGAATGATTCACGTAATAATACTATGATTATCGTAGTAATCATAAATATAGAAAAAAATGGTGTATTTTGCATTCCATACTGCACATATCTCAATGTGCTTATTTGTTTGGCATATACGTGCGCATATATTCCATAGAAAACGTTCCACGTTACTGAATTAATTACATCATATGTATTTCTTTTTTTTATTTATTTTTGTTGCTACGGTTTTCCATCCAGATTGTTTAAGATTGTCTATTCGGGAATTTAATATTTCGAACGCAATTATGACCGAGATTATGACCGATGGATATTTAGGAAAGTTTGAAATTTCGAACGCAATTATGATCGATGGATATTTAGGAAAGTTTGAAATTTCGAACGCAATTATGACCGAGATTTCTGGGAATTTAATATTTCATCAACTCCTGTTTTGAATTTCCTATTTTATCTTAATTGAATATGCAAATTTCGATTTTATTTATAAACGGGAGTTAAAATTGTACTTTTATAAATCAAATTTTCCTTCTTCCTAACTTTTAAAATTTTTGTCTTTATTTCGAGTTTCTATAGGTGAAATGTCCTATATACTAATTTCCCTTTTTTTCTATTATATATAGGTGCACCGTATGTATGTTATATATAGGTGCACCATATGTATGTTACTTAAAAATAATTATTCTTCTGTCACATATCAAGTTATCAATTTTATTATTTTGAATGCCTTTTATTAAATTATTCATTTTTATTTTGATATTTGATCTAAACAATCTACTATCTCTTTTTACCTTTTATATTTTTTATTTTTCTCTACATATTCACTTATTATCTATCTCAATATTACTACATAAACTAACATTAATATATATATATTTTTGAATGTCTTTTGTCAAATTATTCATTTTAATTTTGATCTAAATACTCTACTATCTCTTTTTACCTTTTACATTTTCAATTTTTTTCTCTACATATTCACTTAGAGTTGGTCTGCTATGGACTAGAGTGCATGCTGTGCACCCTAGTCCATGTGCATTTTTCAGTTTACTGACTTACACTTTTTGGTAAATGGTGTTGCCCTTTTCAATTATTCTTCAATAATTGAAAAGGGCAACACCATTTACCAAAAAGTGTAAGTCAGTAAACTGAAAAATGCACATGGACTAGGGTGCACAGCATGCACTCGAGTGCATACTAGACTTTACCATTCACTTATTACCTTCTGTCTCATTTATTAAATTTTTATTATTTTGATATTTTTGTTAAATTATATATGTATATATATATATATATATATATTTTTTTATACAGTTTCTTTCACTAATTTATTTAAATAATGTTTGATTTGAATTATTAATTATTTTATATTATATTATTGTATATTAATTTTAATTCTAAATTTTAGACTTGAATCTAAGTCCAACTAATTCAATCAGCAAACGTCTTTATGAGATTTATGGATACTCGATATATTTCAATTAATTATGTAATTTAGAATTTATAACACAACAATAGTTGTTTTACTTATTTTAAATTTAAATTTTGAATAACCTTCAAAATTTCCTTCACTTCGATTAAATAGTAACTTCTTCCTCATTTATCAATTTTTCATTATTTTATGTTATTTACGTGTTAATTTTGGATTAGGTTTGATTTTTATTTATATTTTTTTAAATGATATATATATATATATAATTTGTGTTGTTAAAATCTTAAATTACTATTTTAATTTTAAATTTATATATTTAATATTTATTAAATTACCGTTCAAATTCTTGAATTTACGTATTCTACCGAATTGAAAAAAAAATTAAAAATATTATGAAGAGTATTTGGAAGGAATTATTTTTCTTAATATAATTCAAAAAAGGTTAATAAGAATTGAAAGAATTGAAATGGAAAAATTTGAGGAAAAAAATATTGAATATTTAAGATTTAAAGATTCATATTTATGGGGCATAAAAAATATTAAAATTTAAATTATTTAAAATTTAAAGATTACGCGGAATTAGAGATGTTGAGTTAGTTGAGAAAATAATTTGATTATTTAAATTTTAGAATTACTAAAATATATAAAATTGTTATAAAATGATTTATATGATAATTATTTAAAATTTAAAATAAAAATTTATAAGAAAATAAAGAAAATTTAGTATGATATTTTTGGATGTTTCTTGATGTAAGCTTTCTTATTCTTTATTTAGAATATAATGGTACACGTGTACCATTTAGCCATTATTATTAAAAAAAAATTATTTTTCCTATTTTAATCTCAAAATAATAATTTACCTATTATCTCCTCATAATTGTTATTTTTAAATTTGAAATCATAATTATTATTTTTAAATTTATTTTTTAAACTTTAATCATAACATTATTTATTTTAAATTTAAATTTTGAATAATCTCATCATTTTTTCAACAAACTCAAATATCATCTTTTTATACCTGAAACTCTCATGTCATTATTTTATTTTCGGTCACTCTCTGATACAAAAAAGTTGAACGCTTATTCTCTCGGGCTAAATACTAATTTCATTTATTTATTAGATTTTCCGTCTATTCATGTGTTAATTTTTTTTTTTTTTTTAAGAAAATATCAATTTATTCTCCAATCTAAGTTATCGGGAAGGTTGAGGAAAGAAGACATTTTTTACGAACTTATTCTGATTTGTTTATGCAATGCATTGTTATGCGAAACATAACCCATGGATACCTGAGGAATAGATGGAGAATAATTTGGTATATTTTAATTTTGTGGATACTATTTTAATCATTAATTTTTTATTTTTAGCAACAGAATTGTCCATTCGAATATTTATAATTATTATTTAATATAATATATATTTTCACTATCAATTTCATATGATTATTTTTTAACTATATTTTTTTAGTGCTTTATTAATGGATCATTTTAATATTTCATAGTTTTAACCCTTTTTAATAATTTGTTGTCTTTATCTCTTTAATTTTCTCGACGCTCATTCTCTAAACTCAGAAGTATCAAATTTAAATTTTTTGGTTATATTTTTCAGTACTTTATTATTATTGAATCGTTTTAATATTTCATAGTTTAATAATTTTTAATAATTTGTTATATTTGTCTCTTTATTTTAGCATTTGATGAAGATGAATATGTGGATAGGAGAAAGAAATATCCATTTTCTTTTTTGATTTAGACCATTTTTGTTAAGTTTGATTGAGGTGTGAATTTTTTAATGTTGAACTTATAATTCTGTATGATAAGGGGAATATTCGTGTTTCATTTTAGTTATAAAATTACTTATACATGTTGATTCTTAAGTTTTTTAAGTTTTTTTTTTAAATATATTGAGTGCACAGAAATACAATCGGTCCAATTTAAATAATAATCTTATAAACCATTTTACTACAAGTTTAACTCTTTTGTTTATTTTAATTATAAATTTTGAATTTATTTTAATTATAAATTTTGAATAACCCATATTTTTCTCAATATAACAAATTATTTTCATGACAACCCACAATTTAATTAGGAAAACGGTTTTACAAATTCTCCATGAAAATTCTTGAGAGGTAATTTGTGATAACTCTTGAATATTGATTTTAAAAATTCTCCATGAAAATTTTGGAGAGGTAATTTGTGATAACTCTTGAATATGTGAGGGTTTATAATATTATTAAAAACAATATATATATGCGAGGGTTTATAATAGTATTAAAAACAATATATAACCGTCGTAATTTTAATAATGCATAAGTTATTCATATATTAAAAATATTACAAAAATGTATAGAAATTAATATAATATTTAAAATTATTATTTTAATAAATCAACCCGTGAAAAACGCGGGCATAGGGCTAGTATACATATATTTACCATTCATGCCATTACTTTTTGGATCCATCATACACTCAACTCACTTACTTTATTTATTTTATATATAAAAGTTTACAAAATTACCCCTCAACACTCTCATCATTACACTTTTTTCTTAAACTATGTGCCCAAGATTCCCCGCAAACTTTTCGGGGACGGAGGGAGTACTCATTACTCTCTTCGTTTAATTTTTTTTATTATTTTTACCATTTTTACCATGAATCTTTTTAAATTACCCCTATTTAATTATTACAATATTTCCTTTCTTTTTTTATTGAAAATATATTAATATATATATTTTTCAACAAGCTAAGTTGACATTTTACTCTTTTTATATTAATTTTTATCTTAATTTCCCAAAAAAAATTAATGAGAAAAAATATGTTAAAAAATGTGTTATTTAATTTTATATAAAATAACAAATACAACTAATTTTATAAAACAGAGAGAATATTTTAAAAAAGAAAATAAACATAATGAACTTGAATTAAAAAAAAAAAGTGTGAATAATAAAATTAAAGAAGGTGGGTATTAATTATTCTCTCTTTTCCATAATAATTTTCATAGGTATATGTGCATGCATATTAAGAAAAGTGCAATAATGAGTGGAGTTTTGAGGGGTAATTTTACAAAACTTTATGTATAATGTAAAAAATGAGTTGACTTTTGTATATGTGTGAAGAATAAGTAATACTTCCGTCCCACAAAAATACATTTGAATTACGGAGTAAGAAAAATCAATAAATGTAGTCAAATTTAACAAATGTATTAATTTTACCCTTAAAATCTAATACTCCAAAATCTGTTAAACATTAATTACTCTTATTAATTAGAGATAAAATTGACAATAAAACATTTAATACTAAAGTAAAAGAAAAAATGTAGAGAATGAAGTTTATATACAAGATTTTAAATTATTTTGAGACGGAGGGAGTAGTAAATTTAATAAAAGTGGTTTTGAAAGAAAGTAATTGGAGATGAATGGATTTGGGCTTATGGATTTCAAATTCACAGTCCAAATCCATTCTACATGTTTGGATTATGAATGAATTTCAAATACTTAAATTTGTGTTCACACACTTTTAATTAATATTGAGAGAGAATTCAAATCCCCACTAAAACCATGTCATTTAAAATTCATCTATTTTTAAATTCTTCCATTTGAAATACCTTCTCAAATCAAATTCCCCATCCAAACACAACCTAAACTAAAACCTAATACCCGATTTTTAAATCCCTAACTAATAACCCGCGCTCGAACTAATAACGCGAAAACGCGTGAATATAATTGGAGGAGAACGTGAGTTGGCAATGGGCAGACAGGCATTCCCAGCAGTAGCGTAAATAGCTTTTCCCTTTTTTTTTTCTTTAAAAAAAAAGTAACACTGCCAGTGTGTGTAATTTTTATATATACGTGTGCTACTCAGCACATATTTTCAAGAAAGATTGCCTCTCATTCTTTTATTCTTTCTACTTTTGCGCTTGTTTAATCGCTCAAACAAGGTATGTTTCTGAATTTTATCCGTTTTTATTTTAACGGGGAGCTAAATTCTACTTCAGATCTAGTGTTTTTTGGTTTTAGAAACTATTAATGTATAATGTGCATAGCTAAAATGTAGTTAGGTAAAGATTTTGAGGTTTAAGTGAAAAGGTTTTGATAATTTGAAGTGGGGTTTTGCAGATTCAGTCGCGTTGGTTCTGAAATTGGTTTCAATGGGGCGAGCAGTTTTTGTATTTGTGGTTGCAATTTTGTTATTTTGGAGTTTGTGTGCTGTTAAAGCAGAGGATGGTTACAAGTATTACACATGGACTATCACCTATGGCACTTCTTCTCCACTTGGCCTTCCTCAACAGGTTAGCCATATCTTTTTTGCCCTGTTTTTGTGTGTGAGAGAGAGAGAGTCTTGGCCAGTTGGCCCTGCTCAATAAAGATGCAATGGCTCCATGTTTTTTGCTCTGATAAACTGTTTAGGTTAACAATGGTTCATGTTTTTTTGCTCTGCTAAACTGAATCCCTGTGTGTGAGAGAGAGAGACTTGGCCCTGCTCAATAGAGTTGCAATGGTTCATGTTATTTGCTATGCTAAGCTCATTCGGTAGATATGTTCGAGTTATCTATTGTTAGGTCCGGATATCTCAACTGGCTACGTTGAATTGTAGATGGTGTATCTATCGGTCATTTGATATGCGTTTTTGCATGCTTAAGCATCTATCGTAGGCCTGATTAACTTTCTATCTTGGTCTTGGACTAATCTATCCAATTTGATTGAGTCTAAACTGAGAGAGAGAGAGACCTGGCCCTGCTCAATAGAGTTGCAATGTTTCATGTTATTTGGTCTGTTAAATAGTGTTTGTGTTGAGTGGAAAATTGAGAGAGTTATATGATTTGCAGGTGATTCGCATAAATGGTCAATTTCCAGGACCTACCCTTGAGACTGTGACAAATGAGAACATAATCCTCAACGTTGTCAATAAGTTGGACCAGCCTTTCCTTTTAACATGGTAAGTCTCATTCATTATTACTAAAGTTGGGACTAGTTGCTTTCAATTAACAAGATTGTAGCCTGTTCTCTAATGTCGGTTTCAAGAATCGTTTGTCTGTATGATATTCTTGCGTTTTTAGATTAAGTTGGTGAATTGGTTTATGTTGTTTGGACTAGGAATGGGATAAAACAGAGGAAGAACTCGTGGCAAGATGGTGTTCTTGGGACTAACTGTCCCATCCCACCCAACGGAAATTACACGTACAAGTTCCAACCAAAGGATCAAATTGGTAGCTACACATACTTTCCATCAACTCTGATGCACAGAGCTGCTGGAGGGTTTGGGGCGCTTAATGTCCACTCAAGATCCGTGATTCCCATTCCGTATGCCACGCCTGCTGGAGAATTCAGCCTGCTTATCGGTGATTGGTTCAAGACCAGTCACAAGGTGAGCATTCTTTACAAACATAGTTTCTAGTTCCTAATGAAAGTCTGTTTTGAGCTTTAGTACCTAAACTGAATTATACTCACACTTGTTTGATCTGGTAAAACGATTTGTATTCAATCTTGGTAAATGCAACAAAATCTATATTTTAGATTGCTGAACTAGCAATTTTGATTCCATTTTGATATATGATTACTGAATTATGAATAGCGTTTACAATCCTAAATGTATGTACATTATTGCAGGGATTGCAACAGATACTGGATTCAGGAAAGCCATTGCCTTCCCCTGATGCTATCCTGATCAATGGACAGGGCCGGTCTTCCTTCAGTGGTGATCAAGGTCCTCTTTTCGAAACAGACCTTAACAATTTACATTCGTTATTCGTTCTTTCGGTATGTGCTGACAGTATCTCATTTTATCTCTAGGAAAAATGTACATGTTCAGAGTTTCAAACATTGGGTTGTCCACCTCGTTCAATTTCAGAATCCAGGGGCATAAACTGAAGCTTGTTGAAGTTGAAGGGTCTCATGTCCTGCAGAACACGTACAGTTCTCTTGACATTCATGTTGGTCAATCGGTGACTGTCCTCGTCTTGTTGGACCAACCTCCGAAAGACTGCTATATTGTTGCATCCACAAGGTTCACACAAACAGTTCTCACTGCAACTGGTGTTCTGCACTATACGAACTCTAGGGTTTCCGTTTCTGGCCCTGTCCCAGGTGGTCCAACCAATGAAATTGGATGGTCTATTGATCAAGCTCGATCGTACAGGTAATATTTTGTGATGAACGAATCAACAAATCTCTTTGTCATATTCCATTGTTGTTTGAGTATAACACTCTTGTACACCTACGAAAACTATGGGTGTTAGTGAGTCGAGCCAGCTCATGGGCTACATCTGCTCGACTCGGAAAAAGCTCGAGATCGACTCAAATATAATTAAGTCGAGCTCAGTATTAGGCTCATCAAAGTCGCGAGCTTAATTGAGCGTAATCGAGCTCAAATATTATTTGCTAATTATTTGCAAATTATACTCTAATTATATATAAAATAAAATCTCTAATTAACTTTTGTAAGTTATCAAGATGAGCCGAGTCAAGCTCAAATATTTTGAGTTTTCAACCAATTGAGCTCAATCGAGATCAAAAGAATTGAGCTCGATCGAGTTTGGGTCGTGTTTCGAGGTTCGAGTTTTTTGATCGAGTTGGATTCAAGTTTGACACTACTTGACTCGATGCAACTCATTCACACCCCATGTGCAATTGTACACAACTAATACTTTTCAGCGACAACAAATATTAACAAATTACTTTTTAGTATACTTAAGTTGCACAATGCACCTAACTAATACCTTTTCAGTGCATACAAGTTTTTGTTGTTTAAATGGCCTACCTGTATTTTATGTTTCAGGTGGAATCTTACTGCAAATGCAGCAAGGCCAAACCCACAGGGCTCGTTCCATTATGGGAAGATAACGCCAACGAGGACAATCGTGCTTGCTAATTCAGCACCGATTATAAATGGGAAGCAAAGATATGCAGTAAATGGGATATCATACATCAACTCTGATACACCTGTCAAGCTCGCTGATTATTTCAACATCCCGGGTGTTTTCAGCCTTAATTCTATCCAGAGCTCTCCGTCTGGCAATGGTGCTAGCCTAGCCACCTCTGTGATGGGAACTTCTCACCATGATTTCATCGAAGTTGTCTTCCAAAACAACGAGAATGCCGTGCAATCATGGCATCTTGATGGCTACGACTTCTGGGTTGTCGGGTAAGCAAGCCATCACACCGAGTGAAACTTAGATTAGAGAAAATAGTTTTTTTAGTTGTATAAGTTGCCCCAAATTTAGTTTCAGTCCCGTCGACTTACAAGAATTGGAAATGGACCTGCAACTTTCAATTTCAATGTTTTAGTCTAGTAACCGGGTGGAGGTGAAACCTCCGGTTGACCATTCAAACCCTGCCATGTCAGCGTCAATTGAATGTTTCGTCTCCTACACCTGGTTACTAGACTATTCTCAATTCTTGAAAGTCGGCAGGATTGAAACCGAAACAGGGGGAACTTACATGACTAAAAAGCCATTCTCCCCTTAGATTATTATACGAGTTTCTAACACCTTTTTCCGTTGATTAACAGATTCGGGGCTGGGAAGTGGACACAAGACAGCAGGAAATCCTACAATCTTGTTGATGCTTTGACTAGACACACCACACAGGTAACAAACATTATAAACCTCTTATCATATTGTGACCTTTAAGCAAAGGTAGCTACTAAAATTGGTCAAATTTCTGCAGGTATATCCGAATTCTTGGACAGTTATATTAGTATCTTTGGACAACCAGGGGATGTGGAACCTGAGGTCTGCTATATGGGGAAGGCAATATCTGGGACAACAATTCTATCTGAGGGTGTACAATACAGTACAGAATCTTGCCAACGAATATGGTATCCCGTCTAATGCTTTGCTTTGCGGTAAGGCTGTTGGCCATTCACGTCCTTAGTCGGAAGGTTTTATTGAGAGTTTTTGTCGTTTGTTATACAGTCATAAGAGATTGACTGCTAGTATTAGAATACCACAGGGAACAATGCTCTTACATTTGTATATTTATGACAGCTGAGATAATGAGCTTTTGTAGTGCACTGCTTTGAAATTCATGTGTGCATTATTACAAGATTAATGCTTTTGTTGTCTTGTTTTAGTGTCTCCTTAACAAGAAATTTTAGAATTTTCATGTTTATGCATAAAAGTATATCCATAGACTGTTTGATAATGTGTCAACCATTTCCCTATATGGTTTGTAACGAGTAAATAGTAGATATTTTGTTAAAGGTTAATTTTTTTTTAACTCTTTTTAACTTTACAAAATTAAATCTGAATACTCTCGCTCGTTATGGAGTAGCACTTTATAATATACTTATCCCTAAAACTCTCAAAAGAAAGTAAACTTCAGCCATGAAAATTTACATGGTTTCTCAAAACCAAATAACACCACCATCTTTACTCCATAAACTCCAACCACCACTCCCGCCACCTACAACTGTCGCCACCGCCGCCACGAGAAGATCCATATCCATTACACTCGCCACACTCCTCCTCTCCCCACAACCCGCCGCCGCCGCCTTCGATTTCCGACTGACGGTTCCCGACCAAACCGTGGAAGAAGCAGAACTCGGAATCAAATTCCACGCGCAGAGTCTTGTAAAAGTGAAGGATTTATTACTGTCGGAACGTTGGAAAGAAGCCCAAAAAGAGCTACGAAAAAGCTCTTCGTTGTTGAAACAGGATATATACACCATTATTCAAGGTAAGCCCTACAAAGAGAGGCCACAGTTGAGGGACCTTTATTCCGATTTGTTCAATGGAGTCACCAAATTGGATTATGCGGCCAGGGATAAGGATAAGATTAGGGTGTGGGAGTGTTACAATAGTATGGCTCTATCACTTGATCATATTTTGTCCATAATTTGATGCATCAGCATCAGCATCAGCATTCGCTATTTGTATGGTATTTTAACTTATAACCTTTACTCAATTTAATTTACCTAAATTTTGGGTTTTGAGTTTTGAGATTGATTGATTTCTCGAATTTGTGATTGTGTTCGTTTGTGTAGAGTAGAAGTTGAAGCTGGAGTATGATTCTTAATGGATGTTCTTTAAATTCTGCCCCTTACAGCAGAAAGCCATGTAGTTTCAGAAATTACAACTCAGCAATTTGAGGCGTCTCAATTGCGTAAAAGAATGGTGTTTCTTCTTACAGCAAAACTTCTGCTTCTTTAGGTAAATTCGTTGAATGTATTGCATCTTCTGTAGGACAAGTGTTTGATATTGTAGAATTTTATCTTTTACTCTGTTATTGTTCATGATTTTTTCTTTGTTATGATGTGGTAATACTTGTATGTCCATATACTATCTGATGTTATTCCTTGTATCTTACCATTGTGTTGAGATGATAATTTAGTAGCATGTAGTTACCACTAATTTGAGCATGTTATCTAATTGAATTAACCTGTTTTGGGCAATTTGTCAACCTGTTATCCTAACCGTTCTGTCAGGTGCCTGGATTAGGCATTTAGACTACTTGCACATTTGATCACTGTGAATGTACCAACGACTTTCAATTTTATATCTTTAGAAAAAGTCGGTTGATTGAGCAGTCTAGAAACCTAACAATGGTAGCACGATCTGAGGGAAGTCCTTGCTGTTGAGTTCGTCTCAAAGTTATGGCATTATAACTGATTCTTAATGAATACCAGATGATTTAAGAGGGCTCAAATGGGGTGACTTTATCTTTCTCAAGTGTGAATAATACTCTTTTTCATAAAGAAATCTTGTCTTAGATTCCCATGATCCAAACATCAGCACATTGTTTGGGAATTTTAGTAGTTGTGGCTAGGAATGTAGACAAACCGAATGTACAATGCGTATTTGTATTTGATTGTTATTCGAATATTGAAGTTGATTGTACTCGATTGTAATTGATTTGAATATTTGCGAATATCAAATTGAATACCACGATCTCATATTTGTATATGAATACTTAAAAAATATTTGTATTTAAATTCTAATTTCGAAATTCGAATCAAAATTATTTAATTTGTTTACATCTCCATCTTTCTGCTGGTTCAACGCCCCTCTTACATGGAGAACAAGGAAGCCTCTTATGAACTATTCCCACATTGCCTAAACGACGTATATTGCCCTCGTGTCCAAGAGCTTCCAAAGATGTGCCTTACAGCTACAGATACCCCGCTATGTTAAAGAAGCCAAAATGGTTTTGGAGAACTTTAGCATGCCTCCCGTATCTAATGCCTCTTCACGAGACATGGATGTATGCTGAACCATCTCCATCCTTTCTTCAGTTTCTTGTAGGATTTTGAAATTCCTAACTTACCCTTTCTTGGGGCCGGGCATTGGGGAGATTACCAAGCTGGTTTCTAATGGCATATTTCTTTGTTGCGTATCTGGTTTCTAATGGTATTGGGCATATGGGAAAGGCCACGGTTATACACACACGGAGTTTATGAGGACACCCACTCACTTAGAACACCACTCCTAAGATGAGTACACTCCCCGTAAATTCTCCAAAATACCATGCATCTATACCAATACGCTTTATTATATTCTTTAGTTACCTCAACTGATTGTATTGTGGTGTCTCATGAAATGTACTCTGTTATTGTGTCAAGAAAGTTATCAATTGGCTGCTTCCAACATTTGGAAACATATATTCAATGTCTTGTGAAATAACAAAACTAGAAAGTTGACTTTTGCTTATCGATGAGGATGATCTAGAAATAAATTCAGAGATTTATTTCGAGTTATTACTGGAGGCACCCCAAATTTACTCCATTGATCTTCACTTGCCTTTATATGTTGTTGTGAATGCTTTATAGAGAGAGAGAGCCTCAGTGACAATAAATCATAGGTGCAACATGGCTGTTTTCATGTCACTCGGTACTATTCTCTCTTTCCTAACCTTTGTATCACTCTCTACATTTTCTCTGTGTGAACTAAACAATGATGGTTTCAGTGTTGCTTAATCTCTAATGCACAGAGCCATTTCAGGCCTAGCAAAATGCATTTTGGTAAAAGAGCTATAGTTTCCGGTTCTAAGGTGCTAATCACTAGTCTACAAAACTTGAACAATTCGTATGCTCTAAGGTTGAAAAGGATAAGTGTTGGATCAAAGAAACTGGCAATGACCACCCTGTCCAACAGCTCATCGAAGATCTTCAGCGTCTTCAATGAACGAATGATTGTCGATTCTCGTACCCTATTGACACATCTTCCTAGGAAACTCTATACTTCATTAGAAGAAGCAATAAAAAAGGAGATCAAATTGGAGCGAGCTGATCCAAGAAATACGATGACACTTTGTTACAAAACTGGTAAAATTTTAGGCCCTATGATTACACTGCATTTTGTTGGAGCAAATGCTAGGTTGTATCCCACTAACACTTTCCTTAAAGTGTCAAATGGTGTTTACTGTCTTGGTTTTGTGCCACATGATCATGGGGTGGCTATACTTGGTAATTTGGCACAACGGAATTTCTTGATGGGTTTTAATCTGGCAAAGATGACTTTGTCCTTCAAGCCAACTGATTGCACCAAAGAGTAGTTAGGGAGGTTCTCGTTAGAACTAAATACTACCGAAATTAGATTCATCATTTCTTAATTTAATAATAAAAAACTTAAAATTACTTTAAACTACACATTTTAAAATTGGGTTGGGCTGTTGTGTACTCAAGTACACCGTGTACTTGAGTCCAATTTTAAACAGGGACCAATCAAATATATAGAATAATGCACAAAAATTTTCATATAAGTTGTTACAGCCTAGCGGCTGGCCTTCGAATAGTTAACTACAAGGTCAGTTGTTCAATTCCCAAATTCAACAATTATCAAATTTTATTTTATCACCTTTTTTTTTTTTTACTAATAACCTTTAATAGTCATAAACGTGCAAATTTTAAATAATAAAATTTGTAAAACTAATAACAATTTTTTTAAAAAACGTGCAAATTTTAAATAATAAAATTTGTAAAACTAATACTACCTCCGTCCCTGAAAAGTTTTCATAGTTACTTTCACGATATACACGTATTTACCCTTCATAAACAATTATCAAATTTTATTTTATCACCTTTTTTTTTTTTACTAATAACCTTTAATAATCATAAATGTGCAAATTTTAAATAATAAAATTTGTAAAACTAATAACAATTTTTTTAAAAAACGTGCAAATTTTAAATAATAAAATTTGTAAAACTAATACTACTAACATTTTTTTTTTGCATGTTGGCACCCGTTTATTTAGATTATAAAAGTGCAATTACTAATAACAGAAATGTGTATTTTAATAGTCATAAAAGTGTAAGTTTTAAATAATAAAATGTGAAAAATTAATAACAATTTTTAAAAAAAAAAAAAATTGGAATCAATATAAATAATAAAATGTGAAAAATTCAATGATTGAGAAAATAAAATCATTAGAAATATTGATTGAATTTTGTATGTTATGATTTCTATCAAGAATGTTTGGTCTAGTTTGAGGTGCATGTATTTTCTTTTATGTATGATATTTGACAACATCATATATATCATTGTATGTTGATAAATATTTTTTGTTGCCTAATTTATATAATAACACTTTTATTAATTGCACTTACTAATAATATCATTAATAGTAATAAAAGTGCAAGTAAAAAAATAATAAAACGTGTAAAATTAATAATAATTTTTTTTAAAAAATAGCACCAGTTTTTATAGATTATGAAAGTGCAAGTACAAATAATGTATCATTAGCATACACTTTTCAGTTATAATATCATACACTTTTCAATTATAATAACATAAACTTTTCATTAATATATAACTTACACCTTTTCATTAATAAACACATACACTTTTTAGTTATAATAAGATACACTTTTCATTAAATAGATCATACACTTTGCAGTTATAATAACATATACTTTTCATTAATAAAATATACACTTTTCATTAATATATCATACACTTTTCAGCTATAATAACATACACTTTTCATTAATATATAACTTACACTTTTCATTAATAGATCATACATTTTTCAGTTATAAGATCATACACTTTTCAGTTATAATAACATACACTTTTCAGTTATAATAACATACACTTTTCATTAAAAACCATGTTGCATTTTTCAATATAGTAACATACACTTTTCATTAAAAAAACAAAGATACACTTTTTAGTTATAATAACATACACTTTTTCAAAAAAAAAAAAAAAAAATCGAAAAAAAAAATCGAAAAAAAAAATTGAAAAAAAAAATCGAAAAAAAAAATTGAAAAAATAAAATAAAAAAATAATCGAAAAAAATAAAAAAGTCAAAGTTTGACCGTTGACCGGTCAACGGTCAACATTTGACTAGTCAAAGTTTACTCAAGTACACGGTGTACTTGAGTACATACAAGACTTTGACTTTAAAATTACATCCTATGCTATTACTTTATTGTTCTATTTTATTACTGCCATTACTTTACTTTTCTATTTTATTACTAATAATTATTGTACTCTGACAAAGTGGAATAGCTCAAGTGGTTAGAGCACCACTACCTAGGCCTTAGGTCCTGGGTTCGAGTCATGGGGAGGGGAAAAGGGATGGGTATTTAACTTGTAATCAAAAAAAAAAAAAAAAATAATTATTGTACTCTAGAAATGGCGCAATACATGTTAATATCTTCATATATATATATATATATATATATATATCTAAATCTTTTGCTATTATCCCAATTTCAAGTGGCATTTTTTAAAATATTATGTTTTGGATTCATATTTTATCAATGATGAATGATTAGTGATATTATTGATTCATACATCCATAAAATCACACCTTAAATTTATCATTGAAGAACACTTTCTTCATTCGCTCATATTCTAAGATTCATATATAATGCATCAAGGAGGGCATTCTTACCAAAAAAAAAAGCTTGGGCATGCAATTTTATACAATTAGAAAAGAACTAAAAGTCTAGAATTTTATATTAATTAATATTTAATATTTAAAAAGTTTTCAAAACAATTTAATAGCATTAAAATATTTATAATTTTTTTTTTATCTATAATTTTTTTTTGAAGTCAAAACTTCATTTTATTAGCAACTGCAAATACCATTTGATACGCCGTCCACAATAGTCGGAAGGTCATACCAGACATGGGGGTTCGGAAAGTCCCTAGCAGCTCTAGCCAGTCGATGAGCCTTCTCGTTGGCCATACGACAAATATAAGAAACTGAACCAAAAAGGTATTGAAAACATCAAATCTTTGCAAGAATGAATGATATCACCAAAGCTGGAATTGGGCATCAGATTTACATTAATAACATCAGCAACTCCCGTAGCATCCACCTCAATTTCAACTCTTTCAAATCCCATATACTTGATCCAAGAAAGAGCTTCATGAAGCCCCATGACCTCTCCTTCATCCACTCTATATACTCCTGGTGTCGTTGCTACAAAACAACTAATAAACTGCCCTTCATCATCATGCGCAATTGCCCCAAATCCCATCTCTTTTGTTTCCTCAAAAAATGTTGCATCAACATTAATTTTGATTGTCTGCCTTGGGGGAGGGTGTCATGCTGTGCAGCGAGTAATGGGTGTATTCTGCGACCTCCCAGCTCGCATCCCCGTCCACTCCGCCAAGTAGGAATGCGCTAGACTCGACGTCGTTGCAGCTGAGTTGCACACACCCGTCCAAAGTTTATTGTTCCTCTCCTTCCACCAACGCCACATCAATGTAGCAACCACCACCATATCAGTCCCCCTTAGTTCCCGAATCAGTTCAAAAATCAGTTCCTTCATATTATTTGTCGCAAAGATGGCTCTCCCTAGCACACCACAAAAAGGTTCTGATGCCCATAATCGTCCAACATCCGAGCATGAAGTAAAAACATGCCAATTAGTTTCCTCATCGCAGTCACATCTAGGGCATGTGTTGTCCGTCACCACTTTCCTACGGGCCAATGCATGGCGAGTGGGCAGAAAACCCTTACAAAATCTCCACAGAAAATTAATTACCTTTGAAGGCGCTTGAATCGACTGGGGCCCGATCTTGATTTTCTTCTTTGACATAAACAAAATACTAACAAATAACCGCGTGGTATTCTCTTAATTCAGGGAGTAAAATACCTTCCTCAATCTAATTAGGCTCCGTTTGGTTGGGTGGATTTGGGCTTATGGATTTAAAATCCACAGTCCAAATCCATTCTACATGTTTGGAATATGAATGAATTTCAAATACTTAGATTTGTGTCCACACACTTTTAATTAAAATTGAGAGAGATTTCAAATCCTCGTTAAAACCATGTCATTTGAAATCCATCTATTTTTAACTCCTCTCATTTAAAATGTCCCCTCAAATCAAATCTCTTTGTTATCTATTCTTTCTTATGTAAATTAAATTAGTTTATTAGTATATACTATACTACACCCTCCATTCCAAAAAGGTTTTAGATTTTTGATTTTGTTTAGAATTAAGGAATATTTTTTTAAAAAACAAATTTACCCTCTGATATGGAGAGAAAAATGAGAGAAAAAAAATGAAAGAAAAATTAAAAAAATTGAGTAATAACTTTCTTTAAATATCAAGAGAGAGAAAAAAAATTAAATGAGAAATTATAGTTATTTACCTAGAATAATTTAGAAAGAAGTGTAGGGGTGGGAATAGGCTAGGCCTAGTTAGACTTTACCAAAAAAAGCCTGGTCTATTAAATATTTTTTAGGTCCGAGCCTGACCCATGACCTGTTATAGGCTTTTTTTTTTTGAAGGCTTGACCTGGCCTTTTTAATAAATAGGCCTGGCCCGAAAGCCTTTTAAAGGCCTCTTTAGTTCTATTAGTGCATTTTTAAAAAAAATCCTTCAACACTTGAATTTCATCAAATCGTAAAAAACCCACGAATTGTATTGTTAATGCTTACAAGTTAGAAATTATATATATAAGACACTCTTATTTAATTAAGATGTTTTCTATATTTAAGTATAAGTATTAGGTCTTTATTATATTTTTATATTAATTATATATATATATATAATTTTTTTATATATTAAATTAATTAAATAGGCCGGTCGATTGGACTTGAAAGGCCTACGAAAAAGCTCAAGTCCGGCCTATTTAACTAAATAGGCTTTCAAAAAAGCTTGAGCCCGGCATGTTTAATAAACGAGCCAAGCCGAGCCGAGCTTTAATAGGTCGAGCCGTAGGCCCCAGTCGGGTAGCCTGGCCCATTCCCACCCCTAAAGAAGTGTGGTAAAAATAGCTAAAACAATAAACTTTTTAAAATGGGGAAATATTCAACATCCATTTACTCAATTTATTTTTACGTAATAATCTGCGAACATAATCAGGGAGTAAAAAAACTTTTCTCACCTAATTACAGGGTTAATTCTAAATAAATACATCGCCTTCGATTTCAGTATTAATTTAATCACGACTTTTACGATTATTATAAAAAAACTTCAACCTTTCATCATCGTGTTGCAATTAGATATACATTTTTTTTCTTCGGCCAACGATTGATGATGTGGTTTGACGGAGCCAAGTCAGATTACACATATTCTTTTTTATTTTTTTAATTTTCCACATCAGATTACATTTTATTAAAATAAAAACAAAAATTTATAAAATTAAAAATAAAACTCTAGCTTGTCCTGCTTCTTGTCCCCTTCTCAAATTTGCTTCTTGTCCCTCCTCAAATTGAATAGAGTTCTTCTTCTTCTCAAACTCAATCAAGGCGTATTTCTCCGTTCTCAAACTCAATCAAGGCGTATTTCTCCGTTCTCACACTCAATCAAGTTCTTCTCTTCTAACCCTAAAAAAAAAAAAACCCACGCATCTATCCATGATTTTCTGGTGGTTTATTTCTTCAGGAATTCTTCAATTATTGAATAATTTCTCCAGTAACTCTTCAATTATTGAACAATTATGTTGTTTTGTTCAACTAGTTCAAGGACTACAATTTATATACTTTATGGGAGTGGAAAATATTCTTAAAAAATATTATAGGAATGATTGTGTTTAACACTAATGATTACTCCAACAAAAATATGTTGCACACTCCAACAAAAATATGTAGAACACCAAATGTTATAGTTAGACTGTCTAATGTACAAAACATTTGCAATTGTAGGCTAACAAATCATAACTTGTTTCATGTTTCATTAGGACGGCTCTCTTGAGTACTAACAAGACCATCACTTCCACTACAACCCCTCCACCTCCTATTCTACTCCTCATTGAACTGTCGCGGGCTCCACCACCTCCTCTTCTACCTCTTATAGTACCCTCTGCACCACTCACATATACAACATTCTTCTTAGAATCAGGCGCCTGTAAAAATGTAGTTATGAAAAATATATAAATATTTAATAAAATAAGAAACTTACTCTCGTATAAATAGTGTCAGAGACTTCGTAAATCGATACACCCATGCCTTGGTTTGCCATTTTTATTGCGTTTGCAATATCTTTCTTTTGAGTAGAGGTGTTGGTCATCACAGACCCACTAACACTTGCTCCATTAACTTCTGCTCCATTTGCTCCTGATTCACTTTTTCCATTTGCTCCTGATCCACTTGTTTCATTAGAAATTGCATCCTTATTGATCTACCTCTTTTTCTTTGAAAATTGCAGTAAATAACATGACCACTTTTTTCAATTCAAACTTTTTTTTTTTGAAAGGAGTAACATGACATTTTAAATCACTATATATATATGTGTGCCAAAAAAAAAAAATAGTATAAATGACCATAAACACAATCTTATATACAATTTTTCTAGTCTTTTGAAAGTTTGGATCCTTTAACGGGGACAACCTTTTCTAGATTTTTCTCAGGACCCCTCTTCCTCATCTTCTAATTGGTCTTTCAAACATTTTCTTGTAAGGATTTTTTTTTTTTGTTTTGGATGATTTTTAGGTGATTTTAATTTTTGAGAAGTGAGAAAGACACAAAAGAAGAACTCTATTGAGTTTGAGAAGGGAAAAAGAAGAACTTGATTGAGTTTGAGTAGAAAAAAAAAGACTTGATTGAGTTTGAGAAAAAGAAACCTTTATTGAGTTTGAGAAGTTGAGAAGACGAAGAAGAGAGAAGGGAAAAAGAAGAACTTGATTGAGTTTGAGACAAAAGAAAAACTCTATTTTGAGAAGAGGCAGAAGAAGCATGAGTTTTATTTTTATTTTTATAAAGTTTTATTTTTATTTCTATAAAGTGTAATTTGATGTGAAAAAAAAAAACAATATGTGTAATTTGACGTGACAAGCTCCGACAAGCCACATCATCAATTGTTGGCCGAAAAAAAAATATGTATCTAATTGTTGGCCGATAAAAGGTTGGAGTTTTTTACAATAATCGTAAAAATCATGATTAAATTGATATTGAGACTAAATGTGGTGTATTTATTTAAAATTGACCCTCTAATTACCTATGTATGAATTTTTTTTAATCTCTTCTTTTGTATGTAAATTATGTAGTATTAGTTTATTACTATATACTACTACCATACTACTCCATTCGATTCAAAAAGTTTATCGCATTTGACATTTTGTATAAGATTAAGGAACATATTTTTTTGACGCATTTATCCCTTATTAATTTGTTCCTCTTCCACATTGATCTTTCCTTTCTATCACATTCTTGTCTTTTAAAGAAAGTGAGAGAAAATTAATCATTAATGTATTTCCAATTAAAAGTGATATTGTAGGAGTTACAAAGGGGCATTTTAGGAAAATTCGTGGTAAAAATAGAAAAAGCGATAAACTTTTTGAAACAAAAATAAAGACCAAATGCGACAAACTTTATGAAACGGAGGGAGTATTCAACGGTCATTTATTTACGCGCGAACATGATGTATAATCTTCAAAAGGGGGAGTTGTGTATTAATTGAGTTCATACCATTTTTGGGTAACAAATTGCTAATTAATAAATCCTCCATGTAGTATATTATTTGAGTTCTCACCGGTTTTTGAATTTTGAACTGGAAAAAGGAATTAATTCATGTATCTAACACAGATTTCCGGCATTAATTTATATTTCATTTTGTAATACTCCACATAATTTTACTCGCGCATACCTTAAATACGTAAATTTTAATTTTAACTTGAAAATAATAGTCTCATTTCCCGCCATCTTAGTTTCCCTCTTTCGATCGAGGGAGGGGTACAACGGTTCAAAAACAGAATTAAGGATTCTCAATAATGGCCATACAATTCAAAAATAACAATTGTAACGGTACGTTGCAAGAAATAAAAAAACTCGAAATTTTGTAATTGCGCGCGTAAACAAGATCAGCTGACCAATATAAATCTCAAAAAATGTAGTCTCAAAAATATCACAAACTCACAATGAAACTTGTTTGTTCTACTACTACTCTCACATCAATTTTGATTTTTATAATTTCGAGAATTGATTTAATTACAGCAGTTGGCTTTTCCATTGATCTCATTCACAGAGACTCCATACAATCCCCTTCCCTTATTTCTTCCTCACAAATTCTACTAAATGCTCTCCGCCGCTCTTTCAACGCTCCTAAACCCGACAACTCCCCACACGCTGACATTTTATCCGATAAAGGAGAATACCTCATGAGATTCTCCATCGGTACGCCGCCTGTCGAGACGTACGCTGTCGCCGACACGGGCAGCGATCTGACGTGGATACAATGCAAGCCCTGCACCAATTGCTTTCACCAAACGGCGCCTCTTTTTGACCCCTCACTTTCTTCTACGTACAAGCCCATTTCATGTACTCCCGTTTCTTGCAATAACATCCTCCCAACAGCTTACTGTCGCGACACGTGTCGCTACGAGATAGGCTACGGCGACAATTCATTCAGTAAAGGGAACCTTGCGACGGAGACGATCATATTAGGTTCCGTCGCAATCCCAAACGTCGTCGTTGGATGTGGGCACGACGATCGCGGCACGTTTGGCGCCGGCGCGTCGGGGATCGTTGGATTAGGTGGCGGGAAAACGTCGTTGACCATCCAGTTAGGCGCGTTGACCAAAGGTAAATTTTCATATTGCCTTGGATCCTACGTGGCGTATCCGAGTAAAATGAGCTTTGGAGATGATGCTGACGTGTCGGGTGACGATGTCATGACGACAGCAATCGTCATGAAAAGTCCTAGGACTTTCTATTACTTGACTTTGGAAGGGATAAGCGTTGGCGATAAGAGAATGGACTATTATACCCCTTCGAGTACTAGGGAAGAGGGGAATATTATCATAGATTCAGGGACAACATTGACTTTTCTGCCTGTGGATCTGTACAATCAAGTTATAGCGGCAGTGAAGGGGCAAATGAAAATGAAAGAAATAGAAGATCCAGAAGGGCTGTTGAGTTTGTGTTATTATTCAAGAGGGGGAGAAAATTTTCCAGAATTTGTGTTCCATTTTAAAGGGGCAGATTTGAAATTAAAAGTAGGGAATATTTTTGTGAAAACTAGTAGAAATAGTGTGTGCGTAGGTATTGCAGCCGCAAGTAGTGAGGCTATATATGGTAATTTGGCACAAATGGATTTCTTGGTCGGATATGACTTGGAAAATATGACCTTGTCTGTTAAGCCTGATCAAGATTGTACCCAAACTTAGGATATTGTATACTACTGTACTTATATATATGACAATTGCTTGTATTCTTCATTTATTTGTCTATTTTGAGGAATTTTTTCTTCTTTCACATTTACCTGCACTTTAATTTTCTCACTCGTTTGTTGGGTGTGGGAGGAGGGCGCCGTCCCAAATCTCTCTCATATTTTATTTTCAAATGTATTAAAAAATATTGTAGAATAATTCAACAAGCACAAATTTTAAAGATAGAGTACTGCAAAATTAATGAATAGGTTTCTTGGGCAATTTTTTTTTTTTTTAAGGTTTACAAGATCCATACATAATTGATGAAAACAGATTCTAAAATCCTCTAGATCTTCAAATCGAGACGAATCCAAAACGGCGTCGTTGTCCTCTCCAATCGTGAGGAGGTGGAAAAACGAGTGAAACCTTTGTCCGTCAAAGAAGCATATATCTCCATTCTTCGATTTAAGACACCCCACACTAAGGTATCACCAAATCAAAAAAGTAAAGATAAAAACATGAAGACAAAAGACCACCGAACACCAAGATTCATCAGACTATAGGGATATCCAAATCCCAAACACCAAGCACCAAACACCAGGAGGGGAAAACAAGTCCTAACAGAGGAAAAAAAGGTCCCATGGAAGGAAGGGTAGCAGGCCGTTGGGCAAATCAATTTAAAATTGATAATAAACAAAAAAAATTAAAATATTGGAACAGCCAGTTTATAATTAAATTAAGTAGATTGAGTTGGATTAAATGTCGGGACGGGTTCGAATATCACTCTCGTCTTGGTGCTTAGACTTGTGTCCCGTTTTTAATATTAATTTATATATATATTATAAATATAAATGTAATATATTTCTATACTTTGCATGCTTATTACTCCATCCGTCCCGTGATTACTTGCACACTTTCCTTATTGGGACGTCTCAAAATTACTTGCACACTCTTTATATGGAAATACCCCACAAAATTAATAACCTCATAACATCATTTTATTTTCAAATTTGTCACTCTTTTTTTCTATATATTTCACTTTACACATCATCAAATTACCTAAAATACCCCTTCTTTATCTTACATCATCAACTACTAATTCCACTTTTCTTAAACAACGTGCCGGTCAAACCGTGCAAGTAATCTTAGGATGGAGGGAGTAATATATATAACAATAATTTAATTTCATATATAGACAAAGTGTTGTATGCATGCACTCAAGTACATGAACGTCTAACTCGCTCCTATCCTAATAAGTCCTCCTGCAAATTTAATTTGGTGGGGCATACAGTAGTACTCCCTCCGTCCCACAACTGTTTGCACACTTACCTTATTTGTCCGTTCCACAATTGTTTGCACACTCATAAAAAGAAATTTATTCATAAACCCCACCCTCACAATATTCACATATTTACACAAAATGTCATTGCTCTCTTTTCAATCACCTTTTTACTTTATTCATATAACTTTACAAAATTATCCCTCAACACTCCACTCATTACACTTTTTTCTTAGAAAAAAGTGTGCCCACTTTGTGGTGCAAACACTTTCGGGACGGAGGGAGTATATACTATATAGTTGTGCGCATATTTTTTTTAAGGGATGGAGGGGTATGTTAAACTGTCGGGTGGGTTGAGGTGGTGTATTTATTAGAAGGGTAGGTGTTGTTATTCGGTGGTGTTTATATTACCAGATATGTGCTTGACAATATATATACATTAGGCTTTTTTAATAATATATTATTGTTTAACATTTAAATTAATAGAATAAGTTTGTTTGGAGGGATGTTAATAAAATAAGTTAAAGCGCCACATCAATGGGCGCTTCTAAGAGACAATGTCAGATTTGTGACAGGTGAATTTTTGTGGGGGAGAATGGCGCCTTTAAAAATGGCGACCATGGAATCTTTTTGGTATTGGGGTGGGGTTGGGTTGGGGGGAGGGGGTGAAGGTGGGGGGCGGTGGGTGAGTGGGGGTATTTGGATGCAATTTTTTTTTATATAATATATACTCCTTCGTCTAATTTCATTATTCTCATGCATTATCATTTTTTGGTTGTCCAATTTTATTATGCTCATTCCCTTTTTTGAAATAATAATATTCACACTATTTTATCTTCACCTTCTAATCATCAATTATTTACTCAAATTGTCACTAACTTTAGGTAAAGTCTAGTATGCACTCGAGTGCATGTTGTGCACCCTAGTCTAAAGAAAAGTGTATGTTGTTAAACTGAAAAGTACAACTCAATATTACTAAAAAGTGTAAGTCACTATGACTAAAAATATTATTATACAGTTTAATAATTAAAAAATGCAACACCATTTACCAAAAAAAGTGTAAGTCAGTAAAACTGAAAAGTGCAACATGGACTAGGGTACACAACATGCACTCGAGTTCATAGCAGACCAATCCCTAACTTTATTCATAAACAATCACTTTACCTATAAATTGACCCCACAACATCTCATCATACCTCCAACTTATCTACTTTATACATAAACTAATCAATATTCATTAAAATCCGTGCCTGGAGAAGTGGGCATAATAAAACTGGACGAATGGAGTAATATTTACTTTAATTCTCATATCATAAATCCGTCTCATATTCATTGATAATATATAATATTTATTTTAATTCTCATATCATAAATCCGTTCCAAAATTATATTTTTTAGTTTAAGAGAGTAATCTAATTTTAAATTTATGATAAGCATAAAATGAAATATTAAAAAAAAATAGAGGTAAAAAATAAATACTCGTATTATTTTATATATAAAAAAATTTGTCCTCAAACTCACTCACCCACCGCCCCCACCTTCCCCCTCCCCACCCCACCCCACCCCCAATACCAAAAAGATTCCATAGGCGTCATTTTTAAAGGCGCCACCCTTCTCACAAAAATCCACCTGCCCCAACTCTGACATTGTCTCTTAGGAGCGCCCATTGATGTGGCGCTTTAACTTATTTTATTAAACCCCCTCTAAACAAACTTATTCTATTAATTTAAATGTTAAATAATAATATATTATTAAAAAAGCCATATACATTATGTAAGAATTAATACAATATAAAACATTTGATTTAATTTTTTTTTAAAGTATAAGACATGTAAAATTACATTATAGCATATTTTTTTAATCAAAAGAGGGAAAATAAACACTCAATTGTGACGCGCATGTTTTTTTAATACTAGTGATAGTTATTTTTTGCTTTAAGAAAAATTAAATATACTAATGATTCAATTTTTAAAAAAACTAAATAAAATAAAAAATGAAAGTAAAATCAACTTAGTCAAAAATAAATATTAAGAAAATTAAATAAAAAATGAAATCTTACTTTTTTATTATTATTTTTAATTTTTTTTTTATACGTTTTATTGAATATTTTCAATATTTTTAATTTTGTTTTAATGATTTATTTTTTAATTTTAGATTCTATTTAATTTTTTAAGATTCTTTTAAAAAAATAATTAATTTATGTAAATTATTTATTTTTAAAGATATAGTTAATTTTTTAAAATACTTTTAAATTTTAGTTACTTTTTTTTTTCAGAATTTTTCAAGTTATTTTTTTAAAATTATTTTAATCTCTATTTATTTATGTAAAGGTTATTTAATCATTTTATATATATCTATTTTTATATTTAAAATTATAAGGTGTCTATAAAATATTTTGGGGTGTTATTAGTTTTACATTTTTTTTAATATATATATAGAGGAGAGAGTGATTTGGCATGATATGTGGCATTTTATAATGGATTAAAGTATAAATGATTAAAATTGATGTAAACAATGACTAAAATTGAAAAGTAAATGACGTAGGTAAAGTTGAAATTTAAATGATTTATTTTAAAATGTCTAAAACTTATAGGACTAAAAATAAAATTTCATCTTACTGGTTCAATCCAATTTTTCATGAAATACAAGCCCAGATCCCTATGGGCTCTATTTATTAATACCTAAGCCCCTGGGCCCTCACGATCACCACTGTTCTCATCTAATTCTTAAAATATGTACTAATATTAATATTAAATTAAATTTGGTTAATTTTAAATAAATACACCACCTTTAGTTTCGGTTTAATTATGTTACAATTAGATACACATTTTTTTTCTCAGGCTAACAATTGATGATGTGGTTTGACGGAGCTTACCACGTGATACATATTCTTTTTTATTTTTTTTATTTTCCACATCAGATTAAATTTTATATAAATAAAAATAAAACTTCCTCTTCTTTCTCAAACTCAATCAAATTCTTCTTCCCCCTCTCTCAAAATCAATATAGTTCTTCTTGGACATCTTTCTCACTTCTCAAACTCAATCAAGTTCTTATATTCTAACCCTAAAATCAAAATCCCCTAAAAATCATCCAAATTTGGTGGTTTATTTCTTCAGGAATTCTTCAATTATTGAATAATTTTGTTATTTTGTTCAACTAGTTCGAGGACTACAATTTATATGCTTTCTGAGAGAGGAAAATATTCTTAAAAAATATTCTAGTAAGTAAGGTGTTTAACACTAATGATTACTGCAACAAAAATATTTTAGAAAATATTCTGAAAAAATATATTTAGCATACTAAAAGTGACCGTCTAATGTACAAAAGATTTAACTCATAGTTAGACCGTCTAATGTACAAAACATTTACAATTGTAGGCTATAAGTATCCAAGTCACTTCCACTCTCACTCCTTCCACCTCTTAAGTGGGGCTTCACCACCTCCTCTTATACAACCAGTGTCCGGAAGAATGAATATAACAAATATACAATTATTTAATAAAATAAGAAACTTACCCTCATATAATAGTGCAAATCAATACACTCATGTTTTTGGTTTGTCATTTTTCTTCAAACATGACAAACATATAACATGACGTATTTTTAAATCACTATATATGTGTGCAAAAAAAATCAGTATTTCTAGGATTTTCACCTCTCTTCCTCATCTTCCACGTCTTTCTACCACTAAGGGTTGAATGTATCAACAGTGTAGTAACTATAATACTCCCTCCGTCCCAGATGAATTTGCACCTCTGGGATGTGATTCGGGTGGAATCTACACGTTTTAGGGGCACATGTGAAGCGTGTTTTGATGTAGATTTCATTGAATTATATATTGAATATGATTGTTTAAGCCGAAATGAGAGAAAGGTTGTGTTTTGTCGATTTTGTAGGAAATACGATGAAATATGGAGCAAAACACCAACCATACCTCACTGGATCAGGAAGAGGAGTGCACGGTTAGATTCGTCTCGAAAAACGGAGTGGATTAGCCAAAGGAATCGAGTCAATCCGACACCCGAGGCGAAAGTTATGCATGAAACGATAAGGGGAGGAGGCAACTCGACCGAGTGAGTCAACTCGGCCGAATCTGAAACTTTTGGGTCTACTGCGCACTCGGCCTAGTGACCCAACTCGGCCGAATCTGCGAGTTTGGACATCACTGCGCACTCGGCCGAGTAACCCCAACTCGGCCGAGTCACCCCAATTTCGGTGCCAAACTTGTATTTTCTCCAATTTTGAGGGATCAACTTGCAATTATGCCATCCAAACCCTACCCAAACACTATTTAAACCCCCTTTCTTGAAATCCAAGACATTCTCCCCCAAATCCACACATAGTTACACATACTTGGAGGTGTTTTGGCCATTTCTCTCTCAATTCTTCACCAAATCAAGGAAGAAAGGATGCAATAGCTCCCAAATTCCATTCCCTACCACATTCTAGACTAAGCTTTCTCTTTCTTTTCCTTTTTATTTAGTTATTTCATTTGAATTTTGTAATTTGATTATGTTAGTAGTTAGCTAAACAAATTTGTGGTTCTAAGGCTATGTTTATACTTTGGATGATGTTTATGAATTAATTTCTTGTTTATTTGGTGGTTGTGTTGCTATTTCTATTTGAATGCTTAACTTTCATTGCAAAACATGTTGTCAATGGCCATGATAGTATGTTTTATTTATTTTTAATTGAAATTGGATTGAGAAATCTCTTTCATTAACCATATTTAAACATTCGACCCAATATTCTTGTGAGCTCGAGAGAGAGGATCAATTATTGGGAGGGTATTAGATGATCTTAGGAACTTTTTGGGGATTTCTTATGCATGCTAAGTAGAGATACTAGTTTGTGTGATATGTCTCTTAGATTAATTGGATCGAGAGAACTATTAATTCATCATTTTGTGATCAACCTTATAGTAATCAACACACCACCACTTAATTAAGCTCTCAATCATAAGTTGAACCCTTAGTGTGACATATGCCTTGGAACCCACCCTTCTCTTTTTGAGTCTTCATCCGTTTTACTTTCGTTTCTTGATTCGTATGCTATTTGATCGATTTCGTATTTACTCTTTCGTTGTCTATTTGTGACACTTTGTTAGGCAATCTTAGGGGTAATTCAACATTCAATATATTCGATCACGTCTACTTAGAACTCAATTAACAAACTACCCTTTTACGCTAAGCCTCCCTGTGGGATCGACCTCGTGCTTATCACGCTACGATAGACACCGTACACTTGCGGTTGTTTATTTTAGTGTTGCATAACACGTGAATCAAGTTTATGGCGCCGCTGCCGGGGAGGTTTTTATAGCTCTAGAGTGTAGGTTAATAGAGTTTTAGTTTAGACATTTTACTTGCTTTCTTTATTTGCAAAAATCCAAAAATATTTGTGTTTGTTAATTTGATCTCACTTGTATTTCTCACTCTCGTTTGCTCTTTTGATAGACATGGTTTATGATCACACGATCTAGGAGGAATCAACAAGAAGTGTTACCCTTAGATCCGAAGATCGAAGCCAATTGTCGAAGAAGGAACGCCGAAAGGAGAAGAATAGAGTTGGAAAGAATGAATCGACGGGAAAATCCGGTTGTAGAAGAAATAGAGGAAGAATTTGAGAATCACGGGGTAGAAGGAGTTGAGGAACCTAATGGGAATGGAGGTAACCGACCTCAAGGAGTGCTAAGGGACAACTTTCGTCGGAGAGTTGAAGAGAATATTTGTATGGAAAGAGATGGTAGACGAAGGGAGGATGAGGAACCACAAAGAGTCTTGAGAGACCACTTCCGTCCTATCCCAAGGCCCTATGGAGGAGCGGGTCGAGAACCCGTAGACGCTCATAACTTTGAGCTCAAACCGGCACTAATCATGATGGTCCAAAACAACCAATTCGGAGGGTTGTCGAAGGGGGATCCTAACCTCCATTTATCTCAATTCCTAGAGATAAGTGGAACGGTTAATATCAACCGTGTTCCCCAAGACTACATCCGCTTGCAACTCTTCCCCTTCTCACTCCGTGGTCGTGCAAAACAATGGTACATGTCTCTTGATCTAAGGACGATCGAAAATTGGGCCGACCTTGTGGATGTATTCCTAATGAAGTACTTCCCTCCAAGCAAGACCATCAAGATACGAGGGGAGATCTCTTCATTTATGCAAGATGATGATGAGTCGTTAGCCGAGGCTTGGGAGCGCTTCAAGGATCTCATAAGAAGTTGTCCTCAACACGGGTTTTCAAGAGACCAATTGATTTGTTATTTCTACAACGGGATGGACCACCGTACGAGGGGGATGGTAGATGCCTCGGCCGGTGGAGGTTCGTTGCTAGGAAAGACGACGGATGAGGGTTATGTGCTTTTAGAGGAGATGGCTAAGAATGACAATCAATGGCCATCCGAACGAAGGCAAAATCGAAGGGTAGCTTCCACTCAAAATTCGGAAGAAAGTGTCAACTTATCCAACAAAGTGGATAAGCTAATCTCTTTGATGACGACCAAAGCACTAGTGGAGCCCAATAAGGATCAATATGAAGAGGCCCATTTCATGAACAACCAACGGGACCGAAATTATCGAGAGAGAGGTTGGGGAGAAAGACAAACCCATGGGAACTATCACCCATCTAATCCGAACCAATACCATCCTGGCTTGAGAAACCATGAAAATTTCTCATATGCTAACCCACACAATGCCATTCAACCACCGTCGAACTTCAATGTATGAGATGGTGTGAGAGAAGAGTCTTCGTCAAAGCTCACTATGGAAGAAATGTTTATAACATTCATGGGAGAAACTAAGAAGTTCATGGGAGAGACGAAGAGTTTTATGACAAAGACTTGGCAAAAGTTTGAGAGTCAAGATGAGAAAATTGGTCAATTGGCAAATGAAGTGATGGGAATCAAGAATGATGTGAAAGCCATTGAGATTCAAGTGGGCCAAATTGCTAATATGGTTGGAAATCAACACAAGCCGGGTCGATTCTCCTCAACCACGGAATTGAACCCCAAGGAGCAATGCAACTCAATTAAGTTTAGGAGTGGCACAAGCTACGAAGAGCCCAAGATGCCATTAGAGGAGGAAGTGGTAATAGCACCCGAGGGTGTTGACAAAGAAGATGGCTTAGTGAAAGAGAAAGAAGAGAAAGAAGGGGAGAAGAAGAGTGGGGAGGCAATCCTTCCACAAAACAAAGGCAAGAATGTAGTGCCCCTCCCATATACGCAAAGGGTGAAGAAGAAGAACTTGGATAGCAAGTTTGTCAAGTTTGCGGAGATGTTCAAGAAACTCCATATCAACATCCCTTTCGCCGAAGCTCTTGAACAAATACCACATTACTTCAAATTCTTGAAGGAGATAATGTCACACAAGAGGGAAATTGAGGCGTATGAGACGGTGCACTTAACCAAACAATGTACCTCCATAATTCAAGCTAAGCTACCTCCAAAGCTTAGGGATCCCGGATCCTTCACTTTATCATGCATCATTGGAGATGGAGGTACATTGAGAGCCCTATGTGATTTGGGAGCAAGCATCAACCTCATGCCATTGTCACTCTTCAAATCACTTGGTTTAGGAGAGCTCACACCAAACACAATGAGCCTCCAATTGACGGATAGGTCTATGACATACCCTTTGGGTATAGCGGAGGATGTATTGGTCAAAATCGACAAGTTTATCTTTCCGGTAGACTTTGTGGTTTTGGATATGGAGGAAGACAAAAACACTCCATTGATATTGGGAAGACCATTTTTGACAACCGGAGGAGCCAAAATTGATATGAGGAATGGAGAGTTGGAGCTTCGAATGAATCAAGAGATAGTTACAATTGATATGATTTGATTGCGAATTAATGGGTTGAATCAGATAAGTGCGAAAATAGGAATTTTGTTTATGTATTCTCGTTTGAGCCTAGGATTGAGGCTGCAATTTGGGGAAGAACAGTGGAATGAATCTTATTTTTTTAGAGCATTAAGCACAAAGCGGTTTATTGCTTGCTTTTTTATTTCTAAAAATCTATTTGATTTTAATTGATAATCTTTTTTATTTCTGAAAATCTATTTGATTTCAATTGATAATTAACTCTGCATAATTTCATTCTTTGTACAGTATTGAAAAGTGGTTCTTATTAAAAAGTGGTATTTGTAATACTGAAAAGTGGTACTTTGTAATATTGAAAAGTGGTAATTTATTTACTGAAAAGTGGTAACTATTATTAGTGGTAATTTTGTTGAAGTTGTAATTTTGTTATTGAAAAGTGGAGTTTTTTCTTATTGAAAAGTGGTAATTTTATTATTGAAAAGTATAGTTCTTTCTTTGTACAATACTGAAAAGTGGTTCTTATTAAAAAATGGCATTTGTAATACTGAAAAGTGGTAATTTGTAATACTGAAAAGTGGTGTTTACTAAAATGTGGTAACTATTATTAGTGGTAATTTTGTTGAAGTTGTAATTTTGTTATTGAAAAGTGTAGTTTTTTCTTATTGAAAAGTGGTAATTTTATTATTGAAAAGTATAGTTCTTTCTTATTGAAAAATGGTAATTTTGTTACTTATTGATCATTTTGTTAATGAAATAGTTAGTTTTTTTTTTTTGACGGGGAGAAATAGTTAGTTATTTCTTATTGAAAAATGGTCATTTTGTTACTTATTGGTCATTTTGTTAATGAAAAGTGGTAATTTTATTATTGAAAAGTATAGTTCTTTTTTATTGAAAAATGGTAATTTTGTTACTTATTGGACTATTATTATTGAAAAGTAGTAATTCTTAGAGAATTTTTTTAAAAAAAAAAAGAGAAAAAGACACTAGAATCAAACCTAAGACCTCATAGTTATAAAAAGCGCCTATAACAGCTTGGACATTGATTATTCGTTTTGTATTTTTTCATTTTTATAATACATAAAGAATTGATTGTACAATAATGTGCACGGTGCACACTGTGCACAGGAGACCAATTCTTTTTTAAAACAGTCTATTATAAACATCACGTACCTTATCAAGTGCCTCTATCGTGCTTTTGTTGTCTAATTAACTAATCTAAAACGATCTTCAACAGACTATGATATTGTGCATTGACACATTCATAAATCATAATGCATGATAAAACTAAAAATGTCATTTTTAAAAACAAATAAGACAATTTCAATACACATAGTGAAGTAAATATAAATTAATTTATGTTTCAAGGAAACAAGAAGGATGATCATTCTTCAATATATCCACGTATCATAAAACTTGATAAAATAATTAACGAAATAACAACTTCAACACAAACTAACAAAGAAAATACAAATAACAAAATAACAACTCTCCTCTTAATATATATATTCTTGCTTACTAATACTCCTATTGTACATAAGTTTTAATTAATTTATTCAATTTTATTTTGTTTGCGGGTTTTGTTCTTTAAATTTGAAAGTCTTTCAGAAGTCAATTTTATTTATTCGCGAGCTTCTAATTCATTTTAATAATTTAATGTTCTTATACTTACTGTTATTCAATGTATATATTTCTTCATTGATTGTTCATTCTAATTTTATATTACTCCCTTCGTCCCGTGATTACTTGCACACTTTTCTTATTGGAACGTTCTAAAATTACTTGCATACTCTTAATATGGAAATACCCCACAAAATTAATAACCTCACAACATCATTTTATTTTCAAATTTGCCACTCTTTTTTTCCATACATTTCACTTTACACATCATCAAATTACCTAAAATACACCTACTTTATCTTACATTCAACTACTAAATCCACTTTTCTTAAACAACGTAACATCAAACTATACAAATTATCCTGAGACAGAGGGAGTACATTTTTTATCCTACATGTATTTATACATTCCGATGAAGGTTATTTTCCTTAATTCTTTTTTTTTTTTTTCAAATTCATTTTTCCACTTCGTTTTTGTTGTGCCCCTCTTAATTGTTTTTCCTTTCATTTACATCTTTATGGAGTATTATTTATCAAATTTATATATCATTAAAAGATAAAGTTTTTTAATTCAATTTTTATACTATAGAATAAAAATAAATCTACAATATAATTAAATAAAAATTTTGTAATAATTTTTTTCTTGAGTCTAATGCGGGGATTAAAACTCAATTGAACAATTGATGTGTTGTCGCCGACACCCAAAAATAAATCCTAATTACCAGTGGTACGATCAAATTAGTTCGAATTATTTTTTTCAGTTTAATTAATTAGAAGGTACGAACTCTAATTAACATATTCTAATGAATAACCTCAAAACATATATTCGAGATTCAATTGATAGAATGCATTAGCAAACCAAAATAATAGAGCAAACTAGACTATAAATACGAGACACTCATTTCATACAATCTAGATTTCGCTATCTGTGTTCTGTCCTATTTGCTAGCTACTTCAATTACACAGTTATAATAATTACGATTATAACGTGAAATTTAGCTTAAAAAAATGTATAATCATGTAAGTTAATTAGGCTCACAAAATTAATAAATATCATATGTCTAGCATAAAATAAATAACGAAGTAATAAAAAGAAAAAAATTGAGAAATCTATTACAAAATAAATTAATGAATAATCAAATCATAACAAAGGTTTATACTTCCTCAAATTAGAAAGCAAAATTAGCTGAACATAACTGCAATAAAAACAAGGTACACTCACATTGAAAATCTATTTTTCTTATCGAAATTAACGCACACCTGCCTCCTGCTTTCCAATAATTGTCCACGCCTCCAATTAGTACTATATTGGTTTGCCTCCTTATTTGTTTGCTGCCCACGATACCCTATTATTAGGCCCAACAAAATTGATTAATTGCGTTTGGACGAGGGAATTTCAAATGACATGATTTTAGTGAGAATTTAAAATCCTTTCAATTTTAACTAAAAAAAGAGGTACTAAATATTTGAAATCCATTCATTTAATCCAAATAGGTGGAGTGGATTTAGATTATGAATTTAAAATCCACACCTAAATCCCTCCATCCAAACACAACCTAAAGTTAATGGACGCGCTTATGGTTAATTAAATCCTGGGTTGGGCGCCATTATATTGATGGGGCCGTGATTTTGAGTTTGCTGCATTCATCATTTATTGAGGGTCTCAATGCTTCTTTTTCTCTCTATTGACTCGTTTTACTCTAATTTAGTTTTTCCTCACACGTATTTTGCCAATATATCTTTAAAATACTTTAATTATATCTTATTTAAGTAAAAAATGAAATATCAAAGTATATGAAGATACAAAGTAACAATTGGAAAAAATACAACAAAATATCAAATTAATTCTCATAAAATTCTCAATTAAAGCATATAAAATATGTAATAATTTAGATTCATCAACAATTACTTAAAATTCAATTATACTCCCTCCGTCCCGGAATTACTTGCATGGTTTGATCGGCACGTTGTTTAAGAAAAGTGGATTTAGTGGTTGATGATGTAAGATAAATGAGGGGTATTTAGGTAATTTAATGATGTGTAAAGTGGATTTGATGATGTGTAAAGTCAAATTTAAAAATAAAATGATGTTGTGAGGTTATTAATTTTATGGGGTATTTCCATATTAAGAGTGTGCAAGTAATTTTGGGACGTACCAATAAGGAAAGTGTGCAAGTAATCACGGGACGGAGGGAGTAACATTTTAAAATTAAAACTTTTATTTTATTTTTTAATTAATAAATTAAAATATATTATAAATTTATTTCAACATACATCTAAAGATTTAGATGGGAGAGAATAGGGAACTTGGGTTGAGAAGAAGTTGATAGAAGTCGCGCAGGAGAGGGAACACGATCTAAGTAAGATTAGGGTGCTTCCACTTTAACATAAAATAGCAAAAAGCTTTGCTTAAAAAATAAGTCATCCTCCACGGTCTACCACCGCCTGCGTTCTTCTTTCAGTTGTGTCGTTCTTTCTTCAACCAAAATCACCGCCAAATAATCTGCCGTCCACCTTCTGTATATCCAACCCACCTTTCTTTTCCATCTTCTCAAAAAACCATTGGGTAGATTGATTAAAAGAAATTGGATATATATTAAAAAAGAAGAAGAAAGCAGCCGCACCGCTTATTGCACCGCCACACAACCGCACCGCTTGTAGCGCCGCCGCACCGCTTGTTGAGCTCCTTTACTCCCTTTCCTACCGCCGTTTTTCAGATATATTCAGATCTAAGAGTTGGTTTTTAGTGGGATCAATGGGTCTTCCCTCCCTGATGACGCTACAGTGGCCAATCGGGTGAGTGATCCATTGATCCCGTTTATTTTTCTGTTTGCTATTTCTGATTTCTTAGATTAGGTTGTTTAGTTTATTTTTGCATTTCGTTTTTCCTGCTTTCTTAGATTAGATTGTTTAGTTTCTGTCTTTTGCTTGTAGTTACTTTATTTTCTGCTTTTATGGGCGCATTTTGCGTTTTTTCCTGTCCCTTTGTGGAGCATGCTGTCTCTTCGTGGAGTCCCTTTGTGGAGCCTGTCCCTCGTGGAGTTTGTTTATGTCCTTGCGGTGCTGAAATTGAATGTTATGGTGCTTGGTGGCTTTTGTCCTTTTATTTTCCCTATTTATCATAACGATATAGACTACCTTAGTGTGGGGTTTGTCTTGTTGTTAAGTGGACTGTGCATTTCTCATGGGCAATGAGTACACTCGCGTCCCCACTTCTCACGATTGGAACGGGTAGCGACACCAATTTGATCCGTCTTGGTTTGAAGATCTGGAGCTTTGAAGAATTTCTTTGTATTTGATTCTGATCTTGTAAATTAGTAAATGAAGATGTGGATATGCTCCCCGTTCCTAACTGATCGGGCTTAATTTCAGACAAACAACAGAGAAAAAAAAAAGATTTACGTTCCGCAATTTTCATAAATTTTAATTTATCTTCTATTAATTTACATATCTCATAATTTCGTAAATTGATTAATATACATCATTTTTCTTCATTAGGTAAATTATAAATAGTGACTTATATATAATATAATTTTTAATCAACATAGTCATTGTTAATTGATAAAAAAAAAAAAAAACAAGAAAAGTAATTAAATTGGTAGAATAATGGAGCCAGCCAGGGCCTACACAAGGTAGGAAATTAATTTAGTTTCAGATCAACTAGTAGGGAATCCGTGCTAACGCATGGACAAATGTGTTGAAAAATGTAAAGACATTTTAAATTTTATTTATAATGTCGTATTCATTTTATAATAATACCACTAACTCATATTAACATATACGAGTATATATATATATATATATTAATAAGTAAAAAATTAATTATGGTTAACTAGTAATATTTATTATACTATATCGAATTTTAAAAAATAACAAAATAAAAAATGGTGAGATGTTACTAATATCTTTTTTAGATTAAATTATTAATTTTAAAATCTAATTAAATTGATGTCTTATACTATATAAATTTAAAGTTAATACACAAATAAAAAAAATTATTGTCTAATATTTATATATATTTATATTTATGATACGATAAAATGATTCAATTACTATAAAATGTTAAAGAATAATACATTAATTTTGGTGACATAAATTAAATTCAATTAAATAGTGAAATAATGTAAAATCAATAGTAATTGAATAAAAAATAAATTACGAAAAAAATACTCCATATATTTCTAAAAAACTTAAAAATTAAATTATTATAAATTCATATATTTCTAAAAACTTTATGAAACATTACGTTATTTGTGATATTACAATTACGATTGTTGTCATAATATAATAGAATCTTCAAACCACGACAATTTGTTATTCTAGATACAGTTAACATACAATTGACCATGATTAAATACCGGTTTTTTCAAAAAAATATCTACATTAGAAAAAGATTGTTCTGAACTTGTACTAATAGTGATAGCATATGACACAATTAATCAACGGAAACTGTATACGTTGAAACTTGAAAGACAATTTAGGATCAGAATGTATCAATTAATGTAAGTCGCGGTATCAATACAAGTTGTCCACAACTACTTTCAGTTAGAACCTTAGCTTCAAGAACTTTATCACCCAACCGAGTTATAACCAACCAACCTACAAATAAAACAAAATATTATATTATAAACTTATAGATATAACCAACCTCCAATAGATGCTATCCATTCAGAAAAAATAATTCAATTTACATACAACTTCATCAGATCTCAAGTTTTGCAGCCTCATGTTCTTAATAAGTTTCAGAAGAGTACAATCATTCCACAAATTAGATGAATTGATAGTAGCGTGAACGATATCCTGCTTAGCTCCTTTTGAAATAACAAGTATATAATATTTGACGAAAATCACCTCCAAACACAACAATCTTACCGCCAAATGACAGTTCAAATGACAAAGAATCTGTGAGCTACATAATATCCTTCAAAGTCGTATCGAGAACCTCAATATATACAACATCTCTTCACCATTGGCGCTTCATCCCATATTATAAGACCACATTTAATCAAGAGCTTAGAAATAAGTCCTCCTTGATGAATATTGCATGTAGAATTTTTAGTAACATCAATTGGAATGGAAAATCTAGGATGAGCAGTGCGTCCACCAAGAGGAAGGAGTGAAGTTATACCACTCGAGGCTACATTAATTACAATCTTGCTGTTAGATCTCAAACATGTTGACAAAGTCTTCCATATAAAAGTTTTGCTTGTTCCACCGTACAATATCCATAAACAAAAAATACACCAACCTTACCGGACTAAATTGATGTAATTATTCTATCATACACACTACGTTGTTCATCACCAAGTTTGCTAATTAAATCCTCATACTCTCAAATTTGATACTCCCTCCGTCCCAGAATTATTTGCATGGTTTGACCGACGCACTTTTTAAGAAAAGTGGATTTAGTGGTTGGTGATGTAAGATAAATGAGGGGTATTTTGGGTGATTTGGTGAGGTATAAAGTAAAATGTATGTAAAAAGGAAGTGACAATTTTGAAAATAAAATGATGTTGGAAGAATATTAATTTTGTTGGGTATTTCTATATTAAGAATGTGCAAGTAATCTTGGGACGTCTCAATATGAAAAATGTGCATGTAATCACGAGACGGAGGGAGTATGTTGTATGAAAAATCATTCAAAATCAATCTATTCTAATAAATAACCTTAAAATATATATTCAAGATTCAATTGATAGAATGCATTAGCGAACCAAAATAATAGAGCAAACTAAACTATGAATACGCGCGAGACGTTTGTTTCATACAATCTAGCCTTCGCTATCCCTATGGTGTTTTACCATATTTGCTACTTCAATTACACATTAATTGTTTATAACGTGCAATTTAGCTAGAAATAAATATATAATCATGCAAGTTGATCAGACTCACAAAATCAATAAATATCACATGTCTAACATAAAATAAATAATGAAGAAATCAAAGAGAAGGAGTTGAGAAATCTATTACTAAATAATTGGATAATTAAGGGAAAATATCACTTTTGATCACTGACCTTTACCATTTTTCACATTTGGTCACCCACATTTCATCACTATCAAAATTGGTCACTCACTTATTCGTCACTATCAAAATTGGTCACTCACTTATTCTTTCTCTATCAATTTTGATGCTACTGTTAGAGAATCCGTCATTTACTAACGGAGAAAAGGTTTTGAGCGTCAACTTTTATTTTCCCTCTTTTAATTCTTTAACCCTAAACTCTCAAACCACAATAGAAGTGATAGAAGTGATTTTGAGTTTGTACGAAGAACTGAAGATGTCAAGGAACCAGAATGCTTCTGCACCCCAATACGGTAAGTTTCTATAACTTTTACGTTTAAATATATGGGGTTAATTTGTTTTGTTTTGACCAAGGTTGTAGAAATCGGAAATCGCTAGTCGGGCGTTTTCTGACCGCCTAGCGCCTAGACCGCCTAGGCGATCCGATTTTTTATTTATTTTTTTAATTTTTTTTAAAAAAATACATGAATATCAACACTAAAAAAATAATTTATTTATGTATTATTGATTTGTTTCCCAAATTCACGTTTGTAAATGTAATTAGTAATTTTTTGTTTTTTTTATTTATTTACGAGAATGAAACGACATAGTTTCGAATTTTTAAATTAAAAAAAAACCCTCCTAGACCGCTTAGGTGACGCCTAGACCGCCTAGGCAGCGCCTAATGAGCCAGCCGCCTAGATGGCCCGATTAGTATAAAATCCCATCGGATACCTCCCGCCTAGCGCCTAGGCGGGCCTAGGCGCCGCCTAGACCCGATTTCTGCAACCATGGTTTTGACATTATCATGGTGAGACTGCAAGTGAATAGAGATATGTACTGCAGAAAAATGGATGATGCAATATGCTCTAGAATCAAGTTGACACTACAAAAAAAAATATGGAGGAAGCAGCTGAATGCATTCCTATGAAATCAGATGATTGACATTTTCAAATCATGGGACCATTCGACCAACACACTGTAGACATCACAAAAATCATGTCGTTGTAGAAGATGGGATTTAACAGGGATCCCTTGTAAACATGTTATTTCAGCCATCTCGTGTAAAGATGAGCAACCAGAGTCTTATGTACACCCTTTACAGTGTAGAGGCATTTAAGGAAGCATATGCACATTCTATTTTAGGGATCATGAGTTCAGATTTTTGGCCAAAATGTGATTTGATAGCACCTTTGCCTCCTAAGTATGAAAAAAGGACAGGCAGACCTAAAAAATTGAGAAGAAGGGGTCATAATGAACCCCCACCCCCTACACAACCAACTTATCCACATAAGTTAAAAAAAAAATCAAAGACCTTCGAAATGTGGTAAATGTGGTGTGTTAGGAATTAGGATACAGTGTAAGAACTTGTCCTGAAAAAAAAAATGAAACAAGCGTATAAGCAAGAATGGAGCATGTGGAACTTGTAGTCGTGGAGCCCGAAGAAATACCCATTTGAGAATTTCAGTCAACCAGTGTGGAAAATACTCCAACAATCAATACTCAAGTAAAGAAACAAAAATCACCGGTATGTACATATGTATTTCTTATTTTAATTTAATATTTAAGTTTTTTTGTATCACTAAATTATGTTATTATATTTATTTGTTGTAATAGATCAGAAGAAACTCTCATGTATCTTCTAGAACATTGGGTGATTCATCAACCAACTCTTTTCAGAGTAGCCAAGAATTATCAGTAAGTTATTAATAATCATATAACTCAATTATAATTTATTATCATCTCATTGTTGTTGTTGGTTTACTTTTCATTTTACAGGGTAACCAGGAAATGGAAAACTCAGCAGGTGGTATGAAAAAAATCACAATGAAGCAAATGTGAGTGTGTCTTGGCTTACAATGTCCTTTTATAATTACTGTAATGTTACGTGACTAATTTTTTATTTTATAGGTTGTGCAATTATCAAGAGTACATAATCCAATTATTGTGAAAGGAGGAGTGAATTACATCACTATGTCAAATCTATGAGAAAGAGTGGCAGTGGTTCATCAAAATTAAATGACCAAGGAAAATACCAAAGGAAAAACAAGTGAGAGTGATGGCAAGCCAAATTAGTCAAATTGTGGTGGTCATGTACTAGTTATGTACTCTGTTTTTATAATTATGGTGTGTAGTTCGATGGTTTATAATTATTGTATTCACTGTGGTTGAAAATTGTTCAGACTTGCTTTTGTACTCTGTTTTTCAGACTTTTTTTAATAATATTTCAATTACTGATTTTCATATTGAATTTGTATAATGATTGAGAATACAAACTTATTTCAAAATAGTTAATTATTAGAATTCATTTCTCCATTTATACTTATTCGGGTTTGATAATCTATTCTTAACCACTGACCAGTAATATTAATTGAAGATAAATTCAGTAAAATTTAAAAAAAAAAAAAAGGGTTTGGGGGGTTTAGGGTTAAGGAATTATATTAATTGAAGATAAATTCAGTAAAATTTAAAAAAAAAAATGGGGTTGGGGGTTTAGGGTTAAGGAATTAAAAGAGGGAAAATAAAAGTTGACGTTCAAAACATTTTCTCCGTTAAAAATGACGGATTCTCTAACAAGCAGCATCAAAATTGATAGAGAAAGAATAAGTGAGTGACCAATTTTGATAGTGACGAATAAGTGAGTGACCAATTTTGATAGTGATGAAATGTGGGTGACAAAATGTGAAAAATTGTAAAGTTCAGTGATCAAAAGTGATATTTTTCCGATAATTAATTTATAATAAAGGTTCGCGTCTCTTTGAACTAGAAAATAAAATTAATGGAACATAACTACAAAAATATTACTATAGACTCTCATAAAAAAGAATGTCTTTTAATTTTCTTATCGAAACTAACGCACACCTGCCTCCTTCTTTCTAATAAATGTGCTCCAACTAGTAATATATATGGTTGCCTCCTTACTGATACGGTGATACCCTAATATTAGGTCCAACAAAGTATTGATTAAAGCTTATGGTTAATTAAATCCTGGGTTGGGCGCCATTGATGGAACCGTGATTTTGAGTTTCCTGCATTGATCATTTATTGAGGGCCTCAGTGCTTCTTTTTTATCTATTAACTCGTTCGACTCTTATTAATTTTTTTTTCACAAGTGAATTATACATGTATCTTCAAAATACTTTAATTATACTTAAATTAAGTAGAAAATGAAATATCAAAGTATATAAAGACACAAAGTAACAAGTCGAAAAAATATAATAAAATATCAAATTAATTCTCATAAAATTCTCAATTAAAGCATATAAAATAGGTAATAATCTCGACTCATCAACAATCACTTAAAATTCAACTATAACATTTTAAAATTAACACTTTTATTTTATTTTTTCAATTAATAAATCAAAATTAAAATATACAGAGTATTATAAATTTATTTCAACCCCACGTAAAATACGAATTTTAATTTACACTTGGTTTTTTTTTTTTTTTTTAGGGTAATTTACACTAGTTAACATCTAAAGATTTAGTCATTTAGATAGGCGGGATAGGGAACGTGGGTTGAGAAGAAGTTGGAAGAAAACACGTAGGAGAGAGAAGATTGAGAATTAGTTGTAAATGAAGATGAAGATATGCCCCCGTGCCTAATTGATAGGGCCTAATTTCGGACAAACAATGGAGAAAAAAAATGATTTACGTCCCGCAATTTTTATATTTTTATTTTTACTAAAACGTCTCAAAAAAGATAAAATTTTAATTTATCTCCCATAATTTCATAAATTGCTTAATTTACGTCTTAAAAAATAAAAAGAAGAAATATAATTTTGTAAATTGATTAACATATGTATTATTTTTCTTTTTAATGCAAATTATAAATAATTACTTACTCCCTCCGTTTTATAATTAATAAGTGTTGTTTTAGCTCTTTTCTTTTGTACACAAATAAATGTTTTAAAATTTTTACACCGTTTATTCCTTTTATGCCCTCATTTTAATTTTAGGGTAAAGTCTAGTATGCACTCTAGTCTAAAGAAAAGTGTATGTTATTAAACTGAAAAGTACAACACAATATTACTAAAAAGTGTAAGTCGCTATGACTAAAAATATTATTATACAGTTTAATAATTGAAAAGTGCAACACCATTTACCAAAAAGTGTAAGTCAGTAAAACTGAAAAGTACAACATGGACTAGGGTGCACAACATGCACTCGATTCCATAACAGACCAACCCTAATTTTAGAAAATCTCCTAATTTCTAACTTACTTTTATAAACTTGAAATAATTGAAAAAGATTGGTTAAATTTTTTTGGAAAGATCGAAAGAAATTAATGTGATTAAAATATTTTTTTATTATGTAAGGATATACTTATCAATACATACACTTTCTTAATTTCAACAAATTTCATGAAAACAACACTTATTTAATTTCAACAAATTTCATGAAAACAACACTTATTGTAGTACAATATATTATTTAATCCACGTAATCATTGTTAATGGGTATAAAAAGAGAAATTAGTTCCAGCAGTAACATTAATAAAAAAGCCCCCTAAATTCCTTTAACAAGACATCGCACAAAACTTTGGTATAATAATGGAGCCAGCCAGAGCCTACACAATGTAGGAAATTAATTTAGTTTCAGATCAATATTTTCGGTTTTCATGATATTGCTGAAAAGCCAGCTGGGCCTACACAATGTAATTTCAGATTAATATTTTCGGTTTGGCCACGGCTAAATGTCCCTTTTAATTGTGTACAGTATATCATTTGCATGCATTAACTTTTTCCTATTTAATAGTACAATTTTTTAAATGGTTGAATGTTACTTATGAGTTATAATATAATATTAGTTCAATTACAGTATAGTATTAATTTAAATACAATTAGTATTAGCTTACATATTGTATAGTATTAGTTCAAATACTCCGTATTAAATAACAACAAGTTACATGTATGTAAGGGTACACAATAGTGCAACCCTTATTAGGACTTCAACCTAAAGATTTAAAAATAAAAATTACGATTCAAAAGACTCCAATATCCTTTTATTAATTTATACAAATTATAACACAATAACTCTAATTTATACATTTACAATTAAGAACTGAGCCACTGTCGAATCTAGGAGTGGATAAATATACCAAAATTTTGATAGACCAAACTTTTCGTAGCGAAAAAATATCAAAAATTTTAGTACAACATGATATCGTACCGAAATTTTTGGTACGATAAAAGTATGAAAAATGATCATACTGCGGTATTTCGATATACCGATTTTTTTCCGAATCGGTATGAAACGCTATATTGATATACCGAAATACAAAAACTTTAATAAAATAATAGTTTTATAATAGTATAACTTATAATTTTATATTATTTTTAAATTAAAATAACATTAATTATTAAAACTTAAATAAAATAAACCTTAAATAATTAATTTCGATATAAATTGACGCTTCAATATTTTCGGTATGAATTGGTATATTTTTATTTTGATATAAAAAGATGGTTCGATATTTTTGATATGAATCGGTACACCGATATAGTACGGTATACCGATATACCGTACCGAAAATTCGATATACAGAAATTACAGTACGATGTCGGTATGAATTTTTACATTTTCATATATACCGAAATTTTCGATACCGTAGTAACGGTATGAATTTTTTCAATATCGAAATTTTCGATATGATAACAACATGTAACAAATATTTTATAAAAATTTTTGAAAAAATTGGAAAATTTGATTTTTTTTTTTTCGGACAAGCCAAATCTAAAATCTAGAAAAAAACCTAAATCTGAAAAATAAAAAATCAAATACAGAACCAAACCAAACTTATAAAACCAAAATACAAAAAAAAAATGAAGATAATAATAAGCACATAGCCGAAACTTATCATGGTTAATCGGAGGGGACGGCACGACGCAGAGGAGGCGGTGGCGCGAGGCATGGGGAGAGGGGGACGCGGCGTGACAGTGAGGAGGAAGAAAGTAGAAGAAGAAGAGGAGAGAACGAGGGCGGCAATAGGAGGGCATGCTGCCGGCGGTGAGTGGAGAGGTGCTTTCATCCGCGCGGCGGGTGAAGTACTCATAATTAAAGGGGACCATTTATCCATGGCCTTTCGGTTTTCATGATATTGCTAAAAAGTCAGCTGGTCCTAGGAAATTTAGTTAGTTAATTTCAGATATCAATATTTTCGGTTTTCATGATATATACTGTTATACCTAGTCAAAGAGGTCAATCTTTGACAAGTCAATCCTAGTCACCATCTTACGTGGCGAGGACCAGTCAACAGTCGTGCGACGACTAGTCAATAAGACCAAGAAAATGTAATAGATTTAATGTATTTAATATGTTTAAGTGCTCGTCCAAAGATGTTGGCGAGCACTCTCTTAGTTAGCTGCTCGCCCAAGTATGTGGCGAGCACGTGCTTATTCTTAGTTAAGATGTTTTAAGTGTTGAAGTCTTGGGAGACAACATGGAGCGTGGCGACCACTCTCCTCGACGGCCCACCGGCGACCACCATGGCCCAGCTCCTCGGCATCTCGGCGAGGACGAGCACCAGAGGCGGTTTAGCATTAAATGCGCCATCAAATCACCTTTTCGGGCAGAATGAAGGCCCAATCTGGAGGCTCCACGTGTAAAGGGCGGGCAGCCCTCGAAAAGCAGTATATAATGCCCATTTGGGCTCATTTGTAAGACAAGTGAAAGATTCCACAAAATCTCCCTACCCAAAGCAATAAACTCTCCCAAGCTTCTAAAGCTTTAGCTTCTCCAAGAAGCTATATCTTGTGTTCTTGTGTGTTCTTCATCAAGTTCATCACAAATCATCACTTTAATCCATATAAACACGTAATAACCCCCGTTTAATTATATATGTTTGTATCGTGCTAAGCACAGTCCACATCCAAAGTCAACCCGTTTATAGTGCATACAACATATACCTCGGCCTATTTAATCCTCCCCATTCTCAGTGGGAGTTAATTAAATCCAATTTGATGATTGAAGAGAGCATGAGTTCTAATTTCTTGTTCAAATTACTAGTAATATTTTTGTTCTTCATGCCTTTATTAATGAATATTTCAGTAGGATTTAAGCAGCTGCTGCAGAAAAGCATGGGTGTTCACATTAGTAATGCAAATTTGAATCACATTATGTGCTTTTTGTTGGCAATGGCGATTATTGTCTACTTTGTGATCATAAGAATGTCGACGTTAATGGGTCCAAAGAAGGTTTACATGGTGGATTTTAGTTGCTACAACCACCATCCTTCAATGTCCATCTCGAGGGACGAAGCTTCCAACAGAATGTCAAGTTGGCTAACCCCCGAAAACCTTGCATTCGCCAACAGGGTGCTCCACAGGAATGGGGTTGGTGACACCACTTTTATTCACGGCTGGGAAGATTTCCCGCCGGAATGCACCTTCTCCTCCGGCAGGAAAGAGGCGGAGACTGTCATCTTTGGAGCCGTCGATAATCTTTTTGCCAAAACGAGGAGGTGGGTGGATCCAGCTCGTGATATTGGTATTGTCATCGTCAACAATACCACCTTCAATCCGGTGCCATCCCTTTCGGCCATGGTGGTCAACAAGTACAAACTTAGACAAGACGTGCTCACCTTTAACTTGGGCGGCATGGGCTGCTCCGCCGCCATCATCGCCCTCGACCTCGCCAAACGCCTCCTACAGGTTCGGATATTTTATTCCATTTTTTTTACACATATATGTACACCCTCTTGCAGTCTAATGAAGGGTAAATATGTATATATTGTGAAGGTCAAAATTATAATGATTGTTTTTATGATATACAAATCAGAATAAATTGAAAAGGGGAGTATGAAAACTTTTGAAGTAGTATATGGTTTTTCAGCTTAATTTAGCAATTATGAATATTATTGAATTTAGTCCTACCTAATTAATATTTTTTTGAGACATGAATTTTTTTTTTTTTTTTTGGTTTTTGTAAATCCTATTTACGCTAAAGAGATAATCGTGAGCATTATATCATTCCCGTCTTGATCTATTTGTACATATGATAATACAGGGACGACGCAACTGTCATGCCCTAATCGTGAGTGTAGACTGCCCAAACGCCGGCCGTTACCTCGGCAACGACAGATCGAAGCTGGTGTCGATGTGCCTCTTCCGAATGGGAGGCGCGGCTGTGCTCTTATCCAACCGATCATCCGATCGCCAGATTTCAAAATACGAACTGAAACACACCCTCCGCACCCACCTCGGCGCAGACGACGCAGCTTACAATTGCGTCTTCCAGGAACCGGACAAAGAGGGAAAAGTCGGTTTCACATTATCGAAATCCCTAATATCCGTTGCGGGAGAAGCTCTAAAAGCCAACATCACAACTCTGGGGCCATTAGTACTCCCAATATCCCAACAGTTGATATTTGTTGCAACTTTAATTGCCAGAAATGTATTAAAAATAAAAGGTGTAAAGGCATATGTTCCAGATTTCAAGCTCGCTTTTGAGCATTTTTGCATCCATGCGGGTGGAAAGGGGGTGTTGGACCAAGTGGAGAAGAATCTGAAGCTCACGAAATGGGACATGGAACCTTCTAGAATGACATTGTATAGGTACAGTAACACTTCTAGTAGTTCAGTTTGGTATGAACTTGCGTATGCAGAAGCTAAAGGGAGGATCAAAAAAGGAGACCGCGTTTGGCAGATTGGATTCGGGTCGGGTTTCAAGTGTGGGAGTGGAGTGTGGAGAGCATTGAGGACTATTAATCCTGATCACGAGGATAATAATCCCTGGACTAATATCATTCACAACTTTCCTGTTGTTAATGATCTTAATTGTCCATAATTAATTAAATAAACATGCCTAAAAGCACCATATTATTATTGTATTAGTAACATGGAGAAAATAATGAATGTGTGTAATTGTTGTAATTCGCTTCGTTTGAAATTAGACTTTTATGATACGTTTGTTAAGTTCAAAATTTTGATCGAAAATCAATTTTCCACAACTATCAAACGTTTTCAATCTGATGGGGGTACCGAGTTCACAAATAACAAATTGCAAGACCTTTTCAGAAATTGTGGCATTCTACATACCATGTCTTGTCCATACACCCCTGCTCAAAATGGCCGTGCAGAAAGAAAACATAGACATATTACAGAAACAGGGTTATCTATGTTGTTTCATTCATCTATCCCTATGGAATATTGGGTTGAAGCTTTTGGTGCTGCGGTTTATGTGATTAATCGTTTACCCTCTTCTGTGTTATCCGATAAATCACCGTTTCAATTGGTATTTTCCTCTCCTCCAAATTATGATAATCTTCATGCGTTTGGATGTAGAGTTTATCCATGCTTATGAGATTATGCTGCTAACAAGTTTTCTCCTCGCAGCATTCCTTATGTTTTCTTGGGTTACAGTTCCAGGCATAAGGGTTTTTGCTGTCTCGATACAACATCGTCTCGTTTGTACATTAGCAGGCATGCTCGGTTTGATGAGGAATATTTTCCCTTTGCACCTTCCACACGGTCCTCTTCAGCCGACTCGTTGGATTTTTCGGCTTATAGGGATCTTGGTTCGGCTCCCATTTTTCCTTCGCCTTCGAGTCCAGCAGTGGTTCCGATGGATTTGGCTGCTTTGACTCCTTGTTCAGCATGTCCGGATCTCACGTTTACGGCATCTCCGGCGCGCCTGGCCTCTCCGCCACCTTCACCACCGGCCTCGCCTCCGCCTTCGCCATTGGCCCCTTTGCCGCCACCTGCTTCGGTATCAACTCATCCTATGCGAACACGTGCCAAGGATGGCATTTTCAAGCCAAAGTATCCTCCTTCAACTTCTTACTTGGCTCATAGTGGTTTTCTTTCCACTCTACAGTCTTCTAAGGAGCCCAAGGGTTTCAAATCAGCTGCAAAATCACCTCACTGGATTTCTGCAATGGACGACGAGCTTAAGACTCTTCATGCCAACAACACTTGGACTTTGGTCCCTCGTCCTGCTACTGAAAATGTTATTGGTTCTAAATGGGTCTTTCGTACCAAGTATTTAGCGAATGGTTCTATTGATCGCTATAAAGCTCGCTTAGTTGCTCAAGGGTTTTCTCAGCTTCCTGGTTTCGATTACGATCATACTTTCAGTCCTGTAGTCAAAGCTTCCACTGTTCGTATCATACTCTCTTTGGCGGTTATTAATAATTGGCCATTACGTCAATTAGATGTAAACAATGCTTTTCTGCATGGTGTTCTTCAAAAGCCTGTTTACATGGAGCAACCACCTGGCTACATTGATTCTGTTCGTCCTTCCTTTGTTTGCAAGCTAAATAAGGCGATTTATGGTTTGAAGCAGGCTCCTCGGGCGTGGTTTCAACGCTTTTGTTCCTTCTTGGTAAGTCTTGGTTTTCTTGAAAGAAAATTTGACACTTCTTTGTTTGTCTTTCGCCAAGATCGTTTTTTGCTTTATTTACTTGTCTACGTGGATGACATTATTATCACTGGGAGTGACCAGTAGCTTATTGATCATATTATTCTTCGAATTCGCCGTGAATTTGCGATTAAAGACCTAGGGCGGCTGAATTATTTCCTCGGCTTGGAGGTAACTTATACGAAATCTGGTATCTTCTTGGGTCAGTCCAAGTATGCGCGAGACATCATACTTCGATCTGCTCTTCTCGATGCCAAACCAGTGTCTACTCTGATGCTGATTGGGCTCGTTGCCTTGACACTCGCTGCTCCACTTATGGTTATTCAATATTTTTGGGTCCGAATCTTATTTCTTGGAGTGCTAAGAAACAACCCACTGTCTCTCGTTCCAGCTGTGAGTCTGAGTATAGGGCTTTGGCTAATGCTGCCTCTGAAGTTATTTGGGTCACGTTACTCTTGCGTGAACTTCATGCCATGCCTTCATCTTCACCAAAGCTCATGTGTGATAATAAGTCTGCGCTCTTTCTTAGCCAAAATCCAGTGGCTCATAAGCGTGCAAAACACATTGATATTGATTATCATTTTGTTCGGGAAATGGTTGATTCGGGTCGTCTATCTACCCATTTTGTCCCCTCAAATCTTCAACTTGCTGATATATTCACCAAGAGTCTTCCGCGACCGCTATTTGAATTCTTTCGATCCAAGCTTCGCGTATCTCCAGTCTCCACATCCGCTTTGCTTGAGGGGGTAATAGGAATAATGATTTAGTCCATAATTGATTTAGTCAAAGATCTTTAGAGATTTGTATATATTTTTCATATCTGTAATTACTTGTAGGTTACTCTGTAAACCCTAATTGTAATCTTTATATTTTCTCTTATTCTTTCAGATGATCTGCTATATATACATGTATAAATGTTGTAAAATTTTACACGTTTTTTTTTTGTATCTTTATTCCTTTACATAGTATAAAATAGAAGTTGTGTGTATAATAGCTTATGTTTTGTCAATTCAGAGAACTGTGGATTCTTTCACATACAACCTGATTTATAATATAATGTTTTAGGCTTTTGATAGTTTTCCCATTAAAATTCAGTCGAAGAAGGTATATGGAATATATGAAATTAGGAAAATCTAATTGAATGGAGAAGCTAGATTCGTCTCTATTTTTCAAATATATTAATTTTTTATATGAATGATGATTTGATGTGATAATTCACTAATCTCAAACAATTTAAAGACTTGAATCACTTTCTAACTGATCGGGCCTAATTTCAGAATTTGATGAAACAAATTACTAAAAAACTCTATTCACTGCTAATGAAAAAGACATAACAAAAAAAATACTGTAAGCTTTAATTTGGCGCTGTGTTTATAGTGATATAATTAATTAAGTAAATTTTGTTAAAGAAATGATTCTTCATACTGATTTAATTTCTGTAAATTTATTTATGATAGAAAACATGAAATAGTACAATTGTTTCCTCATATATTTATAGAGGAACGCGCTAGTAACGGCCGTGTAACAAACTAATTGGGTATCTAGCTATACTCCTAGTTCTAGGTGTTTCTAGACTTTTCTAAAAGCTAGATATGCATCTATATACAATACGAAGATATGCATAAATAGAGCTTCTTGAATAATCCTAACATGCTCCATTTGAATATGGACTATCCTCTAGCAAAAATTCCCATGGAGGAACGCAGCAAATGAAAACGAGCAGGTGACAAGAATTTAGTGCATGTCAGCCGGATGAACTTCTGAGGCAATGTAACGAACGTCCAGAGCACCTGAAGCAACCTTTTCACGAAGAAAATGAACATCGATCTCCATATGTTTGGTGCGAGAATGAAAGGCAGGACTAATATAATTGAATGGAGAAGCTAGATTCGTCTCTATTTTTCAAATATATTGATAACATCCTAGTATTATTTATATGAATGATGACTTCAGGGACGGAACTACACTTATCTGGGTCCGTCCTGGATGACTTGACGGGGCCTAATTTCAGAATTTGATGAAACAAATTACTAAAAAACTCTATTCACTGCTAATGTCTAATGAAAAGACATAACAAAAAAATACTGTAAGCTTTAATTTGGCGCTGTGTTTATAGTGATATAATTAAGTAAATTTAAGGTATATATGAGGAAATCAATACCCTTGGTTTATATATATCGATTATCTAAATACTCCTTGTTATTGAACCGATCGAATTCGATTTCCAAATAGGTATACGAACAGTATCCCTAGTGAGAAAGGATATTTGGTCATGCATGCCAGATTTAAATAGGGAAAATTATTTTTTCAGGACCAACTTAGGGAGGGTTGCAAAAAGAGGACTACAACTTTACGGACTAGCAAAATTAGGTCCGTAACATTTTTTTTTTGGGTTGGTCTGCTATGAACTCGAGTGCATGTTGTGCACCCTAGTCCATGTTGCACTTTTCAGTTTACTGACTTACACTTTTTGGTAAATGGTGTTGCACTTTTCAATTATTAAACTGTATAATAATATTTTTAGTAATAATTGAAAAGTGCAACACCATTTACCAAAAAGTGTAAGTCAGTAAACTGGAAAGTGCAACATGGACTAGGGTGCACAACATGCACTCGAGTGCATACTAGACTTTACCTTTTTTTTTCCGCAATTTCAGACCAGATTAGTCCAAACGACCAAATTTTGGGCTGATTTTGCACGTAAAAGTCACGTGAGGCTCATTTTACTGGCTGAACTTTGGGGGATAGAAAAAGAGGATCGCAACTTTATAGTCAAGCAAAATTAGACCCGTAATTTCTTGCATAATTTTGGAGCGATTTTTAAATTTATACTCCCTCCGTCCCCGAGGAATTTGCACACTTTCTATATATGGATGTCCCATACCAATTTGCACACTCCATAAAAGGAAATATTGTCATAACCCTCACCCTCAAAATATACACATATTTACCCATATGTCATTATTTTTTACACTCAACCTACCTCTTACTTTACTTTATTCATAAAAGTTTACAAAACTATCCCTCAAAACATCACTCATTACACTTTTTCTTACACATTTATTAAAATGTGTGCCATCCCAGAGGTGCAAATTCCTCTGGGACGGAGGGAGTATAAATTTAAAAATCGCTCAATTAGCATGTTATATTAAATTTACGTTTATTAAAATAATTAATTCAAATAAAAATTGTCAATTTCAATTGAAAAATAAATTGAATATCATAAAAAAAAAAAAAAAATACTCACCAAAATGCAGAATTTCAAATAGGAGGGATGGGGCCATGTAGAATTGAAAAAGACTCTAAATTATGGAGTATAAGATAAAAGAGGTGTTTAATCATTATTTAAATTAAACTACAAAATTCTTTCAATAATTTGAAAAAATTTAGAGGGAAATTTTACACTCCCTCCATTTTCTAATATATGTTATTTTAATTTTTAAACTATTTTTAAAATACATGTCATTCTAAAAAATTTTCTTTAAATTTAACCATTTATCCTTATTCATTTATCACAAATATATTTTATAAAATGAATATGGTGGTATAAATAGTTTGCAAAAATTATGAAAAAACATAAATATTGTTTATATCAAAATGAGCCCGATTTATGAATATGGGCTACATTCTTGACCAAATTCTTTATTAAACAAATTTTCTATACTAAAATTAGGAATACTTAATAGTTATAATTAATTAAGGATATTATAGTCATAAATTTACAATCTTAAATTATTGTCAAAAATCAAAATGACATATATTAAAAAATGAAGGGAGTAATTTACTCAAAAGTAAATTAAGTTCATTTTGGGTCGTTTTGGATCGTTGCGTGGCGTGCTTTTTCTTTTTTCAAATATAAGGGTATTCAATTGTATGGTGCAATTGATGCAATTGAGCCACTATTTTGATTTAATTTGAAGTAAACTTTTATATGCAATTGAGTGCATGCCATAAAATTGAATTTTAAGTAATTTAGATAAATCTCCAATTGAATTTTTAACCATTCATATTAGAATAGTTAATAACAATTTCTTGAATGCAATTGAGTACATGTGCATCACATTATTGAATTTTAAGTGATTTGAATATATATTCAATTTTCCAATTGAATTTGCAATATCCACATTAGAATCAAATCAAATCAAAATTATGGTTCAATTATACTAATTGCATCATACAATTGGGTGCACATAAAAGTAAGGGGGTGTTTGCAAACTCTATTAACGTACAGCTTAAAAACACTTATTAGAAGTTATAAATGTGAGAGGGTTATAGATGTGAGAGGCAGCTTTAAAAAAAGAATTGATTATGTCCCCTCCAATTGAGTTTACAAACACTCTCTAACTCCAAATTAAAATTGTCCCTCAATTGCATTAAACATTTTTTTTTTGAGAAGGCACCATACGATTGAGTGCACACAAATGAGGATAAAATTAAGTCAATTTAGTCTCATAACTTTTAACCTTTTTTGAAATGGTCCCAAAAAAGATAAATGTATCAATTTAGTTCCATTTTTTTTTTTCAATAATATTTAACTTTTTTTTAGATCAAAACATAATAAATTGTGACAAAATGAGATTAAATTGGTACATTTAACTTTTTGAGACCAAAACAGAACAAATTGCAAATAAATGTGACTAAATCTATACAAATGTGACTCTTGATTTTAATGTAATGGACAAAAATTCAATTGAATAATTAAAATTGTATTCCCTCTAACCTTCATTTATTGTTAAATTCTCTCATGCAATTGAGTGAATAGATACCACTACAAAAAAGAGGTTGTTTATCGACAAAAATAGCGACGAAATTTTAGTAGAAAGCCATGCTTACCGACAGACATACCGACTGAAAAATTCGATCGAAACCAATCTCGTCGGTAATTATTATCGGCGGAATTTTTCATTCCATCGATAATACCGACGGATTACAGACAGACAAAAATGGTCGATATTTCCGACGGAAACCTCCACGACTCGTTTACGAACCGGGGCAAATTTATGTTGGTGATATTCGAAAAAAATAATTTAAAATGAAATTATTTATGTCGCTATTTTCATCGCCATTACCGACGGAATTGCAGACGGAATTTCATTTCCAATTATTTGTTCCGTTTGAAACGGAGATTCATCTTCATTACTTTGTTCCTTTTTAGGGACTTCTACCATTAACATTACCTTTACTTTGCAAACAGTGTGACATTCATTACTACGTGATCGTCCTAGATACGTGCAGTAGTATACTTGAGATACTTGATGGACAAATACAAATGGATCGTCCCCGCTATACCTCCTTTTCGAATTAACGTCCACGAGCTTGTACTCCGGATGAATTTTTGTTCCTAAAGGGCCTGAATGAAACCAATGACACTTGAACAACACCACAGTCTTTGCTGGATATCCCGAATATTCTACTTTAACGACTTTGTGCAACGCCCCAAAGTAATCACTTGCATCTGCATTGTAATTCACACTGTTAACGCAAACACCACTGTTGGTAGTCGCTTTTCTTGATGCAAACTCGGATGTATGAAATCTGTAGCCATTCACAATATAGTCGTTGTATGTCCTTACACGACGTAGTGGTCCTTTGCTGAGATCCTGTAAGAATCGACTCTCAAAATCGTGTGACCGTCCCTATACAGTTCAAATTAACATTAATTAAAATAAATATTTATTTACGTAAAATATAAGTAAATGGTACTCACATAACGTTGGAACCATCAGACAAATTCGCGTTGAAGACGAGCATCTATATTTATATCTGAGATGTTTTGTTCTGCTCGATGTAGTTCTTGAGTATACATCCTAATTCACAATATCCAACCACAGATAATATCAAATAACATAAATGAAGTGGTATTTGATTAGATGATAAATATATGAAATACTTACTCAATGTAAGACTGAACTTCATCACAATTCAATAAAACATATGTTTCATACAATGAATACGCGCGAGACGTTTGTTTCATACAATCTAGCCTTCGCTATCCCTATGGTGTTTTACCATATTTGCTACTTCAATTACACATTAATTGTTTATAACGTGCAATTTAGCTAGAAATAAATATATAATCATGCAAGTTGATCAGACTCACAAAATCAATAAATATCACATGTCTAACATAAAATAAATAATGAAGAAATCAAAGAGAAGGAGTTGAGAAATCTATTACTAAATAATTGGATAATTAAGGGAAAATATCACTTTTGATCACTGACCTTTACCATTTTTTACAATGAGAGAAGAGTCTTCGTCAAAGCTCACTATGGAAGAAATGTTTATAACATTCATGGGAGAAACTAAGAAGTTCATGGGAGAGACGAAGAGTTTTATGACAAAGACTTGGCAAAAGTTTGAGAGTCAAGATGAGAAAATTGGTCAATTGGCAAATGAAGTGATGGGAATCAAGAATGATGTGAAAGCCATTGAGATTCAAGTGGGCCAAATTGCTAATATGGTTGGAAATCAACACAAGCCGGGTCGATTCTCCTCAACCACGGAATTGAACCCCAAGGAGCAATGCAACTCAATTAAGTTTAGGAGTGGCACAAGCTACGAAGAGCCCAAGATGCCATTAGAGGAGGAAGTGGTAATAGCACCCGAGGGTGTTGACAAAGAAGATGGCTTAGTGAAAGAGAAAGAAGAGAAAGAAGGGGAGAAGAAGAGTGGGGAGGCAATCCTTCCACAAAACAAAGGCAAGAATGTAGTGCCCCTCCCATATACGCAAAGGGTGAAGAAGAAGAACTTGGATAGCAAGTTTGTCAAGTTTGCGGAGATGTTCAAGAAACTCCATATCAACATCCCTTTCGCCGAAGCTCTTGAACAAATACCACATTACTTCAAATTCTTGAAGGAGATAATGTCACACAAGAGGGAAATTGAGGCGTATGAGACGGTGCACTTAACCAAACAATGTACCTCCATAATTCAAGCTAAGCTACCTCCAAAGCTTAGGGATCCCGGATCCTTCACTTTATTATGCATCATTGGAGATGGAGGTACATTGAGAGCCCTATGTGATTTGGGAGCAAGCATCAACCTCATGCCATTGTCACTCTTCAAATCACTTGGTTTAGGAGAGCTCACACCAAACACAATGAGCCTCCAATTGACGGATAGGTCTATGACATACCCTTTGGGTATAGCGGAGGATGTATTGGTCAAAATCGACAAGTTTATCTTTCCGGTAGACTTTGTGGTTTTGGATATGGAGGAAGACAAAAACACTCCATTGATATTGGGAAGACCATTTTTGACAACCGGAGAAGCCAAAATTGATATGAGGAATGGAGAGTTGGAGCTTCGAATGAATCAAGAGATAGTTACAATTGATATGATTTGATTGCGAATTAATGGGTTGAATCAGATAAGTGCGAAAATAGGAATTTTGTTCATGTATTCTCGTTTGAGCCTAGGATTGAGGCTGCAATTTGGGGAAGAACAGTGGAATGAATCTTATTTTTTAGAGCATTAAGCACAAAGCGGTTTATTGCTTGCTTTTTTATTTCTAAAAATCTATTTGATTTTAATTGATAATCTTTTTTATTTCTGAAAATCTATTTGATTTCAATTGATAATTAACTCTGCATAATTTCATTCTTCGTACAGTATTGAAAAGTGGTTCTTATTAAAAAGTGGTATTTGTAATACTGAAAAGTGGTACTTTGTAATATTGAAAAGTGGTAATTTATTTACTGAAAAGTGGTAACTATTATTAGTGGTAATTTTGTTGAAGTTGTAATTTTGTTATTGAAAAGTGGAGTTTTTTCTTATTGAAAAGTGGTAATTTTATTATTGAAAAGTATAGTTCTTTCTTTGTACAATACTGAAAAGTGGTTCTTATTAAAAAATGGCATTTGTAATACTGAAAAGTGGTAATTTGTAATACTGAAAAGTGGTGTTTACTAAAAAGTGGTAACTATTATTAGTGGTAATTTTGTTGAAGTTGTAATTTTGTTATTGAAAAGTGTAGTTTTTTCTTATTGAAAAGTGGTAATTTTATTATTGAAAAGTATAGTTCTTTCTTATTGAAAAATGGTAATTTTGTTACTTATTGTTCATTTTGTTAATGAAAAGTGGTAATTTTATTATTGAAAAGTATAGTTCTTTCTTATTGAAAAATGGTAATTTTGTTACTTATTGATCATTTTGTTAATGAAATAGTTAGTTTTTTTTTTTTACGGGGAGAAATAGTTAGTTATTTCTTATTGAAAAATGGTCATTTTGTTACTTATTGGTCATTTTGTTAATGAAAAGTGGTAATTTTATTATTGAAAAGTATAGTTCTTTTTTATTGAAAAATGGTAATTTTGTTACTTATTGGACTATTATTATTGAAAAGTAGTAATTCTTAGAGAATTTTTTAAAAAAAAAAAAGAGAAAAAGACACTAGAATCAAACCTAAGACCTCATAGTTATAAAAAGCGCCTATAACAGCTTGGACATTGATTATTCGTTTTGTATTTTTTCATTTTTATAATACATAAAGAATTGATTGTACAATAATGTGCACAGTGCACACTGTGCACAGGAGACCAATTCTTTTTTAAAACAGTCTATTATAAACATCACGTACCTTATCAAGTGCCTCTATCGTGCTTTTGTTGTTTAATTAACTAATCTAAAACGATCTTCAACAGACTATGATATTGTGCATTGACACATTCATAAATCATAATGCATGATAAAACTAAAAATGTATTTTTAAAAACAAATAAGACAATTTCAATACACATAGTGAAGTAAATATAAATTAATTTATGTTTCAAGGAAACAAGAAGGATGATCATTCTTCAATATATCCACGTATCATAAAACTTGATAAAATAATTAACGAAATAACAACTTCAACACAAACTAACAAAGAAAATACAAATAACAAAATAACAACTCTCCTCTTGATATATATATTCTTGCTTACTAATACTCCTATTGTACATAAGTTTTAATTAATTTATTCAATTTTATTTTGTTTGCGGGTTTTGTTCTTTAAATTTGAAAGTCTTTCAGAAGTCAATTTTATTTATTCGCGAGCTTCTAATTCATTTTAATAATTTAATGTTCTTATACTTACTGTTATTCAATGTATATATTTCTTCATTGATTGTTCATTCTAATTTTATATTACTCCCTTCGTCCCGTGATTACTTGCACACTTTTCTTATTGGAACGTTCTAAAATTACTTGCACACTCTTAATATGGAAATACCCCACAAAATTAATAACCTCACAACATCATTTTATTTTTAAATTTGCCACTCTTTTTTTCCATACATTTCACTTTACACATCATCAAATTACCTAAAATACACCTACTTTATCTTACATTCAACTACTAAATCCACTTTTCTTAAACAACGTAACATCAAACTATACAAATTATCCTGAGACAGAGGGAGTACATTTTTTATCCTACATGTATTTATACATTCCGATGAAGGTTATTTTCCTTAATTCTTTTTTTTTTTTTCAAATTCATTTTTCCACTTCGTTTTTGTTGTGCCCCTCTTAATTGTTTTTCCTTTCATTTACATCTTTATGGAGTATTATTTATCAAATTTATATATCATTAAAAGATAAAGTTTTTTAATTCAATTTTTATACTATAGAATAAAAATAAATCTACAATATAATTAAATAAAAATTTTGTAATAATTTTTTTCTTGAGTCTAATGCGGGGATTAAAAACTCAATTGAACAATTGATGTGTTGTCGCCGACACCCAAAAATAAATCCTAATTACCAGTGGTACGATCAAATTAGTTCGAATTATTTTTTTCAGTTTAATTAATTAGAAGGTACGAACTCTAATTAACATATTCTAATGAATAACCTCAAAACATATATTCGAGATTCAATTGATAGAATGCATTAGCAAACCAAAATAATAGAGCAAACTAGACTATAAATACGAGACACTCATTTCATACAATCTAGATTTCGCTATCTGTGTTCTGTCCTATTTGCTAGCTACTTCAATTACACAGTTATAATAATTACGATTATAACGTGAAATTTAGCTTAAAAAAATGTATAATCATGTAAGTTAATTAGGCTCACAAAATTAATAAATATCATATGTCTAGCATAAAATAAATAACGAAGTAATAAAGAGAAAAAAATTGAGAAATCTATTACAAAATAAATTAATGAATAATCAAATCATAACAAAGGTTTATACTTCCTCAAATTAGAAAGCAAAATTAGCTGAACATAACTACAATAAAAACAAGGTACACTCACATTGAAAATCTATTTTTCTTATCGAAATTAACGCACACCTGCCTCCTGCTTTCCAATAATTGTCCACGCCTCCAATTAGTACTATATTGGTTTGCCTCCTTATTTGTTTGCTGCCCACGATACCCTATTATTAGGCCCAACAAAATTGATTAATTGCGTTTGGATGAGGGAATTTCAAATGACATGATTTTAGTGAGAATTTCAAATTCTTTCAATTTTAACTAATAAAAAGAGGTACTAAATATTTGAAATCCATTCATTTAATCCAAATAGGTGGAGTGGATTTAGATTATGAATTTAAAATCCACACCTAAATCCCTCCATCCAAACACAACCTAAAGTTAATGGACGCGCTTATGGTTAATTAAATCCTGGGTTGGGCGCCATTATATTGATGGGGCCGTGATTTTGAGTTTGCTGCATTCATCATTTATTGAGGGTCTCAATGCTTCTTTTTCTCTCTATTGACTCGTTTTACTCTAATTTAGTTTTTCCTCACACGTATTTTGCCAATATATCTTTAAAATACTTTAATTATATCTTATTTAAGTAAAAAATGAAATATCAAAGTATATGAAGATACAAAGTAACAATTGGAAAAAATACAACAAAATATCAAATTAATTCTCATAAAATTCTCAATTAAAGCATATAAAATATGTAATAATTTAGATTCATCAACAATTACTTAAAATTCAATTATACTCCCTCCGTCCCGGAATTACTTGCATGGTTTGATCGGCACGTTGTTTAAGAAAAGTGGATTTAGTGGTTGATGATGTAAGATAAATGAGGGGTATTTAGGTAATTTAATGATGTGTAAAGTGGATTTGATGATGTGTAAAGTCAAATTTAAAAATAAAATGATGTTGTGAGGTTATTAATTTTATGGGGTATTTCCATATTAAGAGTGTGCAAGTAATTTTGGGACGTACCAATAAGGAAAGTGTGCAAGTAATCACGGGACGGAGGGAGTAACATTTTAAAATTAAAACTTTTATTTTATTTTTTAATTAATAAATTAAAATATATTATAAATTTATTTCAACATACATCTAAAGATTTAGATGGGAGAGAATAGGGAACTTGGGTTGAGAAGAAGTTGATAGAAGTCGCGCAGGAGAGGGAACACGATCTAAGTAAGATTAGGGTGCTTCCACTTTAACATAAAATAGCAAAAAGCTTTGCTTAAAAAATAAGTCATCCTCCACGGTCTACCACCGCCTGCGTTCTTCTTTCAGTTGTGTCGTTCTTTCTTCAACCAAAATCACCGCCAAATAATCTGCCGTCCACCTTCTGTATATCCAACCCACCTTTCTTTTCCATCTTCTCAAAAAACCATTGGGTAGATTGATTAAAAGAAATTGGATATATATTAAAAAAGAAGAAGAAAGCAGCCGCACCGCTTATTGCACCGCCACACAACCGCACCGCTTGTAGCGCCGCCGCACCGCTTGTTGAGCTCCTTTACTCCCTTTCCTACCGCCGTTTTTCAGATATATTCAGATCTAAGAGTTGGTTTTTAGTGGGATCAATGGGTCTTCCCTCCCTGATGACGCTACAGTGGCCAATCGGGTGAGTGATCCATTGATCCCGTTTATTTTTCTGTTTGCTATTTCTGATTTCTTAGATTAGGTTGTTTAGTTTATTTTTGCATTTCGTTTTTCCTGCTTTCTTAGATTAGATTGTTTAGTTTCTGTCTTTTGCTTGTAGTTACTTTATTTTCTGCTTTTATGGGCGCATTTTGCGTTTTTTCCTGTCCCTTTGTGGAGCATGCTGTCTCTTCGTGGAGTCCCTTTGTGGAGCCTGTCCCTCGTGGAGTTTGTTTATGTCCTTGCGGTGCTGAAATTGAATGTTATGGTGCTTGGTGGCTTTTGTCCTTTTATTTTCCCTATTTATCATAACGATATAGACTACCTTAGTGTGGGGTTTGTCTTGTTGTTAAGTGGACTGTGCATTTCTCATGGGCAATGAGTACACTCGCGTCCCCACTTCTCACGATTGGAACGGGTAGCGACACCAATTTGATCCGTCTTGGTTTGAAGATCTGGAGCTTTGAAGAATTTCTTTGTATTTGATTCTGATCTTGTAAATTAGTAAATGAAGATGTGGATATGCTCCCCGTTCCTAACTGATCGGGCTTAATTTCAGACAAACAACAGAGAAAAAAAAAAGATTTACGTTCCGCAATTTTCATAAATTTTAATTTATCTTCTATTAATTTACATATCTCATAATTTCGTAAATTGATTAATATACATCATTTTTCTTCATTAGGTAAATTATAAATAGTGACTTATATATAATATAATTTTTAATCAACATAGTCATTGTTAATTGATAAAAAAAAAAAAAAACAAGAAAAGTAATTAAATTGGTAGAATAATGGAGCCAGCCAGGGCCTACACAAGGTAGGAAATTAATTTAGTTTCAGATCAACTAGTAGGGAATCCGTGCTAACGCATGGACAAATGTGTTGAAAAATGTAAAGACATTTTAAATTTTATTTATAATGTCGTATTCATTTTATAATAATACCACTAACTCATATTAACATATACGAGTATATATATATATATATATTAATAAGTAAAAAATTAATTATGGTTAACTAGTAATATTTATTATACTATATCGAATTTTAAAAAATAACAAAATAAAAAATGGTGAGATGTTACTAATATCTTTTTTAGATTAAATTATTAATTTTAAAATCTAATTAAATTGATGTCTTATACTATATAAATTTAAAGTTAATACACAAATAAAAAAAATTATTGTCTAATATTTATATATATTTATATTTATGATACGATAAAATGATTCAATTACTATAAAATGTTAAAGAATAATACATTAATTTTGGTGACATAAATTAAATTCAATTAAATAGTGAAATAATGTAAAATCAATAGTAATTGAATAAAAAATAAATTACGAAAAAAATACTCCATATATTTCTAAAAAACTTAAAAATTAAATTATTATAAATTCATATATTTCTAAAAACTTTATGAAACATTACGTTATTTGTGATATTACAATTACGATTGTTGTCATAATATAATAGAATCTTCAAACCACGACAATTTGTTATTCTAGATACAGTTAACATACAATTGACCATGATTAAATACCGGTTTTTTCAAAAAAATATCTACATTAGAAAAAGATTGTTCTGAACTTGTACTAATAGTGATAGCATATGACACAATTAATCAACGGAAACTGTATACGTTGAAACTTGAAAGACAATTTAGGATCAGAATGTATCAATTAATGTAAGTCGCGGTATCAATACAAGTTGTCCACAACTACTTTCAGTTAGAACCTTAGCTTCAAGAACTTTATCACCCAACCGAGTTATAACCAACCAACCTACAAATAAAACAAAATATTATATTATAAACTTATAGATATAACCAACCTCCAATAGATGCTATCCATTCAGAAAAAATAATTCAATTTACATACAACTTCATCAGATCTCAAGTTTTGCAGCCTCATGTTCTTAATAAGTTTCAGAAGAGTACAATCATTCCACAAATTAGATGAATTGATAGTAGCGTGAACGATATCCTGCTTAGCTCCTTTTGAAATAACAAGTATATAATATTTGACGAAAATCACCTCCAAACACAACAATCTTACCGCCAAATGACAGTTCAAATGACAAAGAATCTGTGAGCTACATAATATCCTTCAAAGTCGTATCGAGAACCTCAATATATACAACATCTCTTCACCATTGGCGCTTCATCCCATATTATAAGACCACATTTAATCAAGAGCTTAGAAATAAGTCCTCCTTGATGAATATTGCATGTAGAATTTTTAGTAACATCAATTGGAATGGAAAATCTAGGATGAGCAGTGCGTCCACCAAGAGGAAGGAGTGAAGTTATACCACTCGAGGCTACATTAATTACAATCTTGCTGTTAGATCTCAAACATGTTGACAAAGTCTTCCATATAAAAGTTTTGCTTGTTCCACCGTACAATATCCATAAACAAAAAATACACCAACCTTACCGGACTAAATTGATGTAATTATTCTATCATACACACTACGTTGTTCATCACCAAGTTTGCTAATTAAATCCTCATACTCTCAAATTTGATACTCCCTCCGTCCCAGAATTATTTGCATGGTTTGACCGACGCACTTTTTAAGAAAAGTGGATTTAGTGGTTGGTGATGTAAGATAAATGAGGGGTATTTTGGGTGATTTGGTGAGGTATAAAGTAAAATGTATGTAAAAAGGAAGTGACAATTTTGAAAATAAAATGATGTTGGAAGAATATTAATTTTGTTGGGTATTTCTATATTAAGAATGTGCAAGTAATCTTGGGACGTCTCAATATGAAAAATGTGCATGTAATCACGAGACGGAGGGAGTATGTTGTATGAAAAATCATTCAAAATCAATCTATTCTAATAAATAACCTTAAAATATATATTCAAGATTCAATTGATAGAATGCATTAGCGAACCAAAATAATAGAGCAAACTAAACTATGAATACGCGCGAGACGTTTGTTTCATACAATCTAGCCTTCGCTATCCCTATGGTGTTTTACCATATTTGCTACTTCAATTACACATTAATTGTTTATAACGTGCAATTTAGCTAGAAATAAATATATAATCATGCAAGTTGATCAGACTCACAAAATCAATAAATATCACATGTCTAACATAAAATAAATAATGAAGAAATCAAAGAGAAGGAGTTGAGAAATCTATTACTAAATAATTGGATAATTAAGGGAAAATATCACTTTTGATCACTGACCTTTACCATTTTTCACATTTGGTCACCCACATTTCATCACTATCAAAATTGGTCACTCACTTATTCGTCACTATCAAAATTGGTCACTCACTTATTCTTTCTCTATCAATTTTGATGCTACTGTTAGAGAATCCGTCATTTACTAACGGAGAAAAGGTTTTGAGCGTCAACTTTTATTTTCCCTCTTTTAATTCTTTAACCCTAAACTCTCAAACCACAATAGAAGTGATAGAAGTGATTTTGAGTTTGTACGAAGAACTGAAGATGTCAAGGAACCAGAATGCTTCTGCACCCCAATACGGTAAGTTTCTATAACTTTTACGTTTAAATATATGGGGTTAATTTGTTTTGTTTTGACCAAGGTTGTAGAAATCGGAAATCGCTAGTCGGGCGTTTTCTGACCGCCTAGCGCCTAGACCGCCTAGGCGATCCGATTTTTTATTTATTTTTTTAATTTTTTTTAAAAAAATACATGAATATCAACACTAAAAAAATAATTTATTTATGTATTATTGATTTGTTTCCCAAATTCACGTTTGTAAATGTAATTAGTAATTTTTTGTTTTTTTTATTTATTTACGAGAATGAAACGACATAGTTTCGAATTTTTAAATTAAAAAAAAACCCTCCTAGACCGCTTAGGTGACGCCTAGACCGCCTAGGCAGCGCCTAATGAGCCAGCCGCCTAGATGGCCCGATTAGTATAAAATCCCATCGGATACCTCCCGCCTAGCGCCTAGGCGGGCCTAGGCGCCGCCTAGACCCGATTTCTGCAACCATGGTTTTGACATTATCATGGTGAGACTGCAAGTGAATAGAGATATGTACTGCAGAAAAATGGATGATGCAATATGCTCTAGAATCAAGTTGACACTACAAAAAAAAATATGGAGGAAGCAGCTGAATGCATTCCTATGAAATCAGATGATTGACATTTTCAAATCATGGGACCATTCGACCAACACACTGTAGACATCACAAAAATCATGTCGTTGTAGAAGATGGGATTTAACAGGGATCCCTTGTAAACATGTTATTTCAGCCATCTCGTGTAAAGATGAGCAACCAGAGTCTTATGTACACCCTTTACAGTGTAGAGGCATTTAAGGAAGCATATGCACATTCTATTTTAGGGATCATGAGTTCAGATTTTTGGCCAAAATGTGATTTGATAGCACCTTTGCCTCCTAAGTATGAAAAAAGGACAGGCAGACCTAAAAAATTGAGAAGAAGGGGTCATAATGAACCCCCACCCCCTACACAACCAACTTATCCACATAAGTTAAAAAAAAAATCAAAGACCTTCGAAATGTGGTAAATGTGGTGTGTTAGGAATTAGGATACAGTGTAAGAACTTGTCCTGAAAAAAAAAATGAAACAAGCGTATAAGCAAGAATGGAGCATGTGGAACTTGTAGTCGTGGAGCCCGAAGAAATACCCATTTGAGAATTTCAGTCAACCAGTGTGGAAAATACTCCAACAATCAATACTCAAGTAAAGAAACAAAAATCACCGGTATGTACATATGTATTTCTTATTTTAATTTAATATTTAAGTTTTTTTGTATCACTAAATTATGTTATTATATTTATTTGTTGTAATAGATCAGAAGAAACTCTCATGTATCTTCTAGAACATTGGGTGATTCATCAACCAACTCTTTTCAGAGTAGCCAAGAATTATCAGTAAGTTATTAATAATCATATAACTCAATTATAATTTATTATCATCTCATTGTTGTTGTTGGTTTACTTTTCATTTTACAGGGTAACCAGGAAATGGAAAACTCAGCAGGTGGTATGAAAAAAATCACAATGAAGCAAATGTGAGTGTGTCTTGGCTTACAATGTCCTTTTATAATTACTGTAATGTTACGTGACTAATTTTTTATTTTATAGGTTGTGCAATTATCAAGAGTACATAATCCAATTATTGTGAAAGGAGGAGTGAATTACATCACTATGTCAAATCTATGAGAAAGAGTGGCAGTGGTTCATCAAAATTAAATGACCAAGGAAAATACCAAAGGAAAAACAAGTGAGAGTGATGGCAAGCCAAATTAGTCAAATTGTGGTGGTCATGTACTAGTTATGTACTCTGTTTTTATAATTATGGTGTGTAGTTCGATGGTTTATAATTATTGTATTCACTGTGGTTGAAAATTGTTCAGACTTGCTTTTGTACTCTGTTTTTCAGACTTTTTTTAATAATATTTCAATTACTGATTTTCATATTGAATTTGTATAATGATTGAGAATACAAACTTATTTCAAAATAGTTAATTATTAGAATTCATTTCTCCATTTATACTTATTCGGGTTTGATAATCTATTCTTAACCACTGACCAGTAATATTAATTGAAGATAAATTCAGTAAAATTTAAAAAAAAAAAAAAGGGTTTGGGGGGTTTAGGGTTAAGGAATTATATTAATTGAAGATAAATTCAGTAAAATTTAAAAAAAAAAATGGGGTTGGGGGTTTAGGGTTAAGGAATTAAAAGAGGGAAAATAAAAGTTGACGTTCAAAACATTTTCTCCGTTAAAAATGACGGATTCTCTAACAAGCAGCATCAAAATTGATAGAGAAAGAATAAGTGAGTGACCAATTTTGATAGTGACGAATAAGTGAGTGACCAATTTTGATAGTGATGAAATGTGGGTGACAAAATGTGAAAAATTGTAAAGTTCAGTGATCAAAAGTGATATTTTTCCGATAATTAATTTATAATAAAGGTTCGCGTCTCTTTGAACTAGAAAATAAAATTAATGGAACATAACTACAAAAATATTACTATAGACTCTCATAAAAAAGAATGTCTTTTAATTTTCTTATCGAAACTAACGCACACCTGCCTCCTTCTTTCTAATAAATGTGCTCCAACTAGTAATATATATGGTTGCCTCCTTACTGATACGGTGATACCCTAATATTAGGTCCAACAAAGTATTGATTAAAGCTTATGGTTAATTAAATCCTGGGTTGGGCGCCATTGATGGAACCGTGATTTTGAGTTTCCTGCATTGATCATTTATTGAGGGCCTCAGTGCTTCTTTTTTATCTATTAACTCGTTCGACTCTTATTAATTTTTTTTTCACAAGTGAATTATACATGTATCTTCAAAATACTTTAATTATACTTAAATTAAGTAGAAAATGAAATATCAAAGTATATAAAGACACAAAGTAACAAGTCGAAAAAATATAATAAAATATCAAATTAATTCTCATAAAATTCTCAATTAAAGCATATAAAATAGGTAATAATCTCGACTCATCAACAATCACTTAAAATTCAACTATAACATTTTAAAATTAACACTTTTATTTTATTTTTTCAATTAATAAATCAAAATTAAAATATACAGAGTATTATAAATTTATTTCAACCCCACGTAAAATACGAATTTTAATTTACACTTGGTTTTTTTTTTTTTTTTTAGGGTAATTTACACTAGTTAACATCTAAAGATTTAGTCATTTAGATAGGCGGGATAGGGAACGTGGGTTGAGAAGAAGTTGGAAGAAAACACGTAGGAGAGAGAAGATTGAGAATTAGTTGTAAATGAAGATGAAGATATGCCCCCGTGCCTAATTGATAGGGCCTAATTTCGGACAAACAATGGAGAAAAAAAATGATTTACGTCCCGCAATTTTTATATTTTTATTTTTACTAAAACGTCTCAAAAAAGATAAAATTTTAATTTATCTCCCATAATTTCATAAATTGCTTAATTTACGTCTTAAAAAATAAAAAGAAGAAATATAATTTTGTAAATTGATTAACATATGTATTATTTTTCTTTTTAATGCAAATTATAAATAATTACTTACTCCCTCCGTTTTATAATTAATAAGTGTTGTTTTAGCTCTTTTCTTTTGTACACAAATAAATGTTTTAAAATTTTTACACCGTTTATTCCTTTTATGCCCTCATTTTAATTTTAGGGTAAAGTCTAGTATGCACTCTAGTCTAAAGAAAAGTGTATGTTATTAAACTGAAAAGTACAACACAATATTACTAAAAAGTGTAAGTCGCTATGACTAAAAATATTATTATACAGTTTAATAATTGAAAAGTGCAACACCATTTACCAAAAAGTGTAAGTCAGTAAAACTGAAAAGTACAACATGGACTAGGGTGCACAACATGCACTCGATTCCATAACAGACCAACCCTAATTTTAGAAAATCTCCTAATTTCTAACTTACTTTTATAAACTTGAAATAATTGAAAAAGATTGGTTAAATTTTTTTGGAAAGATCGAAAGAAATTAATGTGATTAAAATATTTTTTTATTATGTAAGGATATACTTATCAATACATACACTTTCTTAATTTCAACAAATTTCATGAAAACAACACTTATTTAATTTCAACAAATTTCATGAAAACAACACTTATTGTAGTACAATATATTATTTAATCCACGTAATCATTGTTAATGGGTATAAAAAGAGAAATTAGTTCCAGCAGTAACATTAATAAAAAAGCCCCCTAAATTCCTTTAACAAGACATCGCACAAAACTTTGGTATAATAATGGAGCCAGCCAGAGCCTACACAATGTAGGAAATTAATTTAGTTTCAGATCAATATTTTCGGTTTTCATGATATTGCTGAAAAGCCAGCTGGGCCTACACAATGTAATTTCAGATTAATATTTTCGGTTTGGCCACGGCTAAATGTCCCTTTTAATTGTGTACAGTATATCATTTGCATGCATTAACTTTTTCCTATTTAATAGTACAATTTTTTAAATGGTTGAATGTTACTTATGAGTTATAATATAATATTAGTTCAATTACAGTATAGTATTAATTTAAATACAATTAGTATTAGCTTACATATTGTATAGTATTAGTTCAAATACTCCGTATTAAATAACAACAAGTTACATGTATGTAAGGGTACACAATAGTGCAACCCTTATTAGGACTTCAACCTAAAGATTTAAAAATAAAAATTACGATTCAAAAGACTCCAATATCCTTTTATTAATTTATACAAATTATAACACAATAACTCTAATTTATACATTTACAATTAAGAACTGAGCCACTGTCGAATCTAGGAGTGGATAAATATACCAAAATTTTGATAGACCAAACTTTTCGTAGCGAAAAAATATCAAAAATTTTAGTACAACATGATATCGTACCGAAATTTTTGGTACGATAAAAGTATGAAAAATGATCATACTGCGGTATTTCGATATACCGATTTTTTTCCGAATCGGTATGAAACGCTATATTGATATACCGAAATACAAAAACTTTAATAAAATAATAGTTTTATAATAGTATAACTTATAATTTTATATTATTTTTAAATTAAAATAACATTAATTATTAAAACTTAAATAAAATAAACCTTAAATAATTAATTTCGATATAAATTGACGCTTCAATATTTTCGGTATGAATTGGTATATTTTTATTTTGATATAAAAAGATGGTTCGATATTTTTGATATGAATCGGTACACCGATATAGTACGGTATACCGATATACCGTACCGAAAATTCGATATACAGAAATTACAGTACGATGTCGGTATGAATTTTTACATTTTCATATATACCGAAATTTTCGATACCGTAGTAACGGTATGAATTTTTTCAATATCGAAATTTTCGATATGATAACAACATGTAACAAATATTTTATAAAAATTTTTGAAAAAATTGGAAAATTTGATTTTTTTTTTTTCGGACAAGCCAAATCTAAAATCTAGAAAAAAACCTAAATCTGAAAAATAAAAAATCAAATACAGAACCAAACCAAACTTATAAAACCAAAATACAAAAAAAAAATGAAGATAATAATAAGCACATAGCCGAAACTTATCATGGTTAATCGGAGGGGACGGCACGACGCAGAGGAGGCGGTGGCGCGAGGCATGGGGAGAGGGGGACGCGGCGTGACAGTGAGGAGGAAGAAAGTAGAAGAAGAAGAGGAGAGAACGAGGGCGGCAATAGGAGGGCATGCTGCCGGCGGTGAGTGGAGAGGTGCTTTCATCCGCGCGGCGGGTGAAGTACTCATAATTAAAGGGGACCATTTATCCATGGCCTTTCGGTTTTCATGATATTGCTAAAAAGTCAGCTGGTCCTAGGAAATTTAGTTAGTTAATTTCAGATATCAATATTTTCGGTTTTCATGATATATACTGTTATACCTAGTCAAAGAGGTCAATCTTTGACAAGTCAATCCTAGTCACCATCTTACGTGGCGAGGACCAGTCAACAGTCGTGCGACGACTAGTCAATAAGACCAAGAAAATGTAATAGATTTAATGTATTTAATATGTTTAAGTGCTCGTCCAAAGATGTTGGCGAGCACTCTCTTAGTTAGCTGCTCGCCCAAGTATGTGGCGAGCACGTGCTTATTCTTAGTTAAGATGTTTTAAGTGTTGAAGTCTTGGGAGACAACATGGAGCGTGGCGACCACTCTCCTCGACGGCCCACCGGCGACCACCATGGCCCAGCTCCTCGGCATCTCGGCGAGGACGAGCACCAGAGGCGGTTTAGCATTAAATGCGCCATCAAATCACCTTTTCGGGCAGAATGAAGGCCCAATCTGGAGGCTCCACGTGTAAAGGGCGGGCAGCCCTCGAAAAGCAGTATATAATGCCCATTTGGGCTCATTTGTAAGACAAGTGAAAGATTCCACAAAATCTCCCTACCCAAAGCAATAAACTCTCCCAAGCTTCTAAAGCTTTAGCTTCTCCAAGAAGCTATATCTTGTGTTCTTGTGTGTTCTTCATCAAGTTCATCACAAATCATCACTTTAATCCATATAAACACGTAATAACCCCCGTTTAATTATATATGTTTGTATCGTGCTAAGCACAGTCCACATCCAAAGTCAACCCGTTTATAGTGCATACAACATATACCTCGGCCTATTTAATCCTCCCCATTCTCAGTGGGAGTTAATTAAATCCAATTTGATGATTGAAGAGAGCATGAGTTCTAATTTCTTGTTCAAATTACTAGTAATATTTTTGTTCTTCATGCCTTTATTAATGAATATTTCAGTAGGATTTAAGCAGCTGCTGCAGAAAAGCATGGGTGTTCACATTAGTAATGCAAATTTGAATCACATTATGTGCTTTTTGTTGGCAATGGCGATTATTGTCTACTTTGTGATCATAAGAATGTCGACGTTAATGGGTCCAAAGAAGGTTTACATGGTGGATTTTAGTTGCTACAACCACCATCCTTCAATGTCCATCTCGAGGGACGAAGCTTCCAACAGAATGTCAAGTTGGCTAACCCCCGAAAACCTTGCATTCGCCAACAGGGTGCTCCACAGGAATGGGGTTGGTGACACCACTTTTATTCACGGCTGGGAAGATTTCCCGCCGGAATGCACCTTCTCCTCCGGCAGGAAAGAGGCGGAGACTGTCATCTTTGGAGCCGTCGATAATCTTTTTGCCAAAACGAGGAGGTGGGTGGATCCAGCTCGTGATATTGGTATTGTCATCGTCAACAATACCACCTTCAATCCGGTGCCATCCCTTTCGGCCATGGTGGTCAACAAGTACAAACTTAGACAAGACGTGCTCACCTTTAACTTGGGCGGCATGGGCTGCTCCGCCGCCATCATCGCCCTCGACCTCGCCAAACGCCTCCTACAGGTTCGGATATTTTATTCCATTTTTTTTACACATATATGTACACCCTCTTGCAGTCTAATGAAGGGTAAATATGTATATATTGTGAAGGTCAAAATTATAATGATTGTTTTTATGATATACAAATCAGAATAAATTGAAAAGGGGAGTATGAAAACTTTTGAAGTAGTATATGGTTTTTCAGCTTAATTTAGCAATTATGAATATTATTGAATTTAGTCCTACCTAATTAATATTTTTTTGAGACATGAATTTTTTTTTTTTTTTTTGGTTTTTGTAAATCCTATTTACGCTAAAGAGATAATCGTGAGCATTATATCATTCCCGTCTTGATCTATTTGTACATATGATAATACAGGGACGACGCAACTGTCATGCCCTAATCGTGAGTGTAGACTGCCCAAACGCCGGCCGTTACCTCGGCAACGACAGATCGAAGCTGGTGTCGATGTGCCTCTTCCGAATGGGAGGCGCGGCTGTGCTCTTATCCAACCGATCATCCGATCGCCAGATTTCAAAATACGAACTGAAACACACCCTCCGCACCCACCTCGGCGCAGACGACGCAGCTTACAATTGCGTCTTCCAGGAACCGGACAAAGAGGGAAAAGTCGGTTTCACATTATCGAAATCCCTAATATCCGTTGCGGGAGAAGCTCTAAAAGCCAACATCACAACTCTGGGGCCATTAGTACTCCCAATATCCCAACAGTTGATATTTGTTGCAACTTTAATTGCCAGAAATGTATTAAAAATAAAAGGTGTAAAGGCATATGTTCCAGATTTCAAGCTCGCTTTTGAGCATTTTTGCATCCATGCGGGTGGAAAGGGGGTGTTGGACCAAGTGGAGAAGAATCTGAAGCTCACGAAATGGGACATGGAACCTTCTAGAATGACATTGTATAGGTACAGTAACACTTCTAGTAGTTCAGTTTGGTATGAACTTGCGTATGCAGAAGCTAAAGGGAGGATCAAAAAAGGAGACCGCGTTTGGCAGATTGGATTCGGGTCGGGTTTCAAGTGTGGGAGTGGAGTGTGGAGAGCATTGAGGACTATTAATCCTGATCACGAGGATAATAATCCCTGGACTAATATCATTCACAACTTTCCTGTTGTTAATGATCTTAATTGTCCATAATTAATTAAATAAACATGCCTAAAAGCACCATATTATTATTGTATTAGTAACATGGAGAAAATAATGAATGTGTGTAATTGTTGTAATTCGCTTCGTTTGAAATTAGACTTTTATGATACGTTTGTTAAGTTCAAAATTTTGATCGAAAATCAATTTTCCACAACTATCAAACGTTTTCAATCTGATGGGGGTACCGAGTTCACAAATAACAAATTGCAAGACCTTTTCAGAAATTGTGGCATTCTACATACCATGTCTTGTCCATACACCCCTGCTCAAAATGGCCGTGCAGAAAGAAAACATAGACATATTACAGAAACAGGGTTATCTATGTTGTTTCATTCATCTATCCCTATGGAATATTGGGTTGAAGCTTTTGGTGCTGCGGTTTATGTGATTAATCGTTTACCCTCTTCTGTGTTATCCGATAAATCACCGTTTCAATTGGTATTTTCCTCTCCTCCAAATTATGATAATCTTCATGCGTTTGGATGTAGAGTTTATCCATGCTTATGAGATTATGCTGCTAACAAGTTTTCTCCTCGCAGCATTCCTTATGTTTTCTTGGGTTACAGTTCCAGGCATAAGGGTTTTTGCTGTCTCGATACAACATCGTCTCGTTTGTACATTAGCAGGCATGCTCGGTTTGATGAGGAATATTTTCCCTTTGCACCTTCCACACGGTCCTCTTCAGCCGACTCGTTGGATTTTTCGGCTTATAGGGATCTTGGTTCGGCTCCCATTTTTCCTTCGCCTTCGAGTCCAGCAGTGGTTCCGATGGATTTGGCTGCTTTGACTCCTTGTTCAGCATGTCCGGATCTCACGTTTACGGCATCTCCGGCGCGCCTGGCCTCTCCGCCACCTTCACCACCGGCCTCGCCTCCGCCTTCGCCATTGGCCCCTTTGCCGCCACCTGCTTCGGTATCAACTCATCCTATGCGAACACGTGCCAAGGATGGCATTTTCAAGCCAAAGTATCCTCCTTCAACTTCTTACTTGGCTCATAGTGGTTTTCTTTCCACTCTACAGTCTTCTAAGGAGCCCAAGGGTTTCAAATCAGCTGCAAAATCACCTCACTGGATTTCTGCAATGGACGACGAGCTTAAGACTCTTCATGCCAACAACACTTGGACTTTGGTCCCTCGTCCTGCTACTGAAAATGTTATTGGTTCTAAATGGGTCTTTCGTACCAAGTATTTAGCGAATGGTTCTATTGATCGCTATAAAGCTCGCTTAGTTGCTCAAGGGTTTTCTCAGCTTCCTGGTTTCGATTACGATCATACTTTCAGTCCTGTAGTCAAAGCTTCCACTGTTCGTATCATACTCTCTTTGGCGGTTATTAATAATTGGCCATTACGTCAATTAGATGTAAACAATGCTTTTCTGCATGGTGTTCTTCAAAAGCCTGTTTACATGGAGCAACCACCTGGCTACATTGATTCTGTTCGTCCTTCCTTTGTTTGCAAGCTAAATAAGGCGATTTATGGTTTGAAGCAGGCTCCTCGGGCGTGGTTTCAACGCTTTTGTTCCTTCTTGGTAAGTCTTGGTTTTCTTGAAAGAAAATTTGACACTTCTTTGTTTGTCTTTCGCCAAGATCGTTTTTTGCTTTATTTACTTGTCTACGTGGATGACATTATTATCACTGGGAGTGACCAGTAGCTTATTGATCATATTATTCTTCGAATTCGCCGTGAATTTGCGATTAAAGACCTAGGGCGGCTGAATTATTTCCTCGGCTTGGAGGTAACTTATACGAAATCTGGTATCTTCTTGGGTCAGTCCAAGTATGCGCGAGACATCATACTTCGATCTGCTCTTCTCGATGCCAAACCAGTGTCTACTCTGATGCTGATTGGGCTCGTTGCCTTGACACTCGCTGCTCCACTTATGGTTATTCAATATTTTTGGGTCCGAATCTTATTTCTTGGAGTGCTAAGAAACAACCCACTGTCTCTCGTTCCAGCTGTGAGTCTGAGTATAGGGCTTTGGCTAATGCTGCCTCTGAAGTTATTTGGGTCACGTTACTCTTGCGTGAACTTCATGCCATGCCTTCATCTTCACCAAAGCTCATGTGTGATAATAAGTCTGCGCTCTTTCTTAGCCAAAATCCAGTGGCTCATAAGCGTGCAAAACACATTGATATTGATTATCATTTTGTTCGGGAAATGGTTGATTCGGGTCGTCTATCTACCCATTTTGTCCCCTCAAATCTTCAACTTGCTGATATATTCACCAAGAGTCTTCCGCGACCGCTATTTGAATTCTTTCGATCCAAGCTTCGCGTATCTCCAGTCTCCACATCCGCTTTGCTTGAGGGGGTAATAGGAATAATGATTTAGTCCATAATTGATTTAGTCAAAGATCTTTAGAGATTTGTATATATTTTTCATATCTGTAATTACTTGTAGGTTACTCTGTAAACCCTAATTGTAATCTTTATATTTTCTCTTATTCTTTCAGATGATCTGCTATATATACATGTATAAATGTTGTAAAATTTTACACGTTTTTTTTTTGTATCTTTATTCCTTTACATAGTATAAAATAGAAGTTGTGTGTATAATAGCTTATGTTTTGTCAATTCAGAGAACTGTGGATTCTTTCACATACAACCTGATTTATAATATAATGTTTTAGGCTTTTGATAGTTTTCCCATTAAAATTCAGTCGAAGAAGGTATATGGAATATATGAAATTAGGAAAATCTAATTGAATGGAGAAGCTAGATTCGTCTCTATTTTTCAAATATATTAATTTTTTATATGAATGATGATTTGATGTGATAATTCACTAATCTCAAACAATTTAAAGACTTGAATCACTTTCTAACTGATCGGGCCTAATTTCAGAATTTGATGAAACAAATTACTAAAAAACTCTATTCACTGCTAATGAAAAAGACATAACAAAAAAAATACTGTAAGCTTTAATTTGGCGCTGTGTTTATAGTGATATAATTAATTAAGTAAATTTTGTTAAAGAAATGATTCTTCATACTGATTTAATTTCTGTAAATTTATTTATGATAGAAAACATGAAATAGTACAATTGTTTCCTCATATATTTATAGAGGAACGCGCTAGTAACGGCCGTGTAACAAACTAATTGGGTATCTAGCTATACTCCTAGTTCTAGGTGTTTCTAGACTTTTCTAAAAGCTAGATATGCATCTATATACAATACGAAGATATGCATAAATAGAGCTTCTTGAATAATCCTAACATGCTCCATTTGAATATGGACTATCCTCTAGCAAAAATTCCCATGGAGGAACGCAGCAAATGAAAACGAGCAGGTGACAAGAATTTAGTGCATGTCAGCCGGATGAACTTCTGAGGCAATGTAACGAACGTCCAGAGCACCTGAAGCAACCTTTTCACGAAGAAAATGAACATCGATCTCCATATGTTTGGTGCGAGAATGAAAGGCAGGACTAATATAATTGAATGGAGAAGCTAGATTCGTCTCTATTTTTCAAATATATTGATAACATCCTAGTATTATTTATATGAATGATGACTTCAGGGACGGAACTACACTTATCTGGGTCCGTCCTGGATGACTTGACGGGGCCTAATTTCAGAATTTGATGAAACAAATTACTAAAAAACTCTATTCACTGCTAATGTCTAATGAAAAGACATAACAAAAAAATACTGTAAGCTTTAATTTGGCGCTGTGTTTATAGTGATATAATTAAGTAAATTTAAGGTATATATGAGGAAATCAATACCCTTGGTTTATATATATCGATTATCTAAATACTCCTTGTTATTGAACCGATCGAATTCGATTTCCAAATAGGTATACGAACAGTATCCCTAGTGAGAAAGGATATTTGGTCATGCATGCCAGATTTAAATAGGGAAAATTATTTTTTCAGGACCAACTTAGGGAGGGTTGCAAAAAGAGGACTACAACTTTACGGACTAGCAAAATTAGGTCCGTAACATTTTTTTTTTGGGTTGGTCTGCTATGAACTCGAGTGCATGTTGTGCACCCTAGTCCATGTTGCACTTTTCAGTTTACTGACTTACACTTTTTGGTAAATGGTGTTGCACTTTTCAATTATTAAACTGTATAATAATATTTTTAGTAATAATTGAAAAGTGCAACACCATTTACCAAAAAGTGTAAGTCAGTAAACTGGAAAGTGCAACATGGACTAGGGTGCACAACATGCACTCGAGTGCATACTAGACTTTACCTTTTTTTTTCCGCAATTTCAGACCAGATTAGTCCAAACGACCAAATTTTGGGCTGATTTTGCACGTAAAAGTCACGTGAGGCTCATTTTACTGGCTGAACTTTGGGGGATAGAAAAAGAGGATCGCAACTTTATAGTCAAGCAAAATTAGACCCGTAATTTCTTGCATAATTTTGGAGCGATTTTTAAATTTATACTCCCTCCGTCCCCGAGGAATTTGCACACTTTCTATATATGGATGTCCCATACCAATTTGCACACTCCATAAAAGGAAATATTGTCATAACCCTCACCCTCAAAATATACACATATTTACCCATATGTCATTATTTTTTACACTCAACCTACCTCTTACTTTACTTTATTCATAAAAGTTTACAAAACTATCCCTCAAAACATCACTCATTACACTTTTTCTTACACATTTATTAAAATGTGTGCCATCCCAGAGGTGCAAATTCCTCTGGGACGGAGGGAGTATAAATTTAAAAATCGCTCAATTAGCATGTTATATTAAATTTACGTTTATTAAAATAATTAATTCAAATAAAAATTGTCAATTTCAATTGAAAAATAAATTGAATATCATAAAAAAAAAAAAAAAATACTCACCAAAATGCAGAATTTCAAATAGGAGGGATGGGGCCATGTAGAATTGAAAAAGACTCTAAATTATGGAGTATAAGATAAAAGAGGTGTTTAATCATTATTTAAATTAAACTACAAAATTCTTTCAATAATTTGAAAAAATTTAGAGGGAAATTTTACACTCCCTCCATTTTCTAATATATGTTATTTTAATTTTTAAACTATTTTTAAAATACATGTCATTCTAAAAAATTTTCTTTAAATTTAACCATTTATCCTTATTCATTTATCACAAATATATTTTATAAAATGAATATGGTGGTATAAATAGTTTGCAAAAATTATGAAAAAACATAAATATTGTTTATATCAAAATGAGCCCGATTTATGAATATGGGCTACATTCTTGACCAAATTCTTTATTAAACAAATTTTCTATACTAAAATTAGGAATACTTAATAGTTATAATTAATTAAGGATATTATAGTCATAAATTTACAATCTTAAATTATTGTCAAAAATCAAAATGACATATATTAAAAAATGAAGGGAGTAATTTACTCAAAAGTAAATTAAGTTCATTTTGGGTCGTTTTGGATCGTTGCGTGGCGTGCTTTTTCTTTTTTCAAATATAAGGGTATTCAATTGTATGGTGCAATTGATGCAATTGAGCCACTATTTTGATTTAATTTGAAGTAAACTTTTATATGCAATTGAGTGCATGCCATAAAATTGAATTTTAAGTAATTTAGATAAATCTCCAATTGAATTTTTAACCATTCATATTAGAATAGTTAATAACAATTTCTTGAATGCAATTGAGTACATGTGCATCACATTATTGAATTTTAAGTGATTTGAATATATATTCAATTTTCCAATTGAATTTGCAATATCCACATTAGAATCAAATCAAATCAAAATTATGGTTCAATTATACTAATTGCATCATACAATTGGGTGCACATAAAAGTAAGGGGGTGTTTGCAAACTCTATTAACGTACAGCTTAAAAACACTTATTAGAAGTTATAAATGTGAGAGGGTTATAGATGTGAGAGGCAGCTTTAAAAAAAGAATTGATTATGTCCCCTCCAATTGAGTTTACAAACACTCTCTAACTCCAAATTAAAATTGTCCCTCAATTGCATTAAACATTTTTTTTTTGAGAAGGCACCATACGATTGAGTGCACACAAATGAGGATAAAATTAAGTCAATTTAGTCTCATAACTTTTAACCTTTTTTGAAATGGTCCCAAAAAAGATAAATGTATCAATTTAGTTCCATTTTTTTTTTTCAATAATATTTAACTTTTTTTTAGATCAAAACATAATAAATTGTGACAAAATGAGATTAAATTGGTACATTTAACTTTTTGAGACCAAAACAGAACAAATTGCAAATAAATGTGACTAAATCTATACAAATGTGACTCTTGATTTTAATGTAATGGACAAAAATTCAATTGAATAATTAAAATTGTATTCCCTCTAACCTTCATTTATTGTTAAATTCTCTCATGCAATTGAGTGAATAGATACCACTACAAAAAAGAGGTTGTTTATCGACAAAAATAGCGACGAAATTTTAGTAGAAAGCCATGCTTACCGACAGACATACCGACTGAAAAATTCGATCGAAACCAATCTCGTCGGTAATTATTATCGGCGGAATTTTTCATTCCATCGATAATACCGACGGATTACAGACAGACAAAAATGGTCGATATTTCCGACGGAAACCTCCACGACTCGTTTACGAACCGGGGCAAATTTATGTTGGTGATATTCGAAAAAAATAATTTAAAATGAAATTATTTATGTCGCTATTTTCATCGCCATTACCGACGGAATTGCAGACGGAATTTCATTTCCAATTATTTGTTCCGTTTGAAACGGAGATTCATCTTCATTACTTTGTTCCTTTTTAGGGACTTCTACCATTAACATTACCTTTACTTTGCAAACAGTGTGACATTCATTACTACGTGATCGTCCTAGATACGTGCAGTAGTATACTTGAGATACTTGATGGACAAATACAAATGGATCGTCCCCGCTATACCTCCTTTTCGAATTAACGTCCACGAGCTTGTACTCCGGATGAATTTTTGTTCCTAAAGGGCCTGAATGAAACCAATGACACTTGAACAACACCACAGTCTTTGCTGGATATCCCGAATATTCTACTTTAACGACTTTGTGCAACGCCCCAAAGTAATCACTTGCATCTGCATTGTAATTCACACTGTTAACGCAAACACCACTGTTGGTAGTCGCTTTTCTTGATGCAAACTCGGATGTATGAAATCTGTAGCCATTCACAATATAGTCGTTGTATGTCCTTACACGACGTAGTGGTCCTTTGCTGAGATCCTGTAAGAATCGACTCTCAAAATCGTGTGACCGTCCCTATACAGTTCAAATTAACATTAATTAAAATAAATATTTATTTACGTAAAATATAAGTAAATGGTACTCACATAACGTTGGAACCATCAGACAAATTCGCGTTGAAGACGAGCATCTATATTTATATCTGAGATGTTTTGTTCTGCTCGATGTAGTTCTTGAGTATACATCCTAATTCACAATATCCAACCACAGATAATATCAAATAACATAAATGAAGTGGTATTTGATTAGATGATAAATATATGAAATACTTACTCAATGTAAGACTGAACTTCATCACAATTCAATAAAACATATGTTTCATACAATGAATACGCGCGAGACGTTTGTTTCATACAATCTAGCCTTCGCTATCCCTATGGTGTTTTACCATATTTGCTACTTCAATTACACATTAATTGTTTATAACGTGCAATTTAGCTAGAAATAAATATATAATCATGCAAGTTGATCAGACTCACAAAATCAATAAATATCACATGTCTAACATAAAATAAATAATGAAGAAATCAAAGAGAAGGAGTTGAGAAATCTATTACTAAATAATTGGATAATTAAGGGAAAATATCACTTTTGATCACTGACCTTTACCATTTTTCACATTTGGTCACCCACATTTCATCACTATCAAAATTGGTCACTCACTTATTCGTCACTATCAAAATTGGTCACTCACTTATTCTTTCTCTATCAATTTTGATGCTACTGTTAGAGAATCCGTCATTTACTAACGGAGAAAAGGTTTTGAGCGTCAACTTTTATTTTCCCTCTTTTAATTCTTTAACCCTAAACTCTCAAACCACAATAGAAGTGATAGAAGTGATTTTGAGTTTGTACGAAGAACTGAAGATGTCAAGGAACCAGAATGCTTCTGCACCCCAATACGGTAAGTTTCTATAACTTTTACGTTTAAATATATGGGGTTAATTTGTTTTGTTTTGACCAAGGTTGTAGAAATCGGAAATCGCTAGTCGGGCGTTTTCTGACCGCCTAGCGCCTAGACCGCCTAGGCGATCCGATTTTTTATTTATTTTTTTAATTTTTTTTAAAAAAATACATGAATATCAACACTAAAAAAATAATTTATTTATGTATTATTGATTTGTTTCCCAAATTCACGTTTGTAAATGTAATTAGTAATTTTTTGTTTTTTTTATTTATTTACGAGAATGAAACGACATAGTTTCGAATTTTTAAATTAAAAAAAAACCCTCCTAGACCGCTTAGGTGACGCCTAGACCGCCTAGGCAGCGCCTAATGAGCCAGCCGCCTAGATGGCCCGATTAGTATAAAATCCCATCGGATACCTCCCGCCTAGCGCCTAGGCCCCGCCTAGGCGCCGCCTAGACCCGATTTCTGCAACCATGGTTTTGACATTATCATGGTGAGACTGCAAGTGAATAGAGATATGTACTGCAGAAAAATGGATGATGCAATATGCTCTAGAATCAAGTTGACACTACAAAAAAAAATATGGAGGAAGCAGCTGAATGCATTCCTATGAAATCAGATGATTGACATTTTCAAATCATGGGACCATTCGACCAACACACTGTAGACATCACAAAAATCATGTCGTTGTAGAAGATGGGATTTAACAGGGATCCCTTGTAAACATGTTATTTCAGCCATCTCGTGTAAAGATGAGCAACCAGAGTCTTATGTACACCCTTTACAGTGTAGAGGCATTTAAGGAAGCATATGCACATTCTATTTTAGGGATCATGAGTTCAGATTTTTGGCCAAAATGTGATTTGATAGCACCTTTGCCTCCTAAGTATGAAAAAAGGACAGGCAGACCTAAAAAATTGAGAAGAAGGGGTCATAATGAACCCCCACCCCCTACACAACCAACTTATCCACATAAGTTAAAAAAAAAATCAAAGACCTTCGAAATGTGGTAAATGTGGTGTGTTAGGAATTAGGATACAGTGTAAGAACTTGTCCTGAAAAAAAAAATGAAACAAGCGTATAAGCAAGAATGGAGCATGTGGAACTTGTAGTCGTGGAGCCCGAAGAAATACCCATTTGAGAATTTCAGTCAACCAGTGTGGAAAATACTCCAACAATCAATACTCAAGTAAAGAAACAAAAATCACCGGTATGTACATATGTATTTCTTATTTTAATTTAATATTTAAGTTTTTTTGTATCACTAAATTATGTTATTATATTTATTTGTTGTAATAGATCAGAAGAAACTCTCATGTATCTTCTAGAACATTGGGTGATTCATCAACCCACTCTTTTCAGAGTAGCCAAGAATTATCAGTAAGTTATTAATAATCATATAACTCAATTATAATTTATTATCATCTCATTGTTGTTGTTGGTTTACTTTTCATTTTACAGGGTAACCAGGAAATGGAAAACTCAGCAGGTGGTATGAAAAAAATCACAATGAAGCAAATGTGAGTGTGTCTTGGCTTACAATGTCCTTTTATAATTACTGTAATGTTATGTGACTAATTTTTTATTTTATAGGTTGTGCAATTATCAAGAGTACATAATCCAATTATTGTGAAAGGAGGAGTGAATTACATCACTATGTTAAATCTATGAGAAAGAGTGGCAGTGGTTCATCAAAATTAAATGACCAAGGAAAATACCAAAGGAAAAACAAGTGAGAGTGATGGCAAGCCAAATTAGTCAAATTGTGGTGGTCATGTACTAGTTATGTACTCTGTTTTTATAATTATGGTGTGTAGTTCGATGGTTTATAATTATTGTATTCACTGTGGTTGAAAATTGTTCAGACTTGCTTTTGTACTCTGTTTTTCAGACTTTTTTGAATAATATTTCAATTACTGATTTTCATATTGAATTTGTATAATGATTGAGAATACAAACTTATTTCAAAATAGTTAATTATTAGAATTCATTTCTCCATTTATACTTATTCGGGTTTGATAATCTATTCTTAACCACTGACCAGTAATATTAATTGAAGATAAATTCAGTAAAATTTAAAAAAAAAAAAAAGGGTTTGGGGGGTTTAGGGTTAAGGAATTATATTAATTGAAGATAAATTCAGTAAAATTTAAAAAAAAAAATGGGGTTGGGGGTTTAGGGTTAAGGAATTAAAAGAGGGAAAATAAAAGTTGACGTTCAAAACATTTTCTCCGTTAAAAATGACGGATTCTCTAACAAGCAGCATCAAAATTGATAGAGAAAGAATAAGTGAGTGACCAATTTTGATAGTGACGAATAAGTGAGTGACCAATTTTGATAGTGATGAAATGTGGGTGACAAAATGTGAAAAATTGTAAAGTTCAGTGATCAAAAGTGATATTTTTCCGATAATTAATTTATAATAAAGGTTCGCGTCTCTTTGAACTAGAAAATAAAATTAATGGAACATAACTACAAAAATATTACTATAGACTCTCATAAAAAAGAATGTCTTTTAATTTTCTTATCGAAACTAACGCACACCTGCCTCCTTCTTTCTAATAAATGTGCTCCAACTAGTAATATATATGGTTGCCTCCTTACTGATACGGTGATACCCTAATATTAGGTCCAACAAAGTATTGATTAAAGCTTATGGTTAATTAAATCCTGGGTTGGGCGCCATTGATGGAACCGTGATTTTGAGTTTCCTGCATTGATCATTTATTGAGGGCCTCAGTGCTTCTTTTTTATCTATTAACTCGTTCGACTCTTATTAATTTTTTTTTCACAAGTGAATTATACATGTATCTTCAAAATACTTTAATTATACTTAAATTAAGTAGAAAATGAAATATCAAAGTATATAAAGACACAAAGTAACAAGTCGAAAAAATATAATAAAATATCAAATTAATTCTCATAAAATTCTCAATTAAAGCATATAAAATAGGTAATAATCTCGACTCATCAACAATCACTTAAAATTCAACTATAACATTTTAAAATTAACACTTTTATTTTATTTTTTCAATTAATAAATCAAAATTAAAATATACAGAGTATTATAAATTTATTTCAACCCCACGTAAAATACGAATTTTAATTTACACTTGGTTTTTTTTTTTTTTTTTAGGGTAATTTACACTAGTTAACATCTAAAGATTTAGTCATTTAGATAGGCGGGATAGGGAACGTGGGTTGAGAAGAAGTTGGAAGAAAACACGTAGGAGAGAGAAGATTGAGAATTAGTTGTAAATGAAGATGAAGATATGCCCCCGTGCCTAATTGATAGGGCCTAATTTCGGACAAACAATGGAGAAAAAAAATGATTTACGTCCCGCAATTTTTATATTTTTATTTTTACTAAAACGTCTCAAAAAAGATAAAATTTTAATTTATCTCCCATAATTTCATAAATTGCTTAATTTACGTCTTAAAAAATAAAAAGAAGAAATATAATTTTGTAAATTGATTAACATATGTATTATTTTTCTTTTTAATGCAAATTATAAATAATTACTTACTCCCTCCGTTTTATAATTAATAAGTGTTGTTTTAGCTCTTTTCTTTTGTACACAAATAAATGTTTTAAAATTTTTACACCGTTTATTCCTTTTATGCCCTCATTTTAATTTTAGGGTAAAATCTAGTATGCACTCTAGTCTAAAGAAAAGTGTATGTTATTAAACTGAAAAGTACAACACAATATTACTAAAAAGTGTAAGTCGCTATGACTAAAAATATTATTATACAGTTTAATAATTGAAAAGTGCAACACCATTTACCAAAAAGTGTAAGTCAGTAAAACTGAAAAGTACAACATGGACTAGGGTGCACAACATGCACTCGATTCCATAACAGACCAACCCTAATTTTAGAAAATCTCCTAATTTCTAACTTACTTTTATAAACTTGAAATAATTGAAAAAGATTGGTTAAATTTTTTTGGAAAGATCGAAAGAAATTAATGTGATTAAAATATTTTTTTATTATGTAAGGATATACTTATCAATACATACACTTTCTTAATTTCAACAAATTTCATGAAAACAACACTTATTTAATTTCAACAAATTTCATGAAAACAACACTTATTGTAGTACAATATATTATTTAATCCACGTAATCATTGTTAATGGGTATAAAAAGAGAAATTAGTTCCAGCAGTAACATTAATAAAAAAGCCCCCTAAATTCCTTTAACAAGACATCGCACAAAACTTTGGTATAATAATGGAGCCAGCCAGAGCCTACACAATGTAGGAAATTAATTTAGTTTCAGATCAATATTTTCGGTTTTCATGATATTGCTGAAAAGCCAGCTGGGCCTACACAATGTAATTTCAGATTAATATTTTCGGTTTGGCCACGGCTAAATGTCCCTTTTAATTGTGTACAGTATATCATTTGCATGCATTAACTTTTTCCTATTTAATAGTACAATTTTTTAAATGGTTGAATGTTACTTATGAGTTATAATATAATATTAGTTCAATTACAGTATAGTATTAATTTAAATACAATTAGTATTAGCTTACATATTGTATAGTATTAGTTCAAATACTCGGTATTAAATAACAACAAGTTACATGTATGTAAGGGTACACAATAGTGCAACCCTTATTAGGACTTCAACCTAAAGATTTAAAAATAAAAATTACGATTCAAAAGACTCCAATATCCTTTTATTAATTTATACAAATTATAACACAATAACTCTAATTTATACATTTACAATTAAGAACTGAGCCACTGTCGAATCTAGGAGTGGATAAATATACCAAAATTTTGATAGACCAAACTTTTCGTAGCGAAAAAATATCAAAAATTTTAGTACAACATGATATCGTACCGAAATTTTTGGTACGATAAAAGTATGAAAAATGATCATACTGCGGTATATCGATATACCGATTTTTTTCCGAATCGGTATGAAACGCTATATTGATATACCGAAATACAAAAACTTTAATAAAATAATAGTTTTATAATAGTATAACTTATAATTTTATATTATTTTTAAATTAAAATAACATTAATTATTAAAACTTAAATAAAATAAACCTTAAATAATTAATTTCGATATAAATTGACGCTTCAATATTTTCGGTATGAATTGGTATATTTTTATTTTGATATAAAAAGATGGTTCGATATTTTTGATATGAATCGGTACACCGATATAGTACGGTATACCGATATACCGTACCGAAAATTCGATATACAGAAATTACAGTACGATGTCGGTATGAATTTTTACATTTTCATATATACCGAAATTTTCGATACCGTAGTAACAGTATGAATTTTTTCAATATCGAAATTTTCGATATGATAACAACATGTAACAAATATTTTATAAAAATTTTTGAAAAAATTGGAAAATTTGATTTTTTTTTTTTCGGACAAGCCAAATCTAAAATCTAGAAAAAAACCTAAATCTGAAAAATAAAAAATCAAATACAGAACCAAACCAAACTTATAAAACCAAAATACAAAAAAAAAATGAAGATAATAATAAGCACATAGCCGAAACTTATCATGGTTAATCGGAGGGGACGGCACGACGCAGAGGAGGCGGTGGCGCGAGGCATGGGGAGAGGGGGACGCGGCGTGACAGTGAGGAGGAAGAAAGTAGAAGAAGAAGAGGAGAGAACGAGGGCGGCAATAGGAGGGCATGCTGCCGGCGGTGAGTGGAGAGGTGCTTTCATCCGCGCGGCGGGTGAAGTACTCATAATTAAAGGGGACCATTTATCCATGGCCTTTCGGTTTTCATGATATTGCTAAAAAGTCAGCTGGTCCTAGGAAATTTAGTTAGTTAATTTCAGATATCAATATTTTCGGTTTTCATGATATATACTGTTATACCTAGTCAAAGAGGTCAATCTTTGACAAGTCAATCCTAGTCACCATCTTACGTGGCGAGGACCAGTCAACAGTCGTGCGACGACTAGTCAATAAGACCAAGAAAATGTAATAGATTTAATGTATTTAATATGTTTAAGTGCTCGTCCAAAGATGTTGGCGAGCACTCTCTTAGTTAGCTGCTCGCCCAAGTATGTGGCGAGCACGTGCTTATTCTTAGTTAAGATGTTTTAAGTGTTGAAGTCTTGGGAGACAACATGGAGCGTGGCGACCACTCTCCTCGACGGCCCACCGGCGACCACCATGGCCCAGCTCCTCGGCATCTCGGCGAGGACGAGCACCAGAGGCGGTTTAGCATTAAATGCGCCATCAAATCACCTTTTCGGGCAGAATGAAGGCCCAATCTGGAGGCTCCACGTGTAAAGGGCGGGCAGCCCTCGAAAAGCAGTATATAATGCCCATTTGGGCTCATTTGTAAGACAAGTGAAAGATTCCACAAAATCTCCCTACCCAAAGCAATAAACTCTCCCAAGCTTCTAAAGCTTTAGCTTCTCCAAGAAGCTATATCTTGTGTTCTTGTGTGTTCTTCATCAAGTTCATCACAAATCATCACTTTAATCCATATAAACACGTAATAACCCCCGTTTAATTATATATGTTTGTATCGTGCTAAGCACAGTCCACATCCAAAGTCAACCCGTTTATAGTGCATACAACATATACCTCGGCCTATTTAATCCTCCCCATTCTCAGTGGGAGTTAATTAAATCCAATTTGATGATTGAAGAGAGCATGAGTTCTAATTTCTTGTTCAAATTACTAGTAATATTTTTGTTCTTCATGCCTTTATTAATGAATATTTCAGTAGGATTTAAGCAGCTGCTGCAGAAAAGCATGGGTGTTCACATTAGTAATGCAAATTTGAATCACATTATGTGCTTTTTGTTGGCAATGGCGATTATTGTCTACTTTGTGATCATAAGAATGTCGACGTTAATGGGTCCAAAGAAGGTTTACATGGTGGATTTTAGTTGCTACAACCACCATCCTTCAATGTCCATCTCGAGGGACGAAGCTTCCAACAGAATGTCAAGTTGGCTAACCCCCGAAAACCTTGCATTCGCCAACAGGGTGCTCCACAGGAATGGGGTTGGTGACACCACTTTTATTCACGGCTGGGAAGATTTCCCGCCGGAATGCACCTTCTCCTCCGGCAGGAAAGAGGCGGAGACTGTCATCTTTGGAGCCGTCGATAATCTTTTTGCCAAAACGAGGAGGTGGGTGGATCCAGCTCGTGATATTGGTATTGTCATCGTCAACAATACCACCTTCAATCCGGTGCCATCCCTTTCGGCCATGGTGGTCAACAAGTACAAACTTAGACAAGACGTGCTCACCTTTAACTTGGGCGGCATGGGCTGCTCCGCCGCCATCATCGCCCTCGACCTCGCCAAACGCCTCCTACAGGTTCGGATATTTTATTCCATTTTTTTTACACATATATGTACACCCTCTTGCAGTCTAATGAAGGGTAAATATGTATATATTGTGAAGGTCAAAATTATAATGATTGTTTTTATGATATACAAATCAGAATAAATTGAAAAGGGGAGTATGAAAACTTTTGAAGTAGTATATGGTTTTTCAGCTTAATTTAGCAATTATGAATATTATTGAATTTAGTCCTACCTAATTAATATTTTTTTGAGACATGAATTTTTTTTTTTTTTTTTGGTTTTTGTAAATCCTATTTACGCTAAAGAGATAATCGTGAGCATTATATCATTCCCGTCTTGATCTATTTGTACATATGATAATACAGGGACGACGCAACTGTCATGCCCTAATCGTGAGTGTAGACTGCCCAAACGCCGGCCGTTACCTCGGCAACGACAGATCGAAGCTGGTGTCGATGTGCCTCTTCCGAATGGGAGGCGCGGCTGTGCTCTTATCCAACCGATCATCCGATCGCCAGATTTCAAAATACGAACTGAAACACACCCTCCGCACCCACCTCGGCGCAGACGACGCAGCTTACAATTGCGTCTTCCAGGAACCGGACAAAGAGGGAAAAGTCGGTTTCACATTATCGAAATCCCTAATATCCGTTGCGGGAGAAGCTCTAAAAGCCAACATCACAACTCTGGGGCCATTAGTACTCCCAATATCCCAACAGTTGATATTTGTTGCAACTTTAATTGCCAGAAATGTATTAAAAATAAAAGGTGTAAAGGCATATGTTCCAGATTTCAAGCTCGCTTTTGAGCATTTTTGCATCCATGCGGGTGGAAAGGGGGTGTTGGACCAAGTGGAGAAGAATCTGAAGCTCACGAAATGGGACATGGAACCTTCTAGAATGACATTGTATAGGTACAGTAACACTTCTAGTAGTTCAGTTTGGTATGAACTTGCGTATGCAGAAGCTAAAGGGAGGATCAAAAAAGGAGACCGCGTTTGGCAGATTGGATTCGGGTCGGGTTTCAAGTGTGGGAGTGGAGTGTGGAGAGCATTGAGGACTATTAATCCTGATCACGAGGATAATAATCCCTGGACTAATATCATTCACAACTTTCCTGTTGTTAATGATCTTAATTGTCCATAATTAATTAAATAAACATGCCTAAAAGCACCATATTATTATTGTATTAGTAACATGGAGAAAATAATGAATGTGTGTAATTGTTGTAATTCGCTTCGTTTGAAATTAGACTTTTATGATACGTTTGTTAAGTTCAAAATTTTGATCGAAAATCAATTTTCCACAACTATCAAACGTTTTCAATCTGATGGGGGTACCGAGTTCACAAATAACAAATTGCAAGACCTTTTCAGAAATTGTGGCATTCTACATACCATGTCTTGTCCATACACCCCTGCTCAAAATGGCCGTGCAGAAAGAAAACATAGACATATTACAGAAACAGGGTTATCTATGTTGTTTCATTCATCTATCCCTATGGAATATTGGGTTGAAGCTTTTGGTGCTGCGGTTTATGTGATTAATCGTTTACCCTCTTCTGTGTTATCCGATAAATCACCGTTTCAATTGGTATTTTCCTCTCCTCCAAATTATGATAATCTTCATGCGTTTGGATGTAGAGTTTATCCATGCTTATGAGATTATGCTGCTAACAAGTTTTCTCCTCGCAGCATTCCTTATGTTTTCTTGGGTTACAGTTCCAGGCATAAGGGTTTTTGCTGTCTCGATACAACATCGTCTCGTTTGTACATTAGCAGGCATGCTCGGTTTGATGAGGAATATTTTCCCTTTGCACCTTCCACACGGTCCTCTTCAGCCGACTCGTTGGATTTTTCGGCTTATAGGGATCTTGGTTCGGCTCCCATTTTTCCTTCGCCTTCGAGTCCAGCAGTGGTTCCGATGGATTTGGCTGCTTTGACTCCTTGTTCAGCATGTCCGGATCTCACGTTTACGGCATCTCCGGCGCGCCTGGCCTCTCCGCCACCTTCACCACCGGCCTCGCCTCCGCCTTCGCCATTGGCCCCTTTGCCGCCACCTGCTTCGGTATCAACTCATCCTATGCGAACACGTGCCAAGGATGGCATTTTCAAGCCAAAGTATCCTCCTTCAACTTCTTACTTGGCTCATAGTGGTTTTCTTTCCACTCTACAGTCTTCTAAGGAGCCCAAGGGTTTCAAATCAGCTGCAAAATCACCTCACTGGATTTCTGCAATGGACGACGAGCTTAAGACTCTTCATGCCAACAACACTTGGACTTTGGTCCCTCGTCCTGCTACTGAAAATGTTATTGGTTCTAAATGGGTCTTTCGTACCAAGTATTTAGCGAATGGTTCTATTGATCGCTATAAAGCTCGCTTAGTTGCTCAAGGGTTTTCTCAGCTTCCTGGTTTCGATTACGATCATACTTTCAGTCCTGTAGTCAAAGCTTCCACTGTTCGTATCATACTCTCTTTGGCGGTTATTAATAATTGGCCATTACGTCAATTAGATGTAAACAATGCTTTTCTGCATGGTGTTCTTCAAAAGCCTGTTTACATGGAGCAACCACCTGGCTACATTGATTCTGTTCGTCCTTCCTTTGTTTGCAAGCTAAATAAGGCGATTTATGGTTTGAAGCAGGCTCCTCGGGCGTGGTTTCAACGCTTTTGTTCCTTCTTGGTAAGTCTTGGTTTTCTTGAAAGAAAATTTGACACTTCTTTGTTTGTCTTTCGCCAAGATCGTTTTTTGCTTTATTTACTTGTCTACGTGGATGACATTATTATCACTGGGAGTGACCAGTAGCTTATTGATCATATTATTCTTCGAATTCGCCGTGAATTTGCGATTAAAGACCTAGGGCGGCTGAATTATTTCCTCGGCTTGGAGGTAACTTATACGAAATCTGGTATCTTCTTGGGTCAGTCCAAGTATGCGCGAGACATCATACTTCGATCTGCTCTTCTCGATGCCAAACCAGTGTCTACTCTGATGCTGATTGGGCTCGTTGCCTTGACACTCGCTGCTCCACTTATGGTTATTCAATATTTTTGGGTCCGAATCTTATTTCTTGGAGTGCTAAGAAACAACCCACTGTCTCTCGTTCCAGCTGTGAGTCTGAGTATAGGGCTTTGGCTAATGCTGCCTCTGAAGTTATTTGGGTCACGTTACTCTTGCGTGAACTTCATGCCATGCCTTCATCTTCACCAAAGCTCATGTGTGATAATAAGTCTGCGCTCTTTCTTAGCCAAAATCCAGTGGCTCATAAGCGTGCAAAACACATTGATATTGATTATCATTTTGTTCGGGAAATGGTTGATTCGGGTCGTCTATCTACCCATTTTGTCCCCTCAAATCTTCAACTTGCTGATATATTCACCAAGAGTCTTCCGCGACCGCTATTTGAATTCTTTCGATCCAAGCTTCGCGTATCTCCAGTCTCCACATCCGCTTTGCTTGAGGGGGTAATAGGAATAATGATTTAGTCCATAATTGATTTAGTCAAAGATCTTTAGAGATTTGTATATATTTTTCATATCTGTAATTACTTGTAGGTTACTCTGTAAACCCTAATTGTAATCTTTATATTTTCTCTTATTCTTTCAGATGATCTGCTATATATACATGTATAAATGTTGTAAAATTTTACACGTTTTTTTTTTGTATCTTTATTCCTTTACATAGTATAAAATAGAAGTTGTGTGTATAATAGCTTATGTTTTGTCAATTCAGAGAACTGTGGATTCTTTCACATACAACCTGATTTATAATATAATGTTTTAGGCTTTTGATAGTTTTCCCATTAAAATTCAGTCGAAGAAGGTATATGGAATATATGAAATTAGGAAAATCTAATTGAATGGAGAAGCTAGATTCGTCTCTATTTTTCAAATATATTAATTTTTTATATGAATGATGATTTGATGTGATAATTCACTAATCTCAAACAATTTAAAGACTTGAATCACTTTCTAACTGATCGGGCCTAATTTCAGAATTTGATGAAACAAATTACTAAAAAACTCTATTCACTGCTAATGAAAAAGACATAACAAAAAAAATACTGTAAGCTTTAATTTGGCGCTGTGTTTATAGTGATATAATTAATTAAGTAAATTTTGTTAAAGAAATGATTCTTCATACTGATTTAATTTCTGTAAATTTATTTATGATAGAAAACATGAAATAGTACAATTGTTTCCTCATATATTTATAGAGGAACGCGCTAGTAACGGCCGTGTAACAAACTAATTGGGTATCTAGCTATACTCCTAGTTCTAGGTGTTTCTAGACTTTTCTAAAAGCTAGATATGCATCTATATACAATACGAAGATATGCATAAATAGAGCTTCTTGAATAATCCTAACATGCTCCATTTGAATATGGACTATCCTCTAGCAAAAATTCCCATGGAGGAACGCAGCAAATGAAAACGAGCAGGTGACAAGAATTTAGTGCATGTCAGCCGGATGAACTTCTGAGGCAATGTAACGAACGTCCAGAGCACCTGAAGCAACCTTTTCACGAAGAAAATGAACATCGATCTCCATATGTTTGGTGCGAGAATGAAAGGCAGGACTAATATAATTGAATGGAGAAGCTAGATTCGTCTCTATTTTTCAAATATATTGATAACATCCTAGTATTATTTATATGAATGATGACTTCAGGGACGGAACTACACTTATCTGGGTCCGTCCTGGATGACTTGACGGGGCCTAATTTCAGAATTTGATGAAACAAATTACTAAAAAACTCTATTCACTGCTAATGTCTAATGAAAAGACATAACAAAAAAATACTGTAAGCTTTAATTTGGCGCTGTGTTTATAGTGATATAATTAAGTAAATTTAAGGTATATATGAGGAAATCAATACCCTTGGTTTATATATATCGATTATCTAAATACTCCTTGTTATTGAACCGATCGAATTCGATTTCCAAATAGGTATACGAACAGTATCCCTAGTGAGAAAGGATATTTGGTCATGCATGCCAGATTTAAATAGGGAAAATTATTTTTTCAGGACCAACTTAGGGAGGGTTGCAAAAAGAGGACTACAACTTTACGGACTAGCAAAATTAGGTCCGTAACATTTTTTTTTTGGGTTGGTCTGCTATGAACTCGAGTGCATGTTGTGCACCCTAGTCCATGTTGCACTTTTCAGTTTACTGACTTACACTTTTTGGTAAATGGTGTTGCACTTTTCAATTATTAAACTGTATAATAATATTTTTAGTAATAATTGAAAAGTGCAACACCATTTACCAAAAAGTGTAAGTCAGTAAACTGGAAAGTGCAACATGGACTAGGGTGCACAACATGCACTCGAGTGCATACTAGACTTTACCTTTTTTTTTCCGCAATTTCAGACCAGATTAGTCCAAACGACCAAATTTTGGGCTGATTTTGCACGTAAAAGTCACGTGAGGCTCATTTTACTGGCTGAACTTTGGGGGATAGAAAAAGAGGATCGCAACTTTATAGTCAAGCAAAATTAGACCCGTAATTTCTTGCATAATTTTGGAGCGATTTTTAAATTTATACTCCCTCCGTCCCCGAGGAATTTGCACACTTTCTATATATGGATGTCCCATACCAATTTGCACACTCCATAAAAGGAAATATTGTCATAACCCTCACCCTCAAAATATACACATATTTACCCATATGTCATTATTTTTTACACTCAACCTACCTCTTACTTTACTTTATTCATAAAAGTTTACAAAACTATCCCTCAAAACATCACTCATTACACTTTTTCTTACACATTTATTAAAATGTGTGCCATCCCAGAGGTGCAAATTCCTCTGGGACGGAGGGAGTATAAATTTAAAAATCGCTCAATTAGCATGTTATATTAAATTTACGTTTATTAAAATAATTAATTCAAATAAAAATTGTCAATTTCAATTGAAAAATAAATTGAATATCATAAAAAAAAAAAAAAAATACTCACCAAAATGCAGAATTTCAAATAGGAGGGATGGGGCCATGTAGAATTGAAAAAGACTCTAAATTATGGAGTATAAGATAAAAGAGGTGTTTAATCATTATTTAAATTAAACTACAAAATTCTTTCAATAATTTGAAAAAATTTAGAGGGAAATTTTACACTCCCTCCATTTTCTAATATATGTTATTTTAATTTTTAAACTATTTTTAAAATACATGTCATTCTAAAAAATTTTCTTTAAATTTAACCATTTATCCTTATTCATTTATCACAAATATATTTTATAAAATGAATATGGTGGTATAAATAGTTTGCAAAAATTATGAAAAAACATAAATATTGTTTATATCAAAATGAGCCCGATTTATGAATATGGGCTACATTCTTGACCAAATTCTTTATTAAACAAATTTTCTATACTAAAATTAGGAATACTTAATAGTTATAATTAATTAAGGATATTATAGTCATAAATTTACAATCTTAAATTATTGTCAAAAATCAAAATGACATATATTAAAAAATGAAGGGAGTAATTTACTCAAAAGTAAATTAAGTTCATTTTGGGTCGTTTTGGATCGTTGCGTGGCGTGCTTTTTCTTTTTTCAAATATAAGGGTATTCAATTGTATGGTGCAATTGATGCAATTGAGCCACTATTTTGATTTAATTTGAAGTAAACTTTTATATGCAATTGAGTGCATGCCATAAAATTGAATTTTAAGTAATTTAGATAAATCTCCAATTGAATTTTTAACCATTCATATTAGAATAGTTAATAACAATTTCTTGAATGCAATTGAGTACATGTGCATCACATTATTGAATTTTAAGTGATTTGAATATATATTCAATTTTCCAATTGAATTTGCAATATCCACATTAGAATCAAATCAAATCAAAATTATGGTTCAATTATACTAATTGCATCATACAATTGGGTGCACATAAAAGTAAGGGGGTGTTTGCAAACTCTATTAACGTACAGCTTAAAAACACTTATTAGAAGTTATAAATGTGAGAGGGTTATAGATGTGAGAGGCAGCTTTAAAAAAAGAATTGATTATGTCCCCTCCAATTGAGTTTACAAACACTCTCTAACTCCAAATTAAAATTGTCCCTCAATTGCATTAAACATTTTTTTTTTGAGAAGGCACCATACGATTGAGTGCACACAAATGAGGATAAAATTAAGTCAATTTAGTCTCATAACTTTTAACCTTTTTTGAAATGGTCCCAAAAAAGATAAATGTATCAATTTAGTTCCATTTTTTTTTTTCAATAATATTTAACTTTTTTTTAGATCAAAACATAATAAATTGTGACAAAATGAGATTAAATTGGTACATTTAACTTTTTGAGACCAAAACAGAACAAATTGCAAATAAATGTGACTAAATCTATACAAATGTGACTCTTGATTTTAATGTAATGGACAAAAATTCAATTGAATAATTAAAATTGTATTCCCTCTAACCTTCATTTATTGTTAAATTCTCTCATGCAATTGAGTGAATAGATACCACTACAAAAAAGAGGTTGTTTATCGACAAAAATAGCGACGAAATTTTAGTAGAAAGCCATGCTTACCGACAGACATACCGACTGAAAAATTCGATCGAAACCAATCTCGTCGGTAATTATTATCGGCGGAATTTTTCATTCCATCGATAATACCGACGGATTACAGACAGACAAAAATGGTCGATATTTCCGACGGAAACCTCCACGACTCGTTTACGAACCGGGGCAAATTTATGTTGGTGATATTCGAAAAAAATAATTTAAAATGAAATTATTTATGTCGCTATTTTCATCGCCATTACCGACGGAATTGCAGACGGAATTTCATTTCCAATTATTTGTTCCGTTTGAAACGGAGATTCATCTTCATTACTTTGTTCCTTTTTAGGGACTTCTACCATTAACATTACCTTTACTTTGCAAACAGTGTGACATTCATTACTACGTGATCGTCCTAGATACGTGCAGTAGTATACTTGAGATACTTGATGGACAAATACAAATGGATCGTCCCCGCTATACCTCCTTTTCGAATTAACGTCCACGAGCTTGTACTCCGGATGAATTTTTGTTCCTAAAGGGCCTGAATGAAACCAATGACACTTGAACAACACCACAGTCTTTGCTGGATATCCCGAATATTCTACTTTAACGACTTTGTGCAACGCCCCAAAGTAATCACTTGCATCTGCATTGTAATTCACACTGTTAACGCAAACACCACTGTTGGTAGTCGCTTTTCTTGATGCAAACTCGGATGTATGAAATCTGTAGCCATTCACAATATAGTCGTTGTATGTCCTTACACGACGTAGTGGTCCTTTGCTGAGATCCTGTAAGAATCGACTCTCAAAATCGTGTGACCGTCCCTATACAGTTCAAATTAACATTAATTAAAATAAATATTTATTTACGTAAAATATAAGTAAATGGTACTCACATAACGTTGGAACCATCAGACAAATTCGCGTTGAAGACGAGCATCTATATTTATATCTGAGATGTTTTGTTCTGCTCGATGTAGTTCTTGAGTATACATCCTAATTCACAATATCCAACCACAGATAATATCAAATAACATAAATGAAGTGGTATTTGATTAGATGATAAATATATGAAATACTTACTCAATGTAAGACTGAACTTCATCACAATTCAATAAAACATATGTTTCATACAATGAATACGCGCGAGACGTTTGTTTCATACAATCTAGCCTTCGCTATCCCTATGGTGTTTTACCATATTTGCTACTTCAATTACACATTAATTGTTTATAACGTGCAATTTAGCTAGAAATAAATATATAATCATGCAAGTTGATCAGACTCACAAAATCAATAAATATCACATGTCTAACATAAAATAAATAATGAAGAAATCAAAGAGAAGGAGTTGAGAAATCTATTACTAAATAATTGGATAATTAAGGGAAAATATCACTTTTGATCACTGACCTTTACCATTTTTCACATTTGGTCACCCACATTTCATCACTATCAAAATTGGTCACTCACTTATTCGTCACTATCAAAATTGGTCACTCACTTATTCTTTCTCTATCAATTTTGATGCTACTGTTAGAGAATCCGTCATTTACTAACGGAGAAAAGGTTTTGAGCGTCAACTTTTATTTTCCCTCTTTTAATTCTTTAACCCTAAACTCTCAAACCACAATAGAAGTGATAGAAGTGATTTTGAGTTTGTACGAAGAACTGAAGATGTCAAGGAACCAGAATGCTTCTGCACCCCAATACGGTAAGTTTCTATAACTTTTACGTTTAAATATATGGGGTTAATTTGTTTTGTTTTGACCAAGGTTGTAGAAATCGGAAATCGCTAGTCGGGCGTTTTCTGACCGCCTAGCGCCTAGACCGCCTAGGCGATCCGATTTTTTATTTATTTTTTTAATTTTTTTTAAAAAAATACATGAATATCAACACTAAAAAAATAATTTATTTATGTATTATTGATTTGTTTCCCAAATTCACGTTTGTAAATGTAATTAGTAATTTTTTGTTTTTTTTATTTATTTACGAGAATGAAACGACATAGTTTCGAATTTTTAAATTAAAAAAAAACCCTCCTAGACCGCTTAGGTGACGCCTAGACCGCCTAGGCAGCGCCTAATGAGCCAGCCGCCTAGATGGCCCGATTAGTATAAAATCCCATCGGATACCTCCCGCCTAGCGCCTAGGCCCCGCCTAGGCGCCGCCTAGACCCGATTTCTGCAACCATGGTTTTGACATTATCATGGTGAGACTGCAAGTGAATAGAGATATGTACTGCAGAAAAATGGATGATGCAATATGCTCTAGAATCAAGTTGACACTACAAAAAAAAATATGGAGGAAGCAGCTGAATGCATTCCTATGAAATCAGATGATTGACATTTTCAAATCATGGGACCATTCGACCAACACACTGTAGACATCACAAAAATCATGTCGTTGTAGAAGATGGGATTTAACAGGGATCCCTTGTAAACATGTTATTTCAGCCATCTCGTGTAAAGATGAGCAACCAGAGTCTTATGTACACCCTTTACAGTGTAGAGGCATTTAAGGAAGCATATGCACATTCTATTTTAGGGATCATGAGTTCAGATTTTTGGCCAAAATGTGATTTGATAGCACCTTTGCCTCCTAAGTATGAAAAAAGGACAGGCAGACCTAAAAAATTGAGAAGAAGGGGTCATAATGAACCCCCACCCCCTACACAACCAACTTATCCACATAAGTTAAAAAAAAAATCAAAGACCTTCGAAATGTGGTAAATGTGGTGTGTTAGGAATTAGGATACAGTGTAAGAACTTGTCCTGAAAAAAAAAATGAAACAAGCGTATAAGCAAGAATGGAGCATGTGGAACTTGTAGTCGTGGAGCCCGAAGAAATACCCATTTGAGAATTTCAGTCAACCAGTGTGGAAAATACTCCAACAATCAATACTCAAGTAAAGAAACAAAAATCACCGGTATGTACATATGTATTTCTTATTTTAATTTAATATTTAAGTTTTTTTGTATCACTAAATTATGTTATTATATTTATTTGTTGTAATAGATCAGAAGAAACTCTCATGTATCTTCTAGAACATTGGGTGATTCATCAACCCACTCTTTTCAGAGTAGCCAAGAATTATCAGTAAGTTATTAATAATCATATAACTCAATTATAATTTATTATCATCTCATTGTTGTTGTTGGTTTACTTTTCATTTTACAGGGTAACCAGGAAATGGAAAACTCAGCAGGTGGTATGAAAAAAATCACAATGAAGCAAATGTGAGTGTGTCTTGGCTTACAATGTCCTTTTATAATTACTGTAATGTTATGTGACTAATTTTTTATTTTATAGGTTGTGCAATTATCAAGAGTACATAATCCAATTATTGTGAAAGGAGGAGTGAATTACATCACTATGTTAAATCTATGAGAAAGAGTGGCAGTGGTTCATCAAAATTAAATGACCAAGGAAAATACCAAAGGAAAAACAAGTGAGAGTGATGGCAAGCCAAATTAGTCAAATTGTGGTGGTCATGTACTAGTTATGTACTCTGTTTTTATAATTATGGTGTGTAGTTCGATGGTTTATAATTATTGTATTCACTGTGGTTGAAAATTGTTCAGACTTGCTTTTGTACTCTGTTTTTCAGACTTTTTTGAATAATATTTCAATTACTGATTTTCATATTGAATTTGTATAATGATTGAGAATACAAACTTATTTCAAAATAGTTAATTATTAGAATTCATTTCTCCATTTATACTTATTCGGGTTTGATAATCTATTCTTAACCACTGACCAGTAATATTAATTGAAGATAAATTCAGTAAAATTTAAAAAAAAAAAAAAGGGTTTGGGGGGTTTAGGGTTAAGGAATTATATTAATTGAAGATAAATTCAGTAAAATTTAAAAAAAAAAATGGGGTTGGGGGTTTAGGGTTAAGGAATTAAAAGAGGGAAAATAAAAGTTGACGTTCAAAACATTTTCTCCGTTAAAAATGACGGATTCTCTAACAAGCAGCATCAAAATTGATAGAGAAAGAATAAGTGAGTGACCAATTTTGATAGTGACGAATAAGTGAGTGACCAATTTTGATAGTGATGAAATGTGGGTGACAAAATGTGAAAAATTGTAAAGTTCAGTGATCAAAAGTGATATTTTTCCGATAATTAATTTATAATAAAGGTTCGCGTCTCTTTGAACTAGAAAATAAAATTAATGGAACATAACTACAAAAATATTACTATAGACTCTCATAAAAAAGAATGTCTTTTAATTTTCTTATCGAAACTAACGCACACCTGCCTCCTTCTTTCTAATAAATGTGCTCCAACTAGTAATATATATGGTTGCCTCCTTACTGATACGGTGATACCCTAATATTAGGTCCAACAAAGTATTGATTAAAGCTTATGGTTAATTAAATCCTGGGTTGGGCGCCATTGATGGAACCGTGATTTTGAGTTTCCTGCATTGATCATTTATTGAGGGCCTCAGTGCTTCTTTTTTATCTATTAACTCGTTCGACTCTTATTAATTTTTTTTTCACAAGTGAATTATACATGTATCTTCAAAATACTTTAATTATACTTAAATTAAGTAGAAAATGAAATATCAAAGTATATAAAGACACAAAGTAACAAGTCGAAAAAATATAATAAAATATCAAATTAATTCTCATAAAATTCTCAATTAAAGCATATAAAATAGGTAATAATCTCGACTCATCAACAATCACTTAAAATTCAACTATAACATTTTAAAATTAACACTTTTATTTTATTTTTTCAATTAATAAATCAAAATTAAAATATACAGAGTATTATAAATTTATTTCAACCCCACGTAAAATACGAATTTTAATTTACACTTGGTTTTTTTTTTTTTTTTTAGGGTAATTTACACTAGTTAACATCTAAAGATTTAGTCATTTAGATAGGCGGGATAGGGAACGTGGGTTGAGAAGAAGTTGGAAGAAAACACGTAGGAGAGAGAAGATTGAGAATTAGTTGTAAATGAAGATGAAGATATGCCCCCGTGCCTAATTGATAGGGCCTAATTTCGGACAAACAATGGAGAAAAAAAATGATTTACGTCCCGCAATTTTTATATTTTTATTTTTACTAAAACGTCTCAAAAAAGATAAAATTTTAATTTATCTCCCATAATTTCATAAATTGCTTAATTTACGTCTTAAAAAATAAAAAGAAGAAATATAATTTTGTAAATTGATTAACATATGTATTATTTTTCTTTTTAATGCAAATTATAAATAATTACTTACTCCCTCCGTTTTATAATTAATAAGTGTTGTTTTAGCTCTTTTCTTTTGTACACAAATAAATGTTTTAAAATTTTTACACCGTTTATTCCTTTTATGCCCTCATTTTAATTTTAGGGTAAAATCTAGTATGCACTCTAGTCTAAAGAAAAGTGTATGTTATTAAACTGAAAAGTACAACACAATATTACTAAAAAGTGTAAGTCGCTATGACTAAAAATATTATTATACAGTTTAATAATTGAAAAGTGCAACACCATTTACCAAAAAGTGTAAGTCAGTAAAACTGAAAAGTACAACATGGACTAGGGTGCACAACATGCACTCGATTCCATAACAGACCAACCCTAATTTTAGAAAATCTCCTAATTTCTAACTTACTTTTATAAACTTGAAATAATTGAAAAAGATTGGTTAAATTTTTTTGGAAAGATCGAAAGAAATTAATGTGATTAAAATATTTTTTTATTATGTAAGGATATACTTATCAATACATACACTTTCTTAATTTCAACAAATTTCATGAAAACAACACTTATTTAATTTCAACAAATTTCATGAAAACAACACTTATTGTAGTACAATATATTATTTAATCCACGTAATCATTGTTAATGGGTATAAAAAGAGAAATTAGTTCCAGCAGTAACATTAATAAAAAAGCCCCCTAAATTCCTTTAACAAGACATCGCACAAAACTTTGGTATAATAATGGAGCCAGCCAGAGCCTACACAATGTAGGAAATTAATTTAGTTTCAGATCAATATTTTCGGTTTTCATGATATTGCTGAAAAGCCAGCTGGGCCTACACAATGTAATTTCAGATTAATATTTTCGGTTTGGCCACGGCTAAATGTCCCTTTTAATTGTGTACAGTATATCATTTGCATGCATTAACTTTTTCCTATTTAATAGTACAATTTTTTAAATGGTTGAATGTTACTTATGAGTTATAATATAATATTAGTTCAATTACAGTATAGTATTAATTTAAATACAATTAGTATTAGCTTACATATTGTATAGTATTAGTTCAAATACTCGGTATTAAATAACAACAAGTTACATGTATGTAAGGGTACACAATAGTGCAACCCTTATTAGGACTTCAACCTAAAGATTTAAAAATAAAAATTACGATTCAAAAGACTCCAATATCCTTTTATTAATTTATACAAATTATAACACAATAACTCTAATTTATACATTTACAATTAAGAACTGAGCCACTGTCGAATCTAGGAGTGGATAAATATACCAAAATTTTGATAGACCAAACTTTTCGTAGCGAAAAAATATCAAAAATTTTAGTACAACATGATATCGTACCGAAATTTTTGGTACGATAAAAGTATGAAAAATGATCATACTGCGGTATTTCGATATACCGATTTTTTTCCGAATCGGTATGAAACGCTATATTGATATACCGAAATACAAAAACTTTAATAAAATAATAGTTTTATAATAGTATAACTTATAATTTTATATTATTTTTAAATTAAAATAACATTAATTATTAAAACTTAAATAAAATAAACCTTAAATAATTAATTTCGATATAAATTGACGCTTCAATATTTTCGGTATGAATTGGTATATTTTTATTTTGATATAAAAAGATGGTTCGATATTTTTGATATGAATCGGTACACCGATATAGTACGGTATACCGATATACCGTACCGAAAATTCGATATACAGAAATTACAGTACGATGTCGGTATGAATTTTTACATTTTCATATATACCGAAATTTTCGATACCGTAGTAACAGTATGAATTTTTTCAATATCGAAATTTTCGATATGATAACAACATGTAACAAATATTTTATAAAAATTTTTGAAAAAATTGGAAAATTTGATTTTTTTTTTTTCGGACAAGCCAAATCTAAAATCTAGAAAAAAACCTAAATCTGAAAAATAAAAAATCAAATACAGAACCAAACCAAACTTATAAAACCAAAATACAAAAAAAAAATGAAGATAATAATAAGCACATAGCCGAAACTTATCATGGTTAATCGGAGGGGACGGCACGACGCAGAGGAGGCGGTGGCGCGAGGCATGGGGAGAGGGGGACGCGGCGTGACAGTGAGGAGGAAGAAAGTAGAAGAAGAAGAGGAGAGAACGAGGGCGGCAATAGGAGGGCATGCTGCCGGCGGTGAGTGGAGAGGTGCTTTCATCCGCGCGGCGGGTGAAGTACTCATAATTAAAGGGGACCATTTATCCATGGCCTTTCGGTTTTCATGATATTGCTAAAAAGTCAGCTGGTCCTAGGAAATTTAGTTAGTTAATTTCAGATATCAATATTTTCGGTTTTCATGATATATACTGTTATACCTAGTCAAAGAGGTCAATCTTTGACAAGTCAATCCTAGTCACCATCTTACGTGGCGAGGACCAGTCAACAGTCGTGCGACGACTAGTCAATAAGACCAAGAAAATGTAATAGATTTAATGTATTTAATATGTTTAAGTGCTCGTCCAAAGATGTTGGCGAGCACTCTCTTAGTTAGCTGCTCGCCCAAGTATGTGGCGAGCACGTGCTTATTCTTAGTTAAGATGTTTTAAGTGTTGAAGTCTTGGGAGACAACATGGAGCGTGGCGACCACTCTCCTCGACGGCCCACCGGCGACCACCATGGCCCAGCTCCTCGGCATCTCGGCGAGGACGAGCACCAGAGGCGGTTTAGCATTAAATGCGCCATCAAATCACCTTTTCGGGCAGAATGAAGGCCCAATCTGGAGGCTCCACGTGTAAAGGGCGGGCAGCCCTCGAAAAGCAGTATATAATGCCCATTTGGGCTCATTTGTAAGACAAGTGAAAGATTCCACAAAATCTCCCTACCCAAAGCAATAAACTCTCCCAAGCTTCTAAAGCTTTAGCTTCTCCAAGAAGCTATATCTTGTGTTCTTGTGTGTTCTTCATCAAGTTCATCACAAATCATCACTTTAATCCATATAAACACGTAATAACCCCCGTTTAATTATATATGTTTGTATCGTGCTAAGCACAGTCCACATCCAAAGTCAACCCGTTTATAGTGCATACAACATATACCTCGGCCTATTTAATCCTCCCCATTCTCAGTGGGAGTTAATTAAATCCAATTTGATGATTGAAGAGAGCATGAGTTCTAATTTCTTGTTCAAATTACTAGTAATATTTTTGTTCTTCATGCCTTTATTAATGAATATTTCAGTAGGATTTAAGCAGCTGCTGCAGAAAAGCATGGGTGTTCACATTAGTAATGCAAATTTGAATCACATTATGTGCTTTTTGTTGGCAATGGCGATTATTGTCTACTTTGTGATCATAAGAATGTCGACGTTAATGGGTCCAAAGAAGGTTTACATGGTGGATTTTAGTTGCTACAACCACCATCCTTCAATGTCCATCTCGAGGGACGAAGCTTCCAACAGAATGTCAAGTTGGCTAACCCCCGAAAACCTTGCATTCGCCAACAGGGTGCTCCACAGGAATGGGGTTGGTGACACCACTTTTATTCACGGCTGGGAAGATTTCCCGCCGGAATGCACCTTCTCCTCCGGCAGGAAAGAGGCGGAGACTGTCATCTTTGGAGCCGTCGATAATCTTTTTGCCAAAACGAGGAGGTGGGTGGATCCAGCTCGTGATATTGGTATTGTCATCGTCAACAATACCACCTTCAATCCGGTGCCATCCCTTTCGGCCATGGTGGTCAACAAGTACAAACTTAGACAAGACGTGCTCACCTTTAACTTGGGCGGCATGGGCTGCTCCGCCGCCATCATCGCCCTCGACCTCGCCAAACGCCTCCTACAGGTTCGGATATTTTATTCCATTTTTTTTACACATATATGTACACCCTCTTGCAGTCTAATGAAGGGTAAATATGTATATATTGTGAAGGTCAAAATTATAATGATTGTTTTTATGATATACAAATCAGAATAAATTGAAAAGGGGAGTATGAAAACTTTTGAAGTAGTATATGGTTTTTCAGCTTAATTTAGCAATTATGAATATTATTGAATTTAGTCCTACCTAATTAATATTTTTTTGAGACATGAATTTTTTTTTTTTTTTTTGGTTTTTGTAAATCCTATTTACGCTAAAGAGATAATCGTGAGCATTATATCATTCCCGTCTTGATCTATTTGTACATATGATAATACAGGGACGACGCAACTGTCATGCCCTAATCGTGAGTGTAGACTGCCCAAACGCCGGCCGTTACCTCGGCAACGACAGATCGAAGCTGGTGTCGATGTGCCTCTTCCGAATGGGAGGCGCGGCTGTGCTCTTATCCAACCGATCATCCGATCGCCAGATTTCAAAATACGAACTGAAACACACCCTCCGCACCCACCTCGGCGCAGACGACGCAGCTTACAATTGCGTCTTCCAGGAACCGGACAAAGAGGGAAAAGTCGGTTTCACATTATCGAAATCCCTAATATCCGTTGCGGGAGAAGCTCTAAAAGCCAACATCACAACTCTGGGGCCATTAGTACTCCCAATATCCCAACAGTTGATATTTGTTGCAACTTTAATTGCCAGAAATGTATTAAAAATAAAAGGTGTAAAGGCATATGTTCCAGATTTCAAGCTCGCTTTTGAGCATTTTTGCATCCATGCGGGTGGAAAGGGGGTGTTGGACCAAGTGGAGAAGAATCTGAAGCTCACGAAATGGGACATGGAACCTTCTAGAATGACATTGTATAGGTACAGTAACACTTCTAGTAGTTCAGTTTGGTATGAACTTGCGTATGCAGAAGCTAAAGGGAGGATCAAAAAAGGAGACCGCGTTTGGCAGATTGGATTCGGGTCGGGTTTCAAGTGTGGGAGTGGAGTGTGGAGAGCATTGAGGACTATTAATCCTGATCACGAGGATAATAATCCCTGGACTAATATCATTCACAACTTTCCTGTTGTTAATGATCTTAATTGTCCATAATTAATTAAATAAACATGCCTAAAAGCACCATATTATTATTGTATTAGTAACATGGAGAAAATAATGAATGTGTGTAATTGTTGTAATTCGCTTCGTTTGAAATTAGACTTTTATGATACGTTTGTTAAGTTCAAAATTTTGATCGAAAATCAATTTTCCACAACTATCAAACGTTTTCAATCTGATGGGGGTACCGAGTTCACAAATAACAAATTGCAAGACCTTTTCAGAAATTGTGGCATTCTACATACCATGTCTTGTCCATACACCCCTGCTCAAAATGGCCGTGCAGAAAGAAAACATAGACATATTACAGAAACAGGGTTATCTATGTTGTTTCATTCATCTATCCCTATGGAATATTGGGTTGAAGCTTTTGGTGCTGCGGTTTATGTGATTAATCGTTTACCCTCTTCTGTGTTATCCGATAAATCACCGTTTCAATTGGTATTTTCCTCTCCTCCAAATTATGATAATCTTCATGCGTTTGGATGTAGAGTTTATCCATGCTTATGAGATTATGCTGCTAACAAGTTTTCTCCTCGCAGCATTCCTTATGTTTTCTTGGGTTACAGTTCCAGGCATAAGGGTTTTTGCTGTCTCGATACAACATCGTCTCGTTTGTACATTAGCAGGCATGCTCGGTTTGATGAGGAATATTTTCCCTTTGCACCTTCCACACGGTCCTCTTCAGCCGACTCGTTGGATTTTTCGGCTTATAGGGATCTTGGTTCGGCTCCCATTTTTCCTTCGCCTTCGAGTCCAGCAGTGGTTCCGATGGATTTGGCTGCTTTGACTCCTTGTTCAGCATGTCCGGATCTCACGTTTACGGCATCTCCGGCGCGCCTGGCCTCTCCGCCACCTTCACCACCGGCCTCGCCTCCGCCTTCGCCATTGGCCCCTTTGCCGCCACCTGCTTCGGTATCAACTCATCCTATGCGAACACGTGCCAAGGATGGCATTTTCAAGCCAAAGTATCCTCCTTCAACTTCTTACTTGGCTCATAGTGGTTTTCTTTCCACTCTACAGTCTTCTAAGGAGCCCAAGGGTTTCAAATCAGCTGCAAAATCACCTCACTGGATTTCTGCAATGGACGACGAGCTTAAGACTCTTCATGCCAACAACACTTGGACTTTGGTCCCTCGTCCTGCTACTGAAAATGTTATTGGTTCTAAATGGGTCTTTCGTACCAAGTATTTAGCGAATGGTTCTATTGATCGCTATAAAGCTCGCTTAGTTGCTCAAGGGTTTTCTCAGCTTCCTGGTTTCGATTACGATCATACTTTCAGTCCTGTAGTCAAAGCTTCCACTGTTCGTATCATACTCTCTTTGGCGGTTATTAATAATTGGCCATTACGTCAATTAGATGTAAACAATGCTTTTCTGCATGGTGTTCTTCAAAAGCCTGTTTACATGGAGCAACCACCTGGCTACATTGATTCTGTTCGTCCTTCCTTTGTTTGCAAGCTAAATAAGGCGATTTATGGTTTGAAGCAGGCTCCTCGGGCGTGGTTTCAACGCTTTTGTTCCTTCTTGGTAAGTCTTGGTTTTCTTGAAAGAAAATTTGACACTTCTTTGTTTGTCTTTCGCCAAGATCGTTTTTTGCTTTATTTACTTGTCTACGTGGATGACATTATTATCACTGGGAGTGACCAGTAGCTTATTGATCATATTATTCTTCGAATTCGCCGTGAATTTGCGATTAAAGACCTAGGGCGGCTGAATTATTTCCTCGGCTTGGAGGTAACTTATACGAAATCTGGTATCTTCTTGGGTCAGTCCAAGTATGCGCGAGACATCATACTTCGATCTGCACTTCTCGATGCCAAACCAGTGTCTACTCTGATGCTGATTGGGCTCGTTGCCTTGACACTCGCTGCTCCACTTATGGTTATTCAATATTTTTGGGTCCGAATCTTATTTCTTGGAGTGCTAAGAAACAACCCACTGTCTCTCGTTCCAACTGTGAGTCTGAGTATAGGGCTTTGGCTAATGCTGCCTCTGAAGTTATTTGGGTCACGTTACTCTTGCGTGAACTTCATGCCATGCCTTCATCTTCACCAAAGCTCATGTGTGATAATAAGTCTGCGCTCTTTCTTAGCCAAAATCCAGTGGCTCATAAGCGTGCAAAACACATTGATATTGATTATCATTTTGTTCGGGAAATGGTTGATTCGGGTCGTCTATCTACCCATTTTGTCCCCTCAAATCTTCAACTTGCTGATATATTCACCAAGAGTCTTCCGCGACCGCTATTTGAATTCTTTCGATCCAAGCTTCGCGTATCTCCAGTCTCCACATCCGCTTTGCTTGAGGGGGTAATAGGAATAATGATTTAGTCCATAATTGATTTAGTCAAAGATCTTTAGAGATTTGTATATATTTTTCATATCTGTAATTACTTGTAGGTTACTCTGTAAACCCTAATTGTAATCTTTATATTTTCTCTTATTCTTTCAGATGATCTGCTATATATACATGTATAAATGTTGTAAAATTTTACACGTTTTTTTTTTGTATCTTTATTCCTTTACATAGTATAAAATAGAAGTTGTGTGTATAATAGCTTATGTTTTGTCAATTCAGAGAACTGTGGATTCTTTCACATACAACCTGATTTATAATATAATGTTTTAGGCTTTTGATAGTTTTCCCATTAAAATTCAGTCGAAGAAGGTATATGGAATATATGAAATTAGGAAAATCTAATTGAATGGAGAAGCTAGATTCGTCTCTATTTTTCAAATATATTAATTTTTTATATGAATGATGATTTGATGTGATAATTCACTAATCTCAAACAATTTAAAGACTTGAATCACTTTCTAACTGATCGGGCCTAATTTCAGAATTTGATGAAACAAATTACTAAAAAACTCTATTCACTGCTAATGAAAAAGACATAACAAAAAAAATACTGTAAGCTTTAATTTGGCGCTGTGTTTATAGTGATATAATTAATTAAGTAAATTTTGTTAAAGAAATGATTCTTCATACTGATTTAATTTCTGTAAATTTATTTATGATAGAAAACATGAAATAGTACAATTGTTTCCTCATATATTTATAGAGGAACGCGCTAGTAACGGCCGTGTAACAAACTAATTGGGTATCTAGCTATACTCCTAGTTCTAGGTGTTTCTAGACTTTTCTAAAAGCTAGATATGCATCTATATACAATACGAAGATATGCATAAATAGAGCTTCTTGAATAATCCTAACATGCTCCATTTGAATATGGACTATCCTCTAGCAAAAATTCCCATGGAGGAACGCAGCAAATGAAAACGAGCAGGTGACAAGAATTTAGTGCATGTCAGCCGGATGAACTTCTGAGGCAATGTAACGAACGTCCAGAGCACCTGAAGCAACCTTTTCACGAAGAAAATGAACATCGATCTCCATATGTTTGGTGCGAGAATGAAAGGCAGGACTAATATAATTGAATGGAGAAGCTAGATTCGTCTCTATTTTTCAAATATATTGATAACATCCTAGTATTATTTATATGAATGATGACTTCAGGGACGGAACTACACTTATCTGGGTCCGTCCTGGATGACTTGACGGGGCCTAATTTCAGAATTTGATGAAACAAATTACTAAAAAACTCTATTCACTGCTAATGTCTAATGAAAAGACATAACAAAAAAATACTGTAAGCTTTAATTTGGCGCTGTGTTTATAGTGATATAATTAAGTAAATTTAAGGTATATATGAGGAAATCAATACCCTTGGTTTATATATATCGATTATCTAAATACTCCTTGTTATTGAACCGATCGAATTCGATTTCCAAATAGGTATACGAACAGTATCCCTAGTGAGAAAGGATATTTGGTCATGCATGCCAGATTTAAATAGGGAAAATTATTTTTTCAGGACCAACTTAGGGAGGGTTGCAAAAAGAGGACTACAACTTTACGGACTAGCAAAATTAGGTCCGTAACATTTTTTTTTTGGGTTGGTCTGCTATGAACTCGAGTGCATGTTGTGCACCCTAGTCCATGTTGCACTTTTCAGTTTACTGACTTACACTTTTTGGTAAATGGTGTTGCACTTTTCAATTATTAAACTGTATAATAATATTTTTAGTAATAATTGAAAAGTGCAACACCATTTACCAAAAAGTGTAAGTCAGTAAACTGGAAAGTGCAACATGGACTAGGGTGCACAACATGCACTCGAGTGCATACTAGACTTTACCTTTTTTTTTCCGCAATTTCAGACCAGATTAGTCCAAACGACCAAATTTTGGGCTGATTTTGCACGTAAAAGTCACGTGAGGCTCATTTTACTGGCTGAACTTTGGGGGATAGAAAAAGAGGATCGCAACTTTATAGTCAAGCAAAATTAGACCCGTAATTTCTTGCATAATTTTGGAGCGATTTTTAAATTTATACTCCCTCCGTCCCCGAGGAATTTGCACACTTTCTATATATGGATGTCCCATACCAATTTGCACACTCCATAAAAGGAAATATTGTCATAACCCTCACCCTCAAAATATACACATATTTACCCATATGTCATTATTTTTTACACTCAACCTACCTCTTACTTTACTTTATTCATAAAAGTTTACAAAACTATCCCTCAAAACATCACTCATTACACTTTTTCTTACACATTTATTAAAATGTGTGCCATCCCAGAGGTGCAAATTCCTCTGGGACGGAGGGAGTATAAATTTAAAAATCGCTCAATTAGCATGTTATATTAAATTTACGTTTATTAAAATAATTAATTCAAATAAAAATTGTCAATTTCAATTGAAAAATAAATTGAATATCATAAAAAAAAAAAAAAAATACTCACCAAAATGCAGAATTTCAAATAGGAGGGATGGGGCCATGTAGAATTGAAAAAGACTCTAAATTATGGAGTATAAGATAAAAGAGGTGTTTAATCATTATTTAAATTAAACTACAAAATTCTTTCAATAATTTGAAAAAATTTAGAGGGAAATTTTACACTCCCTCCATTTTCTAATATATGTTATTTTAATTTTTAAACTATTTTTAAAATACATGTCATTCTAAAAAATTTTCTTTAAATTTAACCATTTATCCTTATTCATTTATCACAAATATATTTTATAAAATGAATATGGTGGTATAAATAGTTTGCAAAAATTATGAAAAAACATAAATATTGTTTATATCAAAATGAGCCCGATTTATGAATATGGGCTACATTCTTGACCAAATTCTTTATTAAACAAATTTTCTATACTAAAATTAGGAATACTTAATAGTTATAATTAATTAAGGATATTATAGTCATAAATTTACAATCTTAAATTATTGTCAAAAATCAAAATGACATATATTAAAAAATGAAGGGAGTAATTTACTCAAAAGTAAATTAAGTTCATTTTGGGTCGTTTTGGATCGTTGCGTGGCGTGCTTTTTCTTTTTTCAAATATAAGGGTATTCAATTGTATGGTGCAATTGATGCAATCGAGCCACTATTTTGATTTAATTTGAAGTAAACTTTTATATGCAATTGAGTGCATGCCATAAAATTGAATTTTAAGTAATTTAGATAAATCTCCAATTGAATTTTTAACCATTCATATTAGAATAGTTAATAACAATTTCTTGAATGCAATTGAGTACATGTGCATCACATTATTGAATTTTAAGTGATTTGAATATATATTCAATTTTCCAATTGAATTTGCAATATCCACATTAGAATCAAATCAAATCAAAATTATGGTTCAATTATACTAATTGCATCATACAATTGGGTGCACATAAAAGTAAGGGGGTGTTTGCAAACTCTATTAACGTACAGCTTAAAAACACTTATTAGAAGTTATAAATGTGAGAGGGTTATAGATGTGAGAGGCAGCTTTAAAAAAAGAATTGATTATGTCCCCTCCAATTGAGTTTACAAACACTCTCTAACTCCAAATTAAAATTGTCCCTCAATTGCATTAAACATTTTTTTTTTGAGAAGGCACCATACGATTGAGTGCACACAAATGAGGATAAAATTAAGTCAATTTAGTCTCATAACTTTTAACCTTTTTTGAAATGGTCCCAAAAAAGATAAATGTATCAATTTAGTTCCATTTTTTTTTTCAATAATATTTAACTTTTTTTTAGATCAAAACATAATAAATTGTGACAAAATGAGATTAAATTGGTACATTTAACTTTTTGAGACCAAAACAGAACAAATTGCAAATAAATGTGACTAAATCTATACAAATGTGACTCTTGATTTTAATGTAATGGACAAAAATTCAATTGAATAATTAAAATTGTATTCCCTCTAACCTTCATTTATTGTTAAATTCTCTCATGCAATTGAGTGAATAGATACCACTACAAAAAAGAGGTTGTTTATCGACAAAAATAGCGACGAAATTTTAGTAGAAAGCCATGCTTACCGACAGACATACCGACTGAAAAATTCGATCGAAACCAATCTCGTCGGTAATTATTATCGTCGGAATTTTTCATTCCATCGATAATACCGACGGATTACAGACAGACAAAAATGGTCGATATTTCCGACGGAAACCTCCACGACTCGTTTACGAACCGGGGCAAATTTATGTTGGTGATATTCGAAAAAAATAATTTAAAATGAAATTATTTATGTCGCTATTTTCATCGCCATTACCGACGGAATTGCAGACGGAATTTCATTTCCAATTATTTGTTCCGTTTGAAACGGAGATTCATCTTCATTACTTTGTTCCTTTTTAGGGACTTCTACCATTAACATTACCTTTACTTTGCAAACAGTGTGACATTCATTACTACGTGATCGTCCTAGATACGTGCAGTAGTATACTTGAGATACTTGATGGACAAATACAAATGGATCGTCCCCGCTATACCTCCTTTTCGAATTAACGTCCACGAGCTTGTACTCCGGATGAATTTTTGTTCCTAAAGGGCCTGAATGAAACCAATGACACTTGAACAACACCACAGTCTTTGCTGGATATCCCGAATATTCTACTTTAACGACTTTGTGCAACGCCCCAAAGTAATCACTTGCATCTGCATTGTAATTCACACTGTTAACGCAAACACCACTGTTGGTAGTCGCTTTTCTTGATGCAAACTCGGATGTATGAAATCTGTAGCCATTCACAATATAGTCGTTGTATGTCCTTACACGACGTAGTGGTCCTTTGCTGAGATCCTGTAAGAATCGACTCTCAAAATCGTGTGACCGTCCCTATACAGTTCAAATTAACATTAATTAAAATAAATATTTATTTACGTAAAATATAAGTAAATGGTACTCACATAACGTTGGAACCATCAGACAAATTCGCGTTGAAGACGAGCATCTATATTTATATCTGAGATGTTTTGTTCTGCTCGATGTAGTTCTTGAGTATACATCCTAATTCACAATATCCAACCACAGATAATATCAAATAACATAAATGAAGTGGTATTTGATTAGATGATAAATATATGAAATACTTACTCAATGTAAGACTGAACTTCATCACAATTCAATAAAACATATGTTTGTGCTATTTCTGCCTCTGTGTTCGTCTCTCAATATCGTTCAGTGGATTTTCCTATAGGTCTCCCTTTAGACTTAAATATGGAGAGCATTCCATCTTGGTTCACTTCTCAACCTCGTGTAGACATGGTCTTCAAAAGAATAAGAACAAAACATCAAAACATGTCAACCTCTAGCTCCATTCAAATATGCATTAACAATGGATGCTTCCAAATTTGCCTTTTGTTTAACATTGCGTTTCAAGTTGTGGAGATACATGATATATATAAATTAAGACTTCATATATAATAAAAATTAAACTAAGTAAGTAGGAGTTTACCTTTCAAATGGGTACATCCACCTGTATTGCACTGGACCACCAATTCTGACTTCATACGCTAAGTGAACGGGTAAGTGTTCCATCGAGTCAAAGAAGTTAGGTGGAAAAATTCGTTCCAACTTACACAAAATCACTGGAATGTCTTGCTCCAAACGAATCATATCATCGATCTTCATCGTTGTAGATATTAAATCTCTAAAAAAAAAAAGACTTAATTCAGTGATAGCCCTCCACACATTGAGAGGAAGAAGTTCTCGAAACGCAATCGGTATCAAACGCTGCATAAAAACATTACAATCATGACTCTTCATCCCTACAACCTTACCCTTTGTTTTGTCTACGCATCGACTCAAGTTTGACACGTAGTTGTCCGGAAAGTTCAACACCTGAATCCACCTACACAATTCTTATTTTTGTGGCTTATCCAGTGTGTAGCAAGTTTTTGGATATTTACCTATACGAGCATCATTATTCAACTTTTCAGGGCGACAAAAAATGTTCAACTCATCCTGAGACTATGGAGTGTCTTTAGTCTTGTCTTATGTGTTCATGATTGTGTGGAACACATTATCAAACATATTCTTCTCAATGTGCATCACATTCAAATTGTGTCGGATCAATATTGAACTCCAGTATGGCAAGTCTAAAAAAATACTTCTTTTATTCCAACCACCTGTGATTCGTTTGTTGTGTTTGGCTGCATTCTTCTCTGTAGATTTTTTTAAACCCGTCCACTCAATCTAATGTAACAACCTATGTCCTGTACGATTAATACATAATAAATGACACTAGAAGCAAGAAAAAATATACGTATAATTCTCATAAAATAAATGTATAAAATACAATTTCGAAGGGGCGGTCGATTGTTTGTAACTGTTCTATTCTTCAAGAAGTGTTGCTTATTCCTTCGAAATGGATGATCTCGAGGTAACAACTTTTGGTGATTATCGAACCATGAAACTTTCCTACTCGTCGGAAGACTGAAAGCTTCAGAATGCTCCATACAATACGGTCATGCTTGCTTTCCGGCCGTTTTCCATCGACACAACATAGAATATGCAGGAAAGTCGCTAATGGTCCACAATACATTAGCACGCATCGTGAAGTTCTGCTTTTTGGAAACATCGTACGTTTGGATCTCCCATAAGAAGATCAAGTCTTTTATAAGAGGCTGGAGATAAACATCCAGTTTTACCTTTGGATTTGATGGACTTGGCACCAATACAGTCAGAAACATTGTTTGAGGTTTCATGCACATCCACATAGGTAGATTATACGGAGTCAGTATTATCGGCCACAAAGAATATTGCTTCCCATGCATCCCAAATGGTGCAAAACCATCAGTACTCAAACCTAATCTCACATTCCTCGGTTCACAAGTAAAAGCCGAAAACACGTTAAGGTGTTTCCAGGCCTCCGAGTCTGCTGGATGTTGCATCTCTCTAGACTCAGTCGAAGAAGAATCTGTTGCATGCCACGTCATGTGTTGTGTTGTGGCACTAGATTGATACAATCTCATTAAAAGAGGAATGATAGGAAGATAATACATCCTCTTATGTGCCACTTTCTTCTTCGTCGTCTTCGATTGACTAGTGGGCCCCTTCCGACGTGGCTCTTTGTACCGGGGATGGCCACACATTCTACACATGTTCAGGTTGCTATCTGCATCACCCCAATATAACATGCAACCGTTCACATAACAATCAATCTTCTCAATCGGCAAACCCACATTCTTCATCATTTGTTTGCTTTGATAAAACGTTGTAGGCACCTTATTATCTCGAGGACAAATCTCGCTGCATAATTGTGTCATTTGCTCATGCCCTGTTAGAAAGCTTGTTCTCGTTCTTGATAGCCATAAGTCGGGCATTAAATGACAACTGAGAGTGAGAATCGCAACCCAGATATAAATCTTCATCGACTAATTTGAGCATCTCATAAAACCAAAATGCTTCATCCGTCAGTTCCTCTTCTATATTTGAAAAATCAGCTTCCATTATCATTTTTTGATACATATTGGGTTCTTCCCCCCGAACTGTTGTTCTTCCTCCCCAAACTGGCGTTCCCCACCAAATTGTTGTTCATTACTGGTGCCGGCGTGATTAACATGTATTTGTCTTCATAGATTCCAGTAGTGTAATAGTATAACCCTTGATCAAATTTATAAGGCCAACATCCTTCGCCATGAGTTGTCCAGTTATAATAATTATCAACGAAACCATTCTTCACAACATGTATTAAAACCTCTTCAATGTCTTTAAATACTTTATTCTGACATTTCTTAGCATTACACAGACACCTTATACAATCCCCAGACATGCAATGTGGGTGGAGCTTTGCAAATTCAACAAATGACACAAGTTTATCGTAAAATTCACCATTCACATTTCCTAGAACGAACCTAGGAGTACAATACATCCAACAACGATCCGACAATTTCATCTGTTAAACATTTAAATGACAATATACACTTTATTATATGGTTTACTAAAAATGTCTACTTAAAACAGAACAAATATAATACATATACAACTAAACTACAAAATTTAACCAAGTAGTACATAAATAACAATACAGTTTATTATATGGTTTTTATGAAGTAAAAATGCCAGAAAATATACTGTAATTTGATGATTTCATACAGTTTTCACAATTTTTTTGTCTGGAATGAAAAAAGCCTCGAATTTATCTTTTTACCGCATTATTACCGACATAATTCTACATTCCATGGGTAATCAGATTTTCAAATTACCGACGAATATTTAAATCCAACGGTAATTTGCCGCTCATTTTTCGTCAGAGGTTTGAATATAGATTACCGACGGAAAAGACGTTCCGTCTGTAATTTGGCAGATTAAAAAAATTGTTATTAATTGTTTTGTTTGTAAATATTTATACCCAATCGATAAAAAAAATAATGCATAAATTAAAAACAGTAACATAGTTTAACAATCCATTGAAAAGTAATCAACCGAAATAAATAGTTCGATAGAAAATTAAATAGTTCGACAAAAAAATAAATTGTTCAACCATAAACCATCAACCACCATAATTAAAAAAATCGTCTAAATTGTCGCCGGCCAAATTAACGACGTCGTCACCGAACTGCCCACCAACCATTCCGTCGTCCTGGGCTGCGCCTGGACCTGGAACATTGAAAGGCGGGGGATCCCTCATGGTCTCTTGTTAGCATGCCTCTATTTGTTCAGTAGACAACCCCAACGATCGACCCATACTGTTACTTAGACGACAGAAGTAGTGGTTGAATGCTGTCATTACGTTCGGCTCCGGATTTTCAGTGGAGGATACGGAGGCCTGTGATGCACTCTAGGACGGACCAGATGACCTGACAGCGCTGCTCAACCGACCAAGGCCAAGGACCCGTCTTTGGCTGGCCGGGGCAACATCCAGGTAAATCTGGTCAATGTCAACCGCCGGAGGGGGAGCGCTGGTCCCGACTTCAATAGAAGTCGCGGCCTGAGTTTGCGCCTCGACCTCTTCAATCCTCCGATGGATACTCAACTACATAATTAATTTTTTTAAATTAATTTAATAAACTATATATAATTTAATATATTTAATTAAATAATACATAAACTTAATTAAACTTACGCGGAGCTCAGTAGTGCGTCTGTATGTGGACCTCTGCGTAGATGGATCAAACGAATGTTCAACCGGTCCAAGTGGGTGGGTGCACGCCTCGTCTCCCGCTCCTATTTCGTACCAAATGAACATATAAAAAATTAATTTATATAATATAAATAAATTGAAATTATTTTGGAATAAATTTAGTGAACATTAACGAGAGCAATTGATTGCTCATAGACGGACTGGGATCCCCCCTGATGCCTTGTCATCCCACCTCCAACGTCGGTTGTGCGGTTGGCCCGAGCAGTATCACACTTCTGCATGTACCTCGGGTCACTCCAATACGCCGTCAACGTGTCCCACAACTCCACGTCATTCTCGTCCTTACACAAGGACTGCATCTGGTTCTTAGTGTGCCAATCCGTTCTCCAGTTGTACATTAGCTCATTATACCTAGATTGACATGTAGCATACCAAAGCTGATATATAACGTCGTCCGAGTAGATCGTCGGATCCCAATATGCATTATTTTGCACATATTCAACTTATTTATCAAATAATATATATATATATATAATAAATATTTTATTAATTATTTAATAAACTTTAATTGATTGTACGTATATACCTAGAACTCCTAGAAGTATTCCGCCTTTTTTGTCGGCGCCACCTTCTTCTAAGAGGTCGCACCCGTAGAAATCGAGCATCTCAAAAAGGAATTTGTGCAGATCCTAGACACCTCATTACTAGGCAACAATCTGTGACATTATTAACAAACAAACACATTATAAATAAAAAATAATTCGCAATACTATTAAATATTGTTAAACATTAAAATTATTTAATTAATTACTTACATTCCACTCTGGATCCATATGAGCTCCCTGTTCTCCACAGATGCAATGTCATGTTGACGAGAGCATCCTGTAGCTGCCGACAACTGAGACGACGACGGCGACAACTGTGGAATGAATGAAGACACCGACGCTGAAGGAGCCATCACATGATGAGATCTATGTGAACCCAGACTCCACCACACATGCCCACGTGACGCGGAGGCCCCATGTGAACCAGAAGCAACATTCAAATCTTGACTCATCTATTTTAATCAATAAAAAATCTTAATTTAATTAACATATTCATAATTTAATTAATAATTTTCTAATTTAATCAATAATTTACTAATTTAATTAACAATAACCTAATTTAATTAACAATTTACTAATTTAATTAGAAATTTCCTAATTTATTCAATAATTTACTAATTTAATTAACAATAACCTAATTTAATCAATAATTTACTAATTTAATTAGCATATTCCTAATTAATTTAATCAACAATAACCTAGTTTAATCAATAATTTTCTAATTAACACTAACAATTAACAATCACTGATTAAATAATTCAACATTAACTAACAATTAACATTAGTTCCTAAATAATCAAAATCCAAACATTATCGATCCTAATAATTACGTCCTAATCAACAGTAATTAATTAAACTTGATCGAAACAGTAACTACATCAAAAATACTCTATCAAAATAAAATTAAAAACTAAGTATATAACAATTAACATTAAAAAAAATACTCTATCAAAATTATTCCTAATCAACAAATAAAATAACACAAGTTTATATATACTACATTATAACACTAACATCATAATCCACTATATCAACTAACTAAATCAATCACATGCAAATCAAAATTAAATTATATATATTATATGCGTTCATGCATTAACATAATTAATAAAATTAAATAAGAAAACGTACGGTACGGTATGAATATAATCGGAGAAGATCTTCGGGGGATGCTCGTAATGCCCGAATCGTCCGCCCAAATTAAGAAGAAAAAAATCTTTCTTTCGATAGAACAACACGTAGTGATGTATATAATTTTTTTTTACGATTACCGACCGAAAATTTCCGTCGTTAATGTATATATAATAATGGCACACGTCTTTTAAGTGGTTACCGAGGCGGTGCCTTGAATTCGGGTCGATTTCCGACGAAAATCAAATTTTTGACGAAAATTTCTTTCGGCTTCTGCTGTCCAAAACGGTGTCGTTTCACTTCCGGCCTAGATCCGTCGAATCCGTCGAATATTTCATTGACTTTTCAAATACCCAGATTCCATTGATATTCCGTCTGTGTTCCGTCAGAAATTCAGACGGAATCGTTTCCGTCGGCAATTTTTCGTCTGAAAAACACATCATTTTTATAATGTAAATTTATATTTTAATATTCAATTTAATATTTAACTTAACATTTAACTTAATTTATTTGAGTCCAATTGTACCAAGTATCACTCAAGTCTCGAACTAATCAGTATTTATTACAATCGGGAATCTTGAAAAATCATTAATTTAAACGAGGGAGAATAAGTTATTTGCGTGGCGTGTTAAGTAATACTTCTATGAGAACGAAATCCCAACTTCCACCGCCCTACTACCTAAAAGTGTTCCACCCACAATTCATTTAGTATTAATTTCAGGGGGTGTATTTCTTTTTAATATTATTATTTTCCATTTTTCGCATATGCGCATTAGTATTATTTAATTTAGTTTTCCTTTTGGATTTGCACTTCCAGAATAATAAAAAAAAGGTGCATGGAGAAAAAAATAAATTAATGAAAATACAAAAACAAGAAAAGTGAAAGTTTAATGATCTGCAAAGAAAACAAAATATAGGATGTAAAAAAAAAATGGAAGTGGCCGGCGAAATTGAGAACTTCCTTTATTCAAAACTTTCATCGAATTAATTCACTTTCTTTCAAGAAATTCTATAATAATTAGTGGGGCCGTTACGTGTTGTATTTCAAGATTTGGGGAATGATATAATTTATTAAATTTTAAATTCTCAAGTTTGTGACCTCACGCTCTCGGTCCATCGGCCCTTCTTATACGACCGTATATATATATGACTTTTATGTACAAACACAAAAACTTATACTCCCTCGGGTTTTTTAAAAGGTTTTTTTTTAACATTGATTAAAAAATATTCCCTCAATCCCAACTTAACTAGTTTTTTTTTAAGGGCCGCACTTATGTGCAATATTTCATGTAAAATTAGGCAACTAAAAGGAAAGATTAGCCTTTCCTAAAAAAACGCGGCAGTCCGGGCAGATTCCTTCAATAAAAAACTAGGTTTTACTTTCAGCTGTTATCCTCCAAAATTCGCTCGAGCTACCGCAACAAGAGAGAAAAGTCGCACACGACGGCACTAACAGAAATCGCGCACGAAGGCGTTGAAGAAAATCGCGCACGACGGCGCTGAAGAAATCGTGCACGACGACACTGAATCGGAAAAAAATCTACTGAATCGGAGGAGAAACGACTCACTCAGAAGAAAACACTATGGAAAATTTCGAAGGTAACCAAATTGTTGAGACAAATTCTCCTAATTCAGAAAGAACAGGTAAACAAAACTATCCATATTCCTATAATTTGTTCGACTCTTCCACATTAATATAATGATCATACAAAAACAGAGCAAAAAATTATGTCATGTACACACAAACACCACATAAAAGTGTTAATTACTATACTATTAATTGCTTGTTAATGAATATATGTTGAATAAAATATACTACTTCATGTAAAGTTGTGAATTACTATACAATAGTTCTAGTGTTACCGCATACTTTCAAAAATAATTGTATTACTGTATAACGAATATTATGTTACTACATTATTAATAATGAGTTAATGTATAAAATCCAGGTACAAATAGTGTACATATGGATGGAGCATATTCTGATTTAGAATGCATCAATGAAGAAAAAGGATCAAGAGAAAATTCTGGTGATAGAGAAATTGAGGAAGATAACATTGATGAATTCAATTGTTCATTAATAGGAATACAAAGAAAGACAACAGATAAAATGTATGAACTATATCGTATGCACGCACGCTCTATTGGATTTAGTGTACGTAAATCAACAGGAATATTCTCCAGAGATGGCAACAATGCATTAATATCTAAGCTGTTTGTATGCTCTTGCAATGGTCTGAAAAGGAAAAAGGATGTAGTGAAGAGGAAAAGAGCACCATGTACACTGAAAATGACTGATTGCAAAGCACAGATGAGAGTAAAACTTACTGATAGTGGACAGGATGAAGTGGTGAAACACGTAATGGAACATAACCATCAATTAACAAGAACAGAATGAAGTCATTTCTATCGTTCACAAAGAGCAATAAAAGAGGGGAAAGCAATTGCTATAGAGAACATGATTTCTTCTGGTATTAGACCATCTGATTCTTATAGGTATCTAGAATTCAATGCAGGAGGGGGTGAGAATGTTGGTCATACAATGAAGGACCACCTAAACTTTTCAAACCGGCTGAACAGGAAGAGAATTGAAGGTGGTGATACAAAAACATTCATGGAAACAGTGCAGGGTCAAGCAGATGAAGAGGACCAATTCTTCTACAAAGTCCAAATGGATGATGATGGAAGACTGAAAGATGTATTTTGGAGAGATTCTATGATGATGGAGGATTTTGGAATATATGGAGATATAGTGGTCTTTGACACAACATACAAGACAAACAGATACAATTTGAAGTGTGCACCATTTGTTGGAATAAACAACCATACTTGTTAGAAACATTCGAAATTTCACTCATCAAATTAACAACCTCTTCCTACAAAAAAGAAAGGAAACTTATAAAAAATTAGAAAATATATGTGTTACTACATTAAAAAAAAAAAAGAACACATACAAACCTTATCAGCCAAACCACTAACATTTGGAACATTAAAAGTAATGAACCTCTGCTTCACAGTTCCATTAAAAGTTGTTGGATAAGTATCAACAACCATTTCACTATCACCATAACCATCTGCTGCAGCTTCCTCCTTACACCGACGGCGCAACTTAACATCATCCCAATGCTGGATAAGTGGGATGGAACATGGCTCAACAATACCACGTATGCCATTTCATACGGTGTAAGTATGCAATTTGAAGAATCAATAAACAACCACTAACATTCACATAACCCTTCTTATAAGACTCAACACCCTCACGAAGTTTATTAAAAACATAAGTACACCAATCAAGTTTACCTATCACAATAACATCCTCCACAGACTTCAAAACACTAGTACAAATCAAATGGTTTGACGCAGGAGTAAACAACGAGACCATAGAGTAAAACACAAACATGCGTTTAAAATCATCTCCACCATCCTTCAAATGAACCTTAAAAACATTAGCCAACTCATTCAACTTAGCACTAGGACTAATCCCATACTTATCCTTCATTCTATCAATAACCACTACAAAAAACGCATCGATTATAGACCGATTTTGAGACTGTAAAGGCGGTCTCAACACACGTTAGAGACTGATTTGGGACCAATTTATGGAGGTCCTTATTTCATCGGTACCTAATATTGAGAGACCGAATTTATGGCCCAGTCTCAAATTAGGGACCGATTGTCGATCGGTCTCTAAATGAGAGACCGGCAATTCGGTCTTAAAACAATACATCATTTTCCTCATTTCTAGGTAGCATAAAAATATCATAAAAACATCATCAGAGGTAAGAACAAAACTACGGAAACGCGACATAGAACACATACGACTAGAAGGATTGAAATTCTGTACCAACCACCGCAACATATTATAACTATCTAGTCTAGAAATACGTATCTTCAGCAAACCACCAAAACCAATACTCTCAACAACCTCCTTCTGTTTAGAGTTTAATAAACCAATAAGTTCAAAAAGACCAGTTGGCCTACCATGAGGAACAAAATCCCTAAAAAAAAAAAAAATCATTAAAAAAGGAGATTTAGTACAAAAATAATAGTTCAAAAATGTAAAAATGTAAAATAATACCTCGACTGAGATGGAGCAGCAGCCTTAGGTTCAGTTTTCTTACGAACATCCACATCATCGCCATCATCACTTCTACGCCTCTTGGAGGATTGATTAGACACAAGATCTTTAGAAGCAGATCCTTCCGTCAAATTAGAAAAAAGTGATCTTCTAGATCTCTTCAAAGCAAACTGTTTCCTGCCCATTGTTATACCTAATTTTTTTTTTTTTTATGGAAGTTAAATACCCATCCCTTTTTCCCCTCCCCATGACTCGAACCCAGGACCTAAGGCCTAGGTAGTGGTGCTCTAACCACTTGAGCTATCCCACTTTGTCATTGTTATACCTAAATGCATGTACAAATAAAACAGTTAAACAAAGAAAAAGAACATTACCACTTGAACAACAGAACGTTACTACTACAACAAGTAAATGTTACTACTTCTACACAAAATTAGCGCGCAAAAAAAAAAAAAAAACACAATTTCAGATCACATAAAAAGGAAAGTAATTACAACTTCTTAAACTAAATCCAGAAAAAAATACAATACAAAACCTACATTACAGCAAACAGCAAGTGTATTACTACATCATCTTAAACGAAAATCATCACACAGTAAAAAAAATTCAAAAACAGAACAGAAAAATGTAATATCAAACAAACAGAATAGAAAAAACTAGGGTTTAACAAAAAACTGTAAAACGAACAAAATCAAAAGCAACAAAAACAAAATGTAAACAAAACATCGAAAAAATAGAAAGGAAAATACCAGAAAAATTGATTTGAAAAAAAGGAGATAACACGAAAGAAAGCAACCTATTTAAAGGGTGAAAATTAAACGGCGTTCGCAAAAACCGCTTCCAAGAGATAACAACAGACTTGAGTGTGAAAACCGACGTCAGAGAGACCGAAAAAAAAAAGGAAAATCAACCGCCATAAACATAAAAACTTCTCAGAACGAAAATGCCGTGAAAAAAAAATGACAAAATACAGAAATAACTTACACCTGTAGTCAAGGAGACCGGAAATCGCAAAGAAAAACCACAGAGACGCCGGAAAGTTGCAGATGGAGAGGGAGAGAGGAAACGTTTGAGATGATGATGGAACGTGAAGAATGACCAGCAGTAAGTGTGACAGTCTGAAAAAAACGCGTATATGATCTAAAAATCGGGCAGCCAAATCGGGCAGATTGTACCATAAGCTTATGGTACAGTATTGTATATAAGTTTTTGACTTTTTTTAATATTTTAGATATTGTATGAGTAACGTTTCTCTATAGAATCATGTATGGGGAAGACTAGTTTTAAAAATTTAAGAACGTTTTAAGATATTTGGAGAATTATTTGAGAATTTTCACCAAAATCAGGTCTATGTACGTAGAATTCGTATGTACGTCATACTATGAATTATTCTTTCGTGAAATAGTTTGACGTAAGATCGACAATCAAAATTAATCAAATCAATTATATTAAAAAATATAACTGAATTAATTGTACACCGTCTCTAGATAATTATTATTTAAGAATATAATAATATTAATATGATGGGTTTTTCTTTTTCTTAGTGTAGTCAAATTGTACAAAATGACTATGTAGTCAGTGCGTTGAATCGCGCCACGTGTATAAACCTTTTTATACTTGTTTAAATTAATTAAATTATTTTTTAAATTGTATTTTGTTATTTACTATATTACCCTTCTTTTATTAAAATTATTATATATATATATATATATAGCAAAATTACTATTCTACCATTTTTATATAAGCAAATTTACTATTCTACCCTTTTTATACAAATATTATTATTATAAAAATTAAATAAACCAATAAAAAAATAATTAAATAATAAATGTACTGGAAGTACTCACTTGCACGGTCCAACATCCGTGTACGGTTGCACGGTCGATACTCAGTAAACCGTGTAATCCAAACAATGTGTTATAAGTGCTCACTTTCACAGTCCAACAGTCGTGCACGTTTGCACGGTCGATACACAATCACCCGTGTAAATCGAAACATGTACTGGAAGTACTCACTTGCACGGTCGATACTCAGTAAACCGTGCAATCCAAAAAATATGTTGTAAGTGCTCACTTTCACGGTCCAACAGCCGTGCCTGATTGCACGGTTGATATTCAGTAAACCGTGCAAATCAAAAAAATGCTCCTTTCTTGTTCACGTGCTCGAGTCACAAATAGGGCAGCGGCTTAGTGGCGTAAGTGAAGTGCATGTTCGCAGGGGGAATAAAACCAACGTATGCGCTAGGTTTAGGTTCATATGACTTTTTTTTGGTTTAATTTAATTTGTTTTTTTTTGTTGTTAATTTTAATAATATTATAAGGGTAAATAGGTAGTTTTACCATAATATATTTTAATTAAATTAATAAATATAATAATTTTTATTATTAAATTAAGGATAAAAATGTAAATTTTAAATTATATATTTAATTAATTAAATTAATCATAAATACAACACCATACGACACATACGATGAATATTTTCAACACAAAGTACAAAAGGTAACAGTTCATCAGGTTTAAGCATTTAGATTTAATTTTTAATGGTTCAGATTTAATTGACTACGGTAGTCATACGACACTATACAACAAACTACATGCAGGAGGTCCCTTATATGATATGTATTTATATTTTAATATTATGTTTATTATTAGCCTTAAATATTTGATGTAAGGGCTAATTTTATGTGAAATATTTCATACATTCATTCCATACTAATTTGACTAAGTTAAAACTCTAAACTCATTTAGTTCAAAAGTCAAATTAAGATAATTTTAAAAAATTCGCGGGTTATAAGCCCGGATCCGGGTTGCCCAGAAAATTCGCGGGTTATAAGCCCGGATCCGGGTTGCCCAGAAAATTCGCGGGTCACAAACAGTGGTTTACTACATGACCAAAATATTGTTACTACAAGGTTAAAAAATTACCACTACAAGGCCAAAAATTTAATACTACATGTCAAAACATTCTGTAAATTCACCCAAAAAATTAATTGTCCAGAATATTTTTGGACATGTAGTAATACACTTTTGACCTTATAGTGATAAAATTTTGATCTTGTAGTAACATTGTTTTAGTCATGTAGTAGCCGAATAAGTCAGAATTATTTTAGTAATTTTGCTAAAAAAAAATAAGTGTCAAGAATATTTTTTGACTTGCAGTAATACACTTTTGGTCTTGTAGTGACAAAATTTATGTCATGTAGTAACATAGTTTTGGTCATGTAGTAAGATAATATTTTAGAGCGAAAATAAATATTATAATTAAGGTTGATCCGCTTTGACCCGCGTTGACCCGCATTTGACCCGCATTTGACCCATGAATTTTGATTTAATTGGTCAATATTGCATATAAGTTTTTGCCTTGATGTAAATATTTAATGTTTATCATGTAGATATAGATATAGATACACCTTCTATTTATAAATACCTCTATTGTAAATCTTTGTAACCATTTAATTAAATTATAATTTCAAAGTCTCTATATGGTATCAAGAGCTTTTTCATGCTAACGCCTTTTTTTTCCAATCCGCACGATCAGACCTCGTCTATAATGAGCACTAGGCTAACGCAAGCAACCGTGTCTTCTTCCCGTTTGTGTCGTACGCCGAAAGATGATTTGTCTTCTTCACGCACGATTGCGTTAAACCCAAGAAGATAAATCTTCTTCTTCTTCACCTCGAGTTGTTGCATACGCTCAAGAGGGCATGATTTGTCTTCTTCACGCACGATTGCGTCAAACCTAAGAAGATAAATATTCTTCTTCGCCTCGAGTTGTTGCATACGCTCAAGAGGGCGTTCACTCTCTTCTGCAACAATTTACCCCCAACAATTGAAAGTTCATAAAAAACGAGATCACGTTCTTCCAAACCTAAGAAGATAAAAAAAAAAAATCTTCTACTCGAGTTGCTGCATACGTACGCCCAGGAGGGTTCACTCTCTTCTACAACAACTTACCCCTAACAAATTAACAATTCATCAAGAACGAGACCGCGTTCTTCCATACCGAAGAAGATAAATCTCCTTCTTCTCCTCGAGTTGTTGCATACGCCCAAGATTCGCTCTCTAGCTTTTGCAGCAACTTACCCCCAACAAATTAACAACTCATTAATAACGAGACCATGTTCTTCCTCTCTACTGCTTCACTCACCACGAGTAGCAAGAAAATCTTTCAACTCACCTATAAGGTGTAGATCATCTTGTGTCATACGCACAAAATCGCTCACCATAACCGCTTTATTCGTTGGACGTCCTTTGTCTCGATTATCGCAGTAGCTCATGTGTGTCGATCACATCCTCATATTCAACCTCTTGTAGTCTTGTGAACGAGATTGGAATCATCAATGGTGCTTCATCTTGAGGGGGCGTATTAGGAATATAATATTAATAAGATATGTATATATTTTTTAATATTATGTTTATTCTTATCCCTTCAAATTTCCTGATATCAATGTTTGTGTACGTTTATTTATTTGACTTTTTGGTATTTGACGTGTATATATATATATATATATATATATTTATTGTAGTGGTATAATTAAATTTTGGTTTTGTATAAATATGATTTTTAAAATATAAAATAATTATTAAAAAATATATATATATATAAAATTACTTAGACAGCGGTTTAAAACCGCTATCCAAGTGAAACGAAAAATTTAAAAAAATGACTTAGACAGCGGTTCATAACCGCTGTCCAAGTGAAAGCGGATTTAAAAAAAAAATCACTTAGACAGCGGTTATGAACCGCTGTCCAAGTGAAAGGAATAAAAAAAAAACTACATAGACAGCGGTTATGAACCGCTGTCCAAGTGCCTTTACTTCATAACCACTGTCTAAGCTTCCCATTTGCACTGCTGTTAAAAATCGCTAACCAAGTGTAAGCACTTAGACAATGTTTTTTAACAGCTGTCTAAACTTGGACAACTCTCACTTGGAGAGCTGTTTTAAAAGCTCTCCAAAGGCACTTTTTAAGAGCTATGCAAAGCCAAATATGTATTAGTGAGTTATGGTTCAAATCTCATAAAGTAATTTCACACATATTAAATTCGTCCATTAGATAGTATTTTTCTCAAATGGTATAGATGATAATTTAGTCCACAAGTGAAGAAAAGTGTTCAAAAATTAATATAAATAAATTAATTACAAAGTCACTTATAAAATAAAATTATTTAATTAGGTATAACAATTAAATACTCACATCTCGAATTAATACAGAAGTTGGAGAGTTTAATCATCGGGACAAATCTACATCGATATCACAAAAGAATTTGGCAATGGATATTGACATGTTGTACTATTTGATCAGACGTACGTATATATATACATATATATGCTCCCTGTGCCGACCATTTTAACAATTTAAAGACTTGAATCACTTTCTTTCTTACTGATCGAATCGGGCCTAATTAATTTCAGACAAACAAACTAATCACGTCTTATCAGAGTTTGATGAAACAAATTATGAGTACTAAAAAACGCTATTAATTTTCTGCCAATGAAAAGACATAAGCTTTAATTTGGCTTTGTGTAATAATAGTGATTTAATTAAGTACAGTAAATTTAAGGTATATATATATATATAAGGAAATTAATACCCTTGGTTTAGATCGATTATCTAAATATGAAAGTACTCCCTGTTGTTGAACCGAATTCGATTTGATTTCCAAATAGGTATAAAAACAGTATCAAGAAAAGATATTTGGTCATGCATGTATCATGTATGATTTAAATAGGGAAAATACTGTAAGCTTTGATTTGGCGTTGTGTTAATATATAGTGATTTAATTAAGTAAATTTAATGTATATATATATGAGGATGAAAGTAGTACTACAGTTGTTCGATCTGATTCCAAATAGGTATACGAACAGTACTACCCCTACTAAGAATGGATATTTGGTCGATCTTGCATGATTTAAATAATAAAAAGTGGTTTATTATTATTTTCTAGGACAATGTTTACTTTAGATTATAAAATTTGACATAAAGTTAAATTATCTATAATTTCACTTCATATTATAATAATTCCTTCAAACTTATTTGACATAAAATTAAATACTTTTCTACTACTAAAAGAAAACACAAATTATCATTAAAGGAAACTATTTTACATAACTTCAATTCTATTAAAAAAAAAAATCCAAAACCCAGAATAAACATCACGAGTGTATAATAAAAAATTGTTACGTACTGTCTATGTGTGACCGGCCTGGCCTCGGCCTATTTAAACAAGCAAATTCCTCCTCATTAGAAATAATGAGCTCTAATAATTTCTTCTTCTTCTTCTTCTATCATCCCTTTATTAATGATTTCAGTAGGATTTAAGCAGCAGTTGCCGAAAAGTATGGGTGATCACATTATTAATTCTAATAGTAATTTGGAGATTGGTGTAATTATGTGCTTTTTGTTAGCAATGGTGACTATTCTCTACTTTTTTATCATAAGAATTGTGGGTCCTAACAAGGTTTACATGGTGGATTTTAGTTGCTACAACCACGATCCTTCCATGTCCATCTCGAGGGACAAAGTTGGCAAGAAAATGTCAACTTGGCTAACCCCAGAAAACTTTGCATTCGCCAACAGAGTGCTCGACAGGAATGGGGTTGGTGACAATACTTTTATTCACGGCTGGGAAGATTTCCCGCCGGAATGCACCTTCTCCTCCGGCAGGGAAGAGGCGGAGACCGTCATCTCCGGAGCCGTCGATAATCTTTTCGCCAAAACGAGGAGGTGGGTGGATCCAGCTCGTGATATTGGTATTGTCATCGTCAATAATACCGCCTTCAATCCGGTGCCCTCCCTTTCGGCCATGATCGTCAACAGGTACAAACTTCGACAAGATGTGCTCACCTTCAACTTGGGTGGAATGGGCTGCTCCGCCGGTATCATCGCCCTCGACCTCGCCAAACGCATCCTACACGTACGGATTTTATTATATTAATTCCCATATGCGCCTACCTATTTAATTTCTTTCTACAGATATATGTGTTTGATATATACTACTTTTAACTTAGATTAATCTCATTTTAAATTCTTTAAATTTTCACTTTTTCTAAATACTTCATGTAACTTAGGATGCAAATTGAATACTTTATGATGTATTTTGAAAATTTAAAGGATTTAAAATGAAATTGAACTAAGTTACAGTATAGGGTTTTAAGTTTTAACACCATGTTTGATAAAAATTATTTAATTGACTAAACGTTAATTATTGAAAAATTAAATGTGAAAACGTCGATCTACTCGCTAAATAAATGAACTTGGTATGTTTAAAGTCTCAAAAAATTTTAAAATCTTTTAAACATTAAAGTGTAAGTGGAGGTCAACTATATAGGAAATTGGTATACACTCCCAAACACCGCGCACCGCCCGCTCAGCTCGGACCGGGGTCTGTCCGGATTTTTTAATTTGAATTTGGCAATTGGTCTTTGGGACCCACCTAATTTTTGGAGACCCAAAAACTCCGAAAATCTATTTTGCAATTGTATCTACCCAATTAGCCCATTCGGATATGGGCCAAAACCTATACACTTAGGGGGTGTATAAATTGGGATTCTATTGGATTTTTTTGGACTTTAAAAAGTACATTGATTTTACGATTTATAAAATCCATAGAGTCCATGCAGAGTTTGACTAACTTTTTTTATTGATTTATATGAATTTTGATAGACTTGACAAAATTGTAAAATATATTTTTTTTATTGATTTACATATTTTCATAAATTTCTGCGCTGAAACTATTGATGTGAAGAGTTTTTTTTTTTAAATTAATATTATTTATATATATATATATAAAGTATTTTACCAATAATATATATATATATATATAATTTATATATTAATTTGGGGATATTCGCGGGTCTGACCCACCCATTCTCAATACGGGGCAGATCTGACCTGACCCAGAACTCGTGGAGTGGGGCGGGTACTCGCGGGTCGGGTTAATATTGTCATCCTTGCTTCTGACCTTTCTTCTTAGAGTTTTTTAGAAGAAATTTTGGATAGTAAAATTTATTTATATTTTTTAAAGAGAATTCAACAAAATTTATAGAGTATTAAAATCCATAAATTTTTTAATACCTCAAAATTTTTAAAGACTTTTGAAAATGCAAATTGAATACCCCAAACTTTAAAAGAAAAAAAAAATCCTACAGAATCGACAACCAATACACCCCTCTTAAGTTAAGTTAATATTTTCGAAAGGTTCTAGAATTTCTATCCGAATTTGAATTTCAAACTCGTTCATTGAACCTGAACATTTCGTGGACTTCAAGACTGTTGACTGTCACGATTTTCGTCCACTATTTTTGTGGGCTGAGCCACGTTTTTTTCCTCAACCTTCCCAAGTGAGGCTTGCCTGATATATATATCAGGTCTCATTAATTCATTCATTAGATCATTGTAGTATTATACCGTAACTAGAACCAACATTTTAGTCCTACCTAACCAACCTAATTTACTACTCCCTCCGTTTTACAATAAGTGTTGTTTTAGCCTCTTTCTCTTGTACATAAATAAGTGATGTTTTAAAACTTTTACACCATTTGTTTCCATTATACCCACCCTTTAATTTTAGAAAATCTCCTAATTTCTAACTTTAGAAAATAATTGAAAAGAATTGGTTAAAAAATTTGGAAAGATTTAAAGGAAATTAATACCCTTTCTTAATTTCAACAAATTAAATTTCATGAAAACAAACACTTATTATTATAGAACGGAGGGAGTAGCTTGTTAACCGTAGAAGTTTGAAAATTAATTCTCCAAATCCTTGTGCGTCTCTTTCTGGAATTTGAATTATAGTCCCTTCGATCGTCCATGTTAATTCTTTTCCCACTTGTCATATTAGACTAAATCTATTTTCATACATTTTATGGAAAATGTCATTTTATATGATACTGCAGGGACGACGCAATTGCCATGCCCTAATCGTGAGTCTAGAATGCCCGAACGCCGGCCGTTACCTCGGCAACGACAGATCGAAGATGGTGTCGATGTGCCTCTTCCGAATGGGAGGCGCGGCTGTGCTCTTATCCAACCGATCTTCCGACCGCCGGATTTCTAAATACGAACTGAAACACACCGTTCGCACCCACCTCGGCGCAGACGACGCTGCTTACAAATGCGTCTTCCAGGAACCAGACAAAGACGGAAAAGTCGGTTTCACATTATCGAAATCCCTAATATCCGTCGCGGGAGAAGCTCTAAAAGCCAACATCACAGCCCTGGGTCCATTAGTACTCGCAATATCCCAACAGTTGATATTCGTTGCCACTTTAATTGCTCGAAATGTATTCAAAATAAAGGGGGTAAAGGCGTATGTTCCAGATTTCAAGCTCGCTTTTGAGCATTTTTGCATCCATGCTGGTGGAAAGGGCGTGTTGGACCAAGTGGAGAAGAATCTGAAGCTCACGAAATGGGACATGGAACCTTCTAGAATGACGTTGTATAGGTACAGTAACACTTCCAGTAGTTCAATCTGGTATGAACTTGCGTATACAGAAGCTAAAGGGAGGATCAAAAAAGGAGACCGCGTTTGGCAGATCGGATTCGGGTCGGGTTTCAAGTGTGGGAGTGGAGTGTGGAGAGCATTGAGGACTATTAATCCTGATCACGAGGATAATAATCCCTGGACTAATATCATCCACAACTTTCCTGTTAATGATCTTGTAGTCCATAATTAAACATGCGTATGCAGAAAATAATTAATGAATGTCTGTAATTGTTGTTTTCTTGATTTATATGTATCGATGATCGGCTATATATATGAATATGAATGTTTTTTTTTTCTTTCTTTATTCCTTTACATATGATCAAATTATCCACTTTTACTTAGTATATCAAATTACAAATTTCTATACACCTTTTTGCACAAATTAATTAAAAGTTAAAATTATAAAAAGTACTGTATTAAAAATAAATTTTATTTCCTTAAACTAACCTAATCACTTCCACCACACACCGAAATTAAAAATAATTTAATTTATTTGATTTTTATTACTTTTTATAATTTTAACTTTTAATTAATGTATACAAAGAGGTGGCCGTGAATTAGTAATTTAATATAGTTTGTAACATGATCATAATTACATTTTCACCACTTTAAATTTTATTTTGTTAGTCAACGACGAATTAACTAATAACAAGATCAATTATAATTAAAAATAATAATTGAGTAATCAATTTTAATATGAATAAGAGTTTGATAATTAAAATCGGAAATAGGTAAACATAATTTAGGACCAAAATGGCATTTGTCCTAAAATATAGTTCCGTCTATAATAGCTTAATTATGATTTGTCAATTCAGGAAAAAATAAATAATAATTGTTGGGTTGGGTTCCCATTATGTGTAGAAGTTCAATAGCCAACATACTAGGGAGGTTCAAGTAGGTCTAATATTTGAAGTTAACTTATCTTAATCCTAGAAGAACTAATGAGAGACAAAAAAGAGAGACAAAAAAGAGGCATTCACATTTTGAGAGAGAATTTTAAGAGTGAAAATTTTGCAGAAGTAGTATCTTGAGTTTCAATCGTTAGATCGAGCTGATATTTGAACATCAGGACTCGTCGAGGTACATTATGAACGGTGGAGATCATTCTTGAGCTCTATATTGTCGGGCATATCCACGAACAAAAGATCCTGTTTTCTGGGCGATTCACTTCTGCGCAGCAGAGTTTAAGACGCCGTTTCTCATAAACCAACCGTTGGATCGAGCTGTAACTTGGACAGAACGTTAAGGAGGCATTGTAGTTCATTTGGAACTGTGGAGATCGGATTCCCAGCTTTTGAGTGTCGGGAACAGTGACGGACAGTTTGTTGTTGTTGGCGTGATCATTCGTATCCACTACAAAAAACGCATCGATTAGAGACCGATTTTGAGACTGTAAAGGCGGTCTCAACACACGTTAGAGACTGATTTGGGACCGATTTATGGAGGTCCTTATTTCATCGGTACCTAATATTGAGAGACCGAATTTATGGCACAGTCTCAAATTAGGGACCGATTGTCGATCGATCTCTAAATGAGAGACCGGCAATTCGGTCTTAAAACGGTCCCTAAACGTGAGTCGGCCCGACCTATTTTCGGGCCTAAAACAGTCTCAGATCTTACCCAGCAACTGCCCCCGAAACCCGACCCGCTGACCCACACCCACCCTCTTTATTTACACCCACCTTCACACCCGCATCGCCAACCCGACCCGCCAACCCGACCCATACCCGCTTTCGAGACCCGACCCGCACCGTCAACCCACACACGCCTTCGAGACCCGACCCGCACCGCCAACCCACACCCACTTTATTTAATTGGCCATTTTATTTTGGCCTTTGTGGGAATTGATCCCTGGTGGATGGGTGCCCATTTCTGGGCACCCACCACTTTGACAAGTAATTGTCTTGTGTAACTTTTAAAAATAATTATATACATATGTAATTAATTTCTTTATTATATATGTTTTAAATAATAAATTTTCAAAATCAGCGTTACTTTAAAGAAATCCAAAATAATTAAATCATTTCCACATATATTAACTGATAAAAATCATTGAATAATTGTAAAAAATCAATGTTACTTTAAAAAATCAATGTTACTTTTAAATATTTTATTTTGACACTTCTTCAAAGTACATGGACACTTGATTTTATCTTTAAACATATATTGTGGCCTCGTCTTCGCAAAATCAATAAATTTGCGAACTTGATTGTAAAATTCATTGTTCGTACTTCCATTAACGAATCGAGGAGTATAATACATCCACCGACGATCCGGTAGTTCCATCTATACGTACTCAAAATCAAAATGATTACATAATTGACATATGTATATAAGATAAATATTGCTATATTATTATATTCAAAGAATAAATATTGTTGCATTATTGTACTAAAATTAATAATGTTAATAATAATATTTAATTTGGTAGATATGTGAGAAGAATGTGGTGGAGCCCATCGTTAATCCAAAATTTAAAGCTAAAAAATTTGATAGCAAACAGGGTATGCTCTATGAGAAATTAATTCAAGATCTTTAATTTGTTTGACTTTCAAGTAGATCAACTTTGAATCGTATACCATATAAAGTAAAATTTTGGGAATTCAGTTATTTCATAAAAACTTAATTTGTCAGTATTAACTACTTAAGTCAAAAATATTAATTGTGGAATTCTAAATTGATTATTATGAATAAATTGTACTTATACTCGGTCTTATAATATGTGTATAGATAAAATTGTACAAAAAATTTTGAGTGAAATATTTTAACAGTTTTAATTTAATATTAGACAATTAATTCACTCTAAAACCTAATTTACATGTATTCATACTTTCAACAGGTTTAATTGGACATATAATAGTACACATACGATTATGATATCTTTCAAAATAATTAATTCTAATTAGTATTTGATTTGATGTCATAACAACGTCAGTGATCTATCTTATTTACTACTATTATACATATCTATTAATTATATGAAAATAAAATTATCAACGAACACTTAATTAATTAATATGAGAAAACATTAATTTAAATAAAGAGGGAATGAGAAATCTTACGGTTGAATTCGAAACGAGATCTTCAAACTGATATTGGAGAGTAAAATCAAGGAATTGTCTATTTAGAAGCTAGTTTGTCGGTTTAAATTGAGAGAGTGACATTTGGGACCGACAATATCGGTCTATAACCACAACCGCGTGATTTGGGACCGATCTGGGACCGAATTATGCGGTCTCTACTATGTTAAAAATTATCTATAAAACAAACAGCTTGATTAAATACCTATTCGTGACCGAAAATATTGGTCTATAAAAACAACCACCTGATTATGGGACCGATTTGGGACTGAAATATGCGGTCTCTACTGTTAAAAATTATCTAAGAATATTCTTCTGGAGTGTTCAGATACCACTAAAATCGGTCTCTATAAAATAAACAGTTTAATTTGATACCTATTCGAGACCGAAAATATCGGTCTATAAAAACAAACGCCTGATTTGGGACCGATTTGGGACCGAAATATGCGGTCTCTACTGTTAAAAATTATCTATATATACAATATTAGGATGAATATCTAATATAATATAGATATAATCGCCAACTTATTTATCTCTCTCAATGATGGACGAAAATTCCTCTTCCCCTAATTCTGATTCCTCCCTCTCGAACAAAGTCATAGAGCCAGATTCGATGAAAGTTGATACGGTTAATTAAAATTTTGGGATTCAGAATTATTTATACCAATTAAAGACTGAATTTTCGGTCTTCAATTAAAATTCAAAATCAGAGTTTTAATTTCAATTAAAATTCGAAATAAGAATTTTAATTTCAATTAAAATTCAAAATAAGAATTTTAATTTTGATTTAGAGACTGAAATTCGGTGGCTAAGCGGTCTGAAAAACATAATATTAAAGATCGAATTGAAAATAGTCTTTAAACGAGCGGTCAAAATTGGTAGTCAATTCAAATTATACTTTTCAAAATATTTGATACCAATTAAAGACTGAATTGTCGGTATCTAAACAAAATTCAAAATCAAAATTTTAATTTCGGTTTAGAGACTGAAATTCGGTCTCTAAGCGGTCTGAAAACATAATATTAAAGACCGAATTGAAAACAGTCTCAAAACTCAATTTTTTTTAGGATCAGTCCCAAATCAGTCTCAAATTGAGACTGATTTATGCCGGTCTCAAAACTTTGGTCTCTAATTGAGGCATTTTTTGTAGTGATCTCATTGTAGTTATCAAGTATTGTGTATCTTGATAAGTTTGTAGTTGGTGGACTACGATCCCGTGGTTTTTAATCCTTACATTAAGGAGATTTTCCACGTAAAAATTGTTTGTGTTATTGTTGTGTTGATTGCGTTATTGTGCATTGCTATGTAGTACTATTATTTTATGCTAGATTCACATAAGAGAGGAATAATTGATCATTTCGTTGTGTTGGTGGACAAACATATTTTTCTGACATATTTATAATTCCTCATTAATTTTTCATTTTCTTTTTCCACCTTCCTTTTCCACTCTTCCTTTGACTTTTTCCAAAAAATTTCATTAATATATTTCTAAAATTAAAAAAAATAAAAATTAATAGTGGCAGTTTATTGTGATAGTAATTGGAATCAAGTTTTCTTGTTGAAGAAATGACTTAAAAGGTTATATGTATACAAGATGGAAATAACTAATCAACATTAGTTATTTAAACTAACTAACAAACAAGTTGAGTAACTAACTAACTATATTACCCCCTCAAGCTAGACAGATGGAGACATACGCAAAGCTTGGTCCTAAAAAACTCGAATAACGGGCAACGAAGGCTTTTTGTAAAGATGTCTGCCACGTGTAAATTTGACGGCACAAATTGTGTTGAGAGGTGACCAGAAACAACCAACTTGCGAACAAAATGGTAGTCAATATCTATATGTTTAGCCCTCTTAAGTGCAACTGGATTCTGGCTGAGAAATAATGCACTTTTGTTGTCACATAAGAGACGAGGAGGAGCGGCAGGTAGAGCTTTTTGTTCGCGAAGAAGAGAAGTCACCCAGATTAATTCGGAAGCAGTATATGCCATAGCTCGGTATTCGGATTAACAACTTGATCTCGAGACTGTGGGTTTCTTCTTGGCGCTCCAAGAAACGAGATTAGGGCCAAGAAAGATGGAGTAACCATATGTGGACTGACGAGTATCGAGGCAACGAGCCCAGTCGGCGTCTAAGTAGGCGAGCAGATGAGGTGGTCCACGAGAAAAGTCAATACCATATTGAAGAGTGTCTTTGACATACAGAGAATGTGTTTGACAACTTGGAAGTGATCGGTGGTTGGACATGATTGAAACTGGCTTATAGTGTTTATGACAAACGAGAGATCTGGTCGCGTGATGGTCAGGTATTATAGAGCGCCAACCAATGATCGGTAGTTGGTGGAGTCCGAGTAGGGAGTGTCGTCCATGTGAAGATGTTCAATCGAGGAGAGTAGAGTGGAGACAGGTTTGGAGTTGAGCATGTCAACACGGGATAGAATATCTCGAGCATATTTTGATTAGTTGAGAAAGAGACCAGAAGCAGTGTAAGTAATTTCTAAACCAAGAAAATAGTTGAGTTTACCTAGGTCTTTGATGGAAAACTAGGGCTGGCAAATCGTGCTATCGTGTCGATACGATAGTGACACGACACGTTAAGGCCAAACACGAACACGACACGATAAGGATCTGTGTCGACACGACACGACACGATAACAACACGATAATTTTTGTGTCGATGTGACACGACACGATAACAACACGATAATTTTTGTGTCGACGTGACACGACACGATAACGACACGTAACACGATAACAATACGATAACGACACGATAAGAAAATAAATCAATTTAAAATTGTATTAAATATATATAAAAAAATATTTATATAAATATAAAAAATTATCGTGTTATTATCAGATACGTGTCATTATCGTGTCGTGTCATATCAGATAAATAACAGGTTAACGGGTTGTTAACAGGTTAATGGGTTACCTGTTAATTTTATCGTGCTTAACGGGTTGACACGAACCCGACACGAAATTTTCGTGTCGTTATCAGGTCGACCCGATAACGACACGAACCCGATAAGGCCAAACACTAACCCGTAATTTTCGTGTCGGATTCGTATCGTGCTATCGTGTCGTGTCGAAAATTGCCACCCCTATGGAAAACTCTTACTGGATGTGAGTAACAATAGAGTCATCGTTGCCAATGATGATGATGTCATCAACATAGAAGAGTAGGTATAAAGTTGTGGTCGCCTGGTGAAGAATAAAGATAGACGTATCAGATTTACTTTCAATAAAACCTAGAGAGATAAGAAAGGTATTGAAATGAAAGAACCAGGCCCGAGCAGCTTATTTTAAACCGTAGATAGCCTTATTGAGGCGGCAAACAAAGTTTGGGGGAGTAGGGTCAATGTAACCGGGTGGTTTCTCCATATAAACAGGTTTGTGAAGGCGACCATGAAGAAAGGCGTTGCTGACGTCCAATTGCCGAAGAGTCCAGTTTTTTAGAACAACAAGAGTGAGAATAACGCGAACAGTGGAAGCTTTTACGACAGGGCTGAAGGTATGATCATAGTCAAATCCAGGAAGCTGAGAAAACCCTTAGGCTACAGGTGATCTTTGTGACGATCAATGCTGCCATCGCATAGATATTTAGTTTTAAACACCCATTTGGAACCGATAACATTTTCGGTAGTGGGGCGAGGAACAAGGGTCCATGTATCATTTGAATAGAGAGCTTTGAGTTCGGTATCCATTGTCGTAACCCATTTAGGAGATTTAGAGGCAGATTTGAAACCCTTGGGCTCTTTAGTGGAGTGGAGTGAGGCGAGAAGGGCATTGGTGGCGAGAAAGGAAGCATTGATCAAATGTTTTGGTTTGAAAATGTCATCTTTGGAGCGAGTGCGCATAGCATGAGTTGGGCGAGGAATGTCCAACATGTGAGGCGGAGAGTGAACAGGAGATATTGGTGAATGGCGAGGAGTTGGCAGAAGAGGAGATGCAGGGGGAAGAATGGTCGGAGGAAGAGGATCAGTGGCCGAGATGCAAACTGATCATGGCGAGGACGAGCTGGGAGTAGGTTGTTGAGGAGGATAATGTGGAGGAATGAGAGTGCAGGAAGAAGTGGCATCCATGAATGTAGAGAGTTCATAGGAGGTGTGGAGGAATGAGAGTGCAGGAAGAAGTGGTATCCATGTGAAGGAGTGATCGTCGAACTGGGCATGGCAAGTAACATAGATCCGAGAAGAGAAGGGATATAGGCAGCAGAAACCCCGATGGCGAGATTTGTAGCCAATGAAAACACAAGGAATAATGTGAGGAGATAGCTTGTTAGCAGCGTACTCACGAAGATATGGAAACACACGACAGCCAAAAACATGCAGATTGTCATAACGAGGAGGAGAGGAAAAGATAATTTCATGAGGAGATTTATTATTAAGAGTAGAAGAGGGAAGGCGATTAATAAGATAAACAGTTGTGCCAAAAGCCTCAACCCAATATTGAGAAGGAACCGAGGAGTGGTATAAGAGAGAGAGGTTTGTTACAGTAATATGACGATGTTTTCTCTCTACTCGGCCATTTTGAGCAGGAGTGGAGGGACAAGACATAGTGTGTAGAATACCAGTTTGAGAGAGCAAGTGTTGAAGTTTATTATTAGTAAATTCGGTGCCCTCATCCGAGTGAAATCTTTTAATTTTGGCGTTTAGTTGATTTTCCATCAATTGTTTAAATTAAACAAACACAGAGTAGAAATCAGACTTTTGTTTAAGATGATAGAGCCAAGAAAAACGAGAAAAATCATCAATGAGTATAGTATAATATCGATAACCATCGCAAGACGTAATAGGGGAAGGACCCCATAAATCATAGTGAACAAGATCTAACAAGGTATGTGCTCGTTTATCATTAATATGAAAGGGTTGGCGAGCATTTTTAGCAAATTGGCAGGAAGTACAAGATATAGGTGTTGGTAAAACAGAGGCAACAGAGATAAAACCTAAACTAGAGAACAGTTTCACATTGTTAAAATAAGTGTGTCCAATTCTATCATGCCATAGTTCATAAGAGGCCTTTATTTTAGTGTTAGTTGCAGAGAAGAAAGAATCAAACGAGCGATCCAGAATATAAAGACCATTTTCACGTCGCCCCTGTGCGAGCAAAGTCCCTATTGCTCGATTCTGAATCTCAAAGGAAGAATTAGTGAAGAGAACAGAGACAGGAAGATCAGAAGTAAGCTGACTAACAGATAGTAATTTTTTTGTGATATTAGGAACGAAAGAACATTTGATAAGGAAAGACTTGAGGTGAAAGTTTTAGAACCAACGTGAGTGATCGGCAGAGAATTACCATTGCCGACCACAACACGATCAGAACCTCAATAAAGGGATGGGAAGTTGAGGGCAACCGGCGAGGAGACCATATGGGCGGAGGCTTCCGTGTCGATGTACCAGTCAGATATGTTTGAAGGAGTGATCGCGGAATACGCCGTAAGGACTCGACACAATTGGATTGGCGGAGCAGTGTAGCGTTGAGGACAAGCATCGCAGTGTAGCGTTGAGGACAAGCATCGACAGAATGGCCATCGAACTTGCATATTTGACAACGGGGAGAGTAACGACTACGACCACGATTTGGAAAACGACCAGGAGCAAAACTGCGACCAAGAATACCTCGTCCTCGTCAGGTGGGGTGAGCAGTTTGAGCGAAGAATGAAATAACAATAGAGGTTGATGTAGAGGTGCTATTGTGCCCCTCCTTGTTGATTACTTAATAATGGACTCGACCCATCTTAATTTTTTTTTAAAAAAAATTTAAGTAACCATCTTTAAAAGTTTAAATTACTTAATTAAGGAAGACAAGACATAATTCATATTAAAGATAGATTGGAAAATATAGTAAAACACAAGGTTTATTATAGAATCCCTCGATGTTTGTTTAAAAATATTATGTAATTTTGAATAATAATCAAGCACTCGATCCTTAAAAAATCTTGTTCGATTGATAAAAGAATGCAATCATTTCAGTTATTGTTATTTTTTTTCATATTTTAATCGGTTGATTGTTTTGCATCTACATATGTAGCAGCGTGCCACACAAGATTTTAAAAAATTGTACTCCGTGTTATCAACGACGGAACCAGTATTTCTGTGAGGGGCCAAAATATACAACTCAACACTAACATCCCTCCAACATCTAATTCTGAATCATCTTTCTTTTACTTAGCACTCTAAATTGCTCATAGCCTCTTATTTACATTTTCTAAATTTTTTGTTCTTTCCTTTAATTAATTCTCCTTATTTTTCTCCTTATCAACCATTTGTCGATGATAGTGCATATTTTCGACCATAAGTTGTCGAAAATTTTGAATTTTTTTTTAAAAATTTATTTCGATAAGAGTGTTTTACGTCGACAAAAGTGTTTTTCATCGATAAATCAGTGTCGACAAGAGTATTTTTCGTCGACAAACCAGTGTCGAAAAATGTATTTTTTTAAAAAAAAAATCTATGTTTCTTTTTTTAAATTTCTAGTGATGCAGCGGCGGCGGCAACCGGAGATGTGGCAGTAGCTGCTCCTCAATTAGGGTTAAGGTTGCACTACAAAATAATGGGGAAATGGGGACGGGGAAGGCATCGGATCTGCCCTCACTAATGATGAAGGCAACGGCAAAGGGGACGGCAGTGTGCCGATGCCAATATGCTCGATGCTATTTAAATGGCATCGGATTTGGGGAAAACCGTTGCCTTTTGGCAACGGCAGGTGGTCGTTACCTTTTGGCAACGGGCCCACTGCCGTTACCAAATTGCATCGGGGCCACTGCCGTCCCCTTTTCGCATTGGGCCCACTCCCGTCCCCTTTTTGTCGTCGCCTTTTTATTAACATTTAAAAAAGACGAAGCTGGGTTTCGAACCCAGGTATCGAGGCCACCAACACCCACCCCCACCGCTGGGCCACCCATTTTTCGGAAATTCTGGCATTTTACGCGAATTGCGGGGTTCGAACTCGGGACCTCCCGGTCTCGAAGGCTTTTGAGCGCCCCCTGTGTGCCGTTTAGGCTAGGAGCTTTAGTCGACATGTTGTGAATGCAATTAATATATATTCAATTTAATTTTAGTTTTTAATTCTTTAATTCAATCCATTCTAACTTTAATTGTTGCTTATTAAATTATTTATCAAAACATATCATAATTATTTCTAAATTATGTTTTTCAAATTAACTAAATTATCTTTTTCAAATTAAATAATTTAATTACGGTATCAATTCACACTATTTAAATTTATTCTAATCCTCAATTTACAACATTTAAATTCATTCTAATTTTTAATTTCACAACATTATAATTACATACAACATTGAATATAATTATTTTCACTTATACATTTAAATTTATTCTAATCATATCATTTAAATTCATTCTAATTTTCAATTCACAACATTAAATATATATAATTATTTTCACTTATCCATTTAAAAATATGAATTCACTTATCCATTTAATTAAAAATATTTTCATCTATTATAAAATTATTCTCTAGTTCATTTTCAATTAAAATAACATCATATCACAAACAACATTAATTATAATCATAATTAGCATGTTCACGTCAATTAAAATAACATCACACACAACATTAAAATAAAAATTAATCCTCAACGTTAATGTAATATAATAACATCACACATAACAAAGTAATATAAAAATGTATTACTCCTCATCATCACCACCATCATCCTCAGTATCATCCCGATCCTCAACCTGGCTACGATCATGAATGTTGTGCGACGCCCCCGACGGCCTCGGCGGTCTCGGCGCCCCACCCATCCGACCCATCCCACCCATCTGTCCCATCATCGCTGCCATCTTCTCCTCAAAATGCTTGAGTAAGCGCTCCTCCTGCTGCTGCATTTGTAGGAGTAAGCGCTGCTCTCTCTCCTCATTGACTCTCTGTTCTTCAGCAATAGCATGGTCAATGTCGGCCTGGGTGAATCGTCCATAAGCCGTACCACTTGACGTCTCGCCAGGACCGGAGGAGACCCGTCTGTTCTTGCCTACTTGTCCAAGGCCCCTAACACGTCCATGAGACCTGCCGACCTTCTTCAAGTACAGTTCAGACATGTCGGGTATAGGTGGGCCCTGGGAACCATCCCCTGAAGTAGGTTCATCTGACGGATCTCTTGTAGTATTATTGGTCAACTCCTCATGTATCTGGTCCTATACGTGCACATTTAAAAGTGGGTTAATACATTTTCAAGTACAATTAAATATATATTTTTTATATAATGTAATGTATATATATATATATATATATATATATATATATATATATGTGTGTGTGTGTACACACTTACAAGTATATCACCCATATAGCCATAAGTGTATGTGCCGTTTTCGTAACGGTGGTAATATTCAACTATCTCCCAGTCGTATGTAGGGCGTCCCATCCTCTCCTCCTGTATTTTGAATCGAAGACATATACGTATAAATAAACTAAATAATTAACTAAAATTAATTATATATAATTGACCACAAATACTTACAATGCGTCGTGCGACCTCTGCTGCTCCACGAGCTCCGCCTTTATGAGTACCATGGCCAGTACCCGGACCTCCAGGCTCGGATAAGCGGTTCTTACGAGCCTGCGTTCCAACGACCTAAAGAGAGCGTGGAGCCCCAAAACTATAAGTCGAAATAGTGTTATAAAAGCTAAATGAGAGAATAAAACAAATACCAATGAGAAAAATAAACAATAAGCAAGCAACTAAACTAACTCTCAAAAAGATGAAAGTGCAAGTGGAAGAATTGCTTCGGGTGTCTTCCTTATGTGGGATCACTAATGAATTAACGAACTAATCACAATAATTAAGCCTAATGTCTTGAATTATGCTAAAGGCTATCACATATATGTGTAGACCAATCCCTTGTGAGGCTTAGGTGAATACGTACATTAATTAGCAATTATAGGATCTAATCAATACCATAAGCTCCTAAGATAGTGTCTCATAAACACGTTCAACACGGTTGCTAATGCTTATGAGACGCCCTTTCACTAATCTAATAGACGACCTCTAATCGACTAGTGTCTAATGTCGTCGATCTAAGCAATCAACCCCCGGTCGGTGTAGCTAATTACTATGTTAATTCTAATCGATTAATTCAAGCTCACACACACATTCTTAATCATGCAACCCAATACGGTCGTTGAAGTCGGCAAAATCAACAATGCTAGCTAATAGGGTGAATTAATCAATTGAATCATGCAAAACACAATACTAGAAACAATTAAAATCAAGACATATAGGTTAATTAAGCAATTAATTCATAAATCCACTAATTACCCTCATAATTCCAACACCCAAAGCAATAAGAGATTACCCCACATCTAAATTAACAACTAGAATAAAACTCATAGAAATTAAACTACAAAACATGAATGAAATTAAAATTACCAAATAATATTGAAATAAAGGAAAGAAATCACCTCTACTGTCTTCAAATACTCCAAAACTTACAATAAAATGAAATACTAAATTAAACACCAGCTAAAAAATGAAAGAACAATTAAACTAATCTATTGAGGGGGGAGGAGAAGAGATTTCTCCCCCAATGGAAGATGCTTTTTTCGCCAATTATCCTGTGTCTTTTTTTTCTCCCCCCTCTATGCGTGTGTGTTCCTCCCTGGGGCCAAATAGAGTGGGCCTAATTAATTGGCATAGGCCCAAAATCACTTAAGAACTCCAGCTTCTTCAGGCACTTGGCCCCATTTAATCATGGTGTGGGCCTCTTGATTTAATGAATGGGCTCTCATTAATCCATTCTCTCTTCAATACGAGTGGCCTTAATACTCATACCCCCCACAATTAATTAAATGGGCCATCAATTAAATTGCTGGCCCAAATAATTTTCACTTTCGTTATTTCCTCGTTTCAACTCCATTCTCGATTTATCCCTTCAATTGACTCCAAAATATAATTGAGGCGTGTTTACTCTAAAAATGCTATTTTTCCTATAAAAATAGCAAACACCACCCTTTCTCCAAATCAAGAGCAATGAGTCAAATTAGTGTAAATAATGCACAAAATTCTATAAAATTATGCAAATTAAATACATGAATTTCAAGCAATTTTCACACTAATCACTTACGAGCCTGCTCGCTCTTCTTAATTGTTTCAGGATTGTTCCAGTGACGAACTAAGTCGTTCCAAACATTCACATCCCACCTCGGCCTCTTCTTATCCTTCACCCACGCTTTCTTGACTCTTGATAACATGTTAGTGTACCGACTTGCTGCTCTTTGAAGAAAGAGTCTGTACACCTCTGCAGAAGATGTGACTTCAGGGTCCCACCTGACCTCGGTCTGCAAAAAAAAATTAATTAATGAATTAATATAACAAAATAACAAAATGTTAATGTAAAGTTATTTTATACCTGAAATGTATCCCACCACCGTTGTATCGTGCTGGGTGATACCATGGCCCAGGCGTGTGCACCAAACTCCATATTCCTGTACATAATCGATCTGATCGTCCTCGAAATCAAATTTGAAGGCATCAACCTGTTACACGTATTTTATAATAATAAAAAAATTATTAATAAACATGTTATACATACGTCTAATGAAATTTAAATATAATATACTTACGTATCAAGGTAGATAAACAGGAGAATGCGACTCTCGGGTGCATCAGTCGACATGCTGGCCTGTGTCCCGACAGACGGAGGTCTAACTGGCGAATGTATCGGTGGAGGGGATTGTTCCTGTGCATGTGGAACCATATGAGGCAACTGAGGCACCTGAGTGTAATAGGAATTAGGGTTCATTCCGGGCATCTGGGGCAACTGTAGTACCCCAGTCATATCGGGCATATAAAAACCCTGTGGTATGGGCACAGTCGGTGTCTCATCCACCGGCTCTCCTCTACCTCTACCTCTACCTCTACCTCTACCTCGCTCATGTCCAGAAGAACCCTGACCAGAGCCATGTCCAGAAGAACCATGTCTACGACCACTCATCTGTCAAAATGAACATTAAAACATTATTAACGTTGAACATTGTAACAATTAAAAAACATTATGTATGAACATCACTGTAACGATTAACACTAAAATATAAATAAGGAATATAATTAAGGAATTAATATTTAGATAACATTGTCTAACAATTAACAACATCATTCATCATTCATCTTCATCATCTTCATCTTTAGCTTCATCTTCGTCGTCTTCTTCTCCATCTTCTTCTCCGTCTTCTTCTTCATCTTCTTCATACTCTGCCATTTCCATCATTGTACCGGTGTCATTAGTTAACATGACAGGATCATCATCTACTTGCAGAATCATTTGAGTCTCTATGTTATCCTCTTGCCACGCAGGAACTTCATCTTCAGTAGTATCTTTTGCATCCACCAAGTATCTCGGTTTGACTTTGCAGACAAATATCCAATCAGTACGGGATCCGGGGTATGGACAATAGTAGACTTGTGTGGCTTGACTTGCTAGTACGAATGGATCGTATCGGCCGTAAGATCGCCTCTGATTAAGCTCCACGAGCTTGTAGTTAGGATGAACTTTTGTCCCATTGTTTGAGGGATCAAACCACTGACACTTGAACAAAACCACTTTCTTCTCGTGGTACCCCTGATAGTCCAATTCGACTACTTCCTCGAGTTTCCCATAGAAATCTTCCTCATCCGCGTCATAGTTTTTTCCCTTGATACAAACCCCACTGTTTGATGTTGCTCTAGATGCACCATAAGCCATGGTGTGGAATTTGTACCCGTTCACGTAATACCCTGCGTACGTAAGAACTTGACCAGACGGACCGGCCGAAAGATCGTATAAAAACCTGTTCTCGACGTGATTTATCTTCACCTATATATATATATATATATATAAGCCGAATTAATGTGAGAATTTCTATAACTTAACACTTTACACAGATCGTTATTTTAAGATAACTTACAATTTCTTCAAACCACGACGCAAATCCATCTTGTAGTCTTAAATCTGATTCAGCGGTCGAGAGATTTGGTTGAAGAACTTGAAGTTGTTGCATGAATAGCCTACGTACGATCGATATAAGATTAATAAGACATGTCAACACTAAGTATTTGATTGACAAACATTTTGGTCGGATTGACTTACTGAACATATGGTTGCACCTCTTCACAATTCAACAACACGTACGTATGAGCAACTTTTTTCTCCTCGTCTAAAATCCATCTTTTCTTAGGCTTTCCTAATCGTTTGCCAGGCGCCTTAAATATGGAAAAAGTGCCCTCGACATACTCGTGTACTTCGTCCCGACCATCGTAATTACGAGGTACATTGTGTATCCTTGTCGTAACATGGTCCTCGAAATAGTGAGAACAAAACATTGACGCCTCTCTAGTTAAATATGCATTTGCAATCGAAGATTCAACACATGCTTTGTTACTCACGCTTAATTTCAAGGTGCGAAGATACCTGATTAAATTTTAAGAATCGTAAGTTCATATAATTTGAAGAATCGTATGAGAAATTAATTAAATTACCTCTCGTATGGATACATCCATCTGTATTGAACTGGACCACACACTTTTGCTTCATATGCAAGGTGCACATGTAGATGTTCCATAGAGTTGAAGAAGTTGGGTGGAAAGATACGTTCCAACTTGCACAAGATGATTGGGATATCTGTTTCCAGTCGAGTCATGTTGTCAACTGTGATGGTTGTAGAAGTCAACTCCTTAAAAAATAGACTATGCTCAGTGATTGCTTTCCACACAGTGAGCGGCAGAATTTTGTAAAAAGCAATCGGTAGTAGTCTCTGCATAAACACGTGACAATCATGACTCTTCATCTCATACAATTTCAATTTCGACCAGTCAATGCAACGGGACATGTTAGACACATATCCATCTGGAAACTTCAACTCACTTATCCACTTACAAACAACATCCTTTTCCTTCTTATCAAGCGAAAAAGAAGCCTTAGAATACTTTGATGTACGTGGACATTTCTTGAGAGAGGGACGACGACAATAATCATTCAGCTCATCTCTTGATTTAGACGTGTCCTTTGTTTTCCCCTCCACATTCATCACCGTGTTGAATACGTTATCAAACACATTTTTCTCAATATGCATCACGTCTAAATTGTGTCGTATCAACAAGGTACTCCAATACGGCAACTCCCATACGGCAACTCCCAGAAAATGCTTTTCCACTTCCACCCTCCATAAAGTTTTTTGTTGTGAGCCTCAGCACCATCCTCTGTAACCTTTCTATATCCCAAATGATCAATTTCGTATAGGAGACTTGCACCCGTTCGAATAGGCGGTGGATCATCTGTGACTACTACTCCGGCCATGAATGCAGTTTTATTCGTTCGCCACGTGTGATTCAGTGGTAAGAACTTTCGGTGGTTGTCGAACCACGACTGCTTTTGACTTTTATTCAAATAGAATGCATCGGTGTACTCTCCACAATATGGACAAGCAAGCCTTCCGGCTGTACTCCAACCAGACAACATTGAGTATGCTGGGAAGTCACTAATGGTCTATATAAGTGCAGCTCGCATCAAAAAGTTTTGCTTTCTAGCAACATCGTAAGTTTGCACCCCATTTTCCCATAAAAATCTCAAATCTGCTATCAGTTGTTGCAAAAACACATCAAGTTTGTCCTTCGGACTTTTAGGCCCGGGCACGAGAATCGAAAGAAACATGAATTGATCCTTCATGCACAACCACGGGGGTAGATTGTACGGAGTAAGTATAACTGGCCATGACGAATATTGTTTTCCCGTCATTCCAAACGGTGCAAAACCGTCTGTGCTCAAGCCCAACCTCACATTCCTAATTTCAGATGCAAAATCAGGATACGAACAGTCCAAATGCTTCCAAGCCAACGAGTCTGCCGGGTGACGCATAACACCAGAGTCATCAGAAGCGCACGAGGCATGTCATGTCATATCCTTCGCAGTGGCCTTGGACATGTACAATCTTTGCAAACGAGGAATTATCGGAAAGTAGAACATCTCCTTAACCGGGCGTTTCTTTTTCAACCGACCATCTACATCAACCCTACTCGGCTTTACCGTGATCGATCACAAATCTTACAAAAATCTAGTTCGTTGTCTGCACCCCAAAATAACATGCAATTCTGTGCACAACAATCAATCCTTTCTACCGGAAGACCCATCCCACTCATCAAATGTTTGGTGTCGTTAAATTTCTTGGGAACCTTATTTTCGGGAGGACAAATCTCACGAATCAACTCAACGACCTGATTGTATCCCCTTTCAAACAATCTGTTTTCCGGTTTAATGTTCAACAATCTGGAATTGAATGACAACTGCGAATGAGATTCACAACCAGGATACAAGTCTTAGTCCGCTGCATGAAGCGTGCCGTAAAACTGTGCCGCATTCTCGTTAGGGGGTTCTTCATTAAGTGCCTCCTCTTCCACGTCTATTCTAAAATCAATGTTTGGGCCACCCATTAACTCTTCTACCATAGTGTGGTACGAACTAGGTCCCGCTGGGTCAACGTCGTTTGAAGTTGACGCAAATTCATTGGTGTTTTGAAATGGACGTGGACCCCAACTCTCTTCCCCGTGATAAATCCAATTATAATAATTCAGTGTAAAACCATTTCGATATAAATGAGATTTCACTTCATTAGGATCGCTATAAGTTTGATTTCGACATCTAGCTTTCGAACAAGGACACCTAATTTTTCCTTCCCAAATCGAATTCGGATTACTAGTGGCAGCTTCAATAAATCCATTTACTCCACTAACAAATCTGGGGTTCATAATCCCATTCACTAATCTTGGACTATACATCCAACTACGACTTGAATAATCCATGTCAATCGACGTCTACAACACACAAACAACCAACGTCTCATTCCTCCAACTCTATTAAAATTAATTAATATAATTCTAAATATATTCTAATAATTATTCTAACACCCTAATTAACAAATAAATTCATATATAGACATATAACACAAATATAATTCTAACACCCTAATTAACAAATAAATTCATATAACTTAATTAAAACATACATATAAATACATGTCTAGCACAACATAATTAACAATTTATAAATTCTAACAATTAACACATGCATGCATAAAAATTAACAATTCTAACAATTTTATATATACATACAACATATATGCATATATATACATATATATACTAAAACTATATATACTGTTGGGAATAAAATGAGATATGTTTTGATCTAATACCAAAACCCCCTGAGACATGCCTAAGTCAAGTGTAGTATGTTCTAGAGATGTTAGAACATATAGTATAAAGGCTAGATGAGGAGCTAATATGTTAGGTAGCTCTTAGTTGATTAGATGCACAATTTGAGGGGGAACATATGCTTTGAAGTCCATCAAGAACAAGTCCCCTCAAGGCTCAAACTCTGGATACAACACTAAGTATTTTGGAAGACCAACTATGCTGATTAGGAGAGTTGTCCAGAGGAGTTGTCTCAGTACAAGAAATCAAGATCAAGTGCTCTGAAAGCCTGAGGTCAACTATGCTGAAAAGATAGAGACAACCAAACCCTAAAGAACTACAAATCAACATGCTAAGATCACCTTGAAGTGAAGCAAAGGGTATGAGTCAAGTCATCTGAAGAAGAGCAAGCCAACCTTGCTGATAAGCAAGAATGCTGATAGTGATAAGGAGAGTTGTCCAAATGATGAGGAATGTTGTCCTATCATTGGAACAACCATCAGAAGCCATGTCCAAGTCCTAACAAGAGAATCTGAAAGTCAGACATTGGGTAGAGTGCTGCAGAATGAAGACAAAGTCTTAACAGCCGTTTATTTCCCAAATGAGGACATGTCACTATCAAGATTCTGTCTTCAAAGTTGAAGAACTTAAAGAAGACATTTATGGACATTTGGGGCTGCCTCTCCAACGGGCAAATCCTTCATTTGTCTATAAATACAGAAGTGTGAAGACCATTTGAAAGCATCCAACTTCAACCTCAACCAAGCACCTCTAACCTTAAGTTCTTACAAGCTAGAGTGCTTTCAAAGCTTTCAAAGACTATCTTAGTCTTCAAACACTTCATCTAAGCTGAACTACATTGTATATCCATACACAAGCTTAGAGAGATATCCTATCCTTATACACTGATCTTCATTGTAAAGGATATCTCATTAGTTGGAACCTTACTTCAGTGGTGGAAGTAGCCACCAGGTTTTGAGGTTGGAAACCAAGTTTACAGACTGAAGAAAGCTCTGTATGGACTCAAGCAAGCCCCTAGGGCTTGGTATGATACACTGTCACAATTCCTCTTGGATCATGGATTCACCAAGGGAACTGTGGACAGAACTCTCTTCAGAATCTCTGAAGGAGAGGACATCTTGCTTGTCCAAATTTATGTGGATGACATAATATTTGGATCTCCAAATGAAAAGTTGTGTGAGAAGTTCTCCAAGCTTATGCAAAGCAAGTTTGAGATGTCCATGATGGGGTTGATGAACTTCTTTTTGGGCCTACAAGTCAAGCAATCAAAAGAAGGAATCTTCATCAACCAAGCTAAGTACACCAGAGAAATGATCAAGAAGTTTGGGTGTGCTACTAGCAAGCCAGTAAGGATCCCAATGAACACAAATTGGAAGATGGATCCTGATGAGAGTGGTGTGTCAACCAACTCTACTGAGTATAGAGGAATAATTGGTTCACTTCTCTATCTCACTGCCAGCAGACCTGACATCACCTTTGCAGTAGGTGTTTGTGCAAGGTTCCAAGCAAATCCTAAGAAAAGCCATATTGAGGCTGCAAAGAGGAATTTGAGGTATCTCAAAGGCACTGAGAACCTAGGCCTTTGGTACCCTGCTGATGACAACATTGAGTTAACTGGCTACTCAGATGCTGATTATGGAGGTTGCAGAATTGATAGAAAGTTCACTTCAGGGACTTGTCAATTCTTAGGCAACAAGCTCATATCTTGGTTCTCCAAGAAGCAAAACACAGTGGCACTTCCACCACTGAAGCTGAATATGTTGCAGCTGGAAGTTGTTGTGCTCAGATCCTTTGGTTGAGACAACAACTAAGAGACTACAAAGTCAACTCTACTGAAGTGCCAATATTTTGTGATAACAATAGTGCCATTGCTATTTCACAAAATCCTGTCTTGCATACAAGATGCAAACATGTGGACATCAAGCATCACTCCATTAGAGATCATGTGGAGAAGAAGGATATAAAGTTGGTCAAGATCCACACAGATCATCAAAAAGCTGATATCCTAACTAAGCCACTTGCAGAGGCAAGGTTTCTAGAGCTATCAGCAGAGTTGGGTTTACTTGATCCAGGGAAGTTGGACAAGTAAAACTCATTGAAGTTAATGGGAGTAAAAGAGCTGAATTGATCTTCAGCAGACTTGGACAAGTCTACTGAAGTGCAGAAGAGATGATCACAACTACTCAGGACACTTGTCCATTGAAACTCAGGACTCTTGTCCACATCTCTTCAGGACACTTGTCCTTGTGGGGTCAGATAAGTTGTCTTGGCTATCAAACTATTTTCTTGGTTTGATAAGCACCTATTTTGGGTAATCATTGTCTATCGTGATACCTGTCCCAATTACAGATATCATCTCTGTGGGATTTAATTTGTCCCCCACCCGAAAGGTCGCTTTCCATGCATTAAATGCCAAGATTTAACTCTTGTTTGCATTACACTTTTCAAGCCATGATCTATCTCGAAAACTCCCCAACCATTAACTAATATTAAATAACTTCCACGTTTTGAATAAAACCAATAACTCACTGTTACATTGGTTTATAACCATTGGATCAAAACTGGCCAACTCCCCTGAAATTCATCCTGGTCGTCCAAGTGTGTTTTCCATTTTTGACAACCGTTGAAAATACACAAATCTCACCAACTCATTGACAAACATTCTTTTTAGAATATTCTCAAGTCTTAAGAATTCCCCACACACTCATCTTCCCAAAGCAGTCGAAACCCTAGCTCATTCTTCTTCAAACTCTCTCAAAACTCTCTCAATTTCATCTCTGTAATCTTCAATGGCTCCCAAAGTTAGACCAGAGATGATCATAGATTTCTCCAACAAGGCTCTAGACCTTGATTTTGGATACTTGAGTAATAAGAACAGCCTTCACTTTGAGCCAATAGTATCATTTACAAGTGAAGATCCTGAAATCACTCCAACCCTGAGATGGTTGAGAAGGGCTGGTCTTCAAAAGTTCATGGAAGAGAGGCCAAGCTCTTGTCTGGAAAGCTACATGGCTGAGTTCTTTGCCTTTCTCAAATGGAGAGGTAAGTCAGAAGATGGTGAAGTTTCCACCAGACTGTCATATGTAGGAGAGGGTGAGGAGGAAGAGAGATTTCATAGAGTGAAATTCTCTTCAGAAGATCTTGTAGGAGCTTTTGGATTACCTTCAGAGGGAAGGAATCCAGAATTTTATGGTGCTGATCATGAAGAGGAGATAACACAAGAATGGCTCATAGTTCCAGGTCCCATTTCTTCAACTCAAAACAAGAAGATTCTCAAACCAAAATTTCTCAACCTCTTTGAGGTAGTTGCTAAGAGTCTCTTGAGCAACACTGGAAGCTTAGAGCAAGTCAGCCATCCAAGAATCAGAATCATGGTTGCAGTAATTGATGCTAGTGATAAAGGCATCAGATTTGATTGGAGGACCTTCATCATATCTGAGATGATGAAGGAAAAGGCCAAGTTTAAAGTGAGAGCCCACAACAAGGTTGTGCTAGATGGGAAACTCAAGTATTGCACCAGGGCAAGCTTGTTGATTGAGAAGTTCTCCCATTATTCTCAAATGCAAACCTTTGCAAAGCCCCTCCCAGCCCAAAAGATTCTGTTCAGAAAGCTCAGCAAGAAAACTGAGCAAAGGAGGATGATATTGGCCAAACCTGCTGAAGAGAAGGTGGAGGAAAAGCCAAAGTTGAAAAAGAGGACAAAGGCCAGAATGGTGAAGACAAGGAAAATGTCTCAAATTCCCTTAGAGGAGAAATCAGATGCTTCAACTGAAATTGAAGAAGTTGCTGAAGAGGGAGTGAGTGTGCCTTCTGATCATTCAGAAGAGTTGAGACAGAAATACAATGAGACTAGACAAAAGTCTAAGGGTGATAAAAGGATCAGGGAGATTGTCCCTGAGAAGGATGGTGAAGGAAGTGGGAGCAGTAGGGCTAGCAAGAGAAGGGCCAAGCCTACTGACAAAGTGTTGGAGCTTCAAGAGGAAAGGTCTCTACAAATTGCTCTTAGAGAGAGCAGAGCTGAAAGCAGGACCAAATCCAAGTCAAGGACCAACTCATCTGGGTCTCGTACTCCAGAATCCAAGGTCCCTGAAGCTTCAACTCAAAACAAGAAGACTCTCAAACCATTTCAGCATTAAAGATGAAGAAGTTGTTTTATCATGGAGTGAGTGTGAAAGGTCTAAACTAAAAGGAGGCCAACCACTGACTTTCCCAACAGTGTTGAATGTATGAAAGTACTTTGAAAGTAAATCAACACAAGAATTTATAGTGATTTCAGAAACTAAAGGAGTCTAAACTAAAAGGGCCAACCACTATTCCGCACATATAACTCCCCTAGATAGTTATTCAACTAAGTACTCAATAGTACTTAGTAGTTTGATTATCTTAGAAGAGTTAATCATCTTCAGCAGAGTTGTCCAAGACAACCTTGCTGAGCTCTGGTTTGATCAAGTTAGAAAAGAATTTGCATACAAGTGTATTCCCCCCCCCCCCCATACACTTGTTATATACTCCTTTCAGGACAAACATATACACATATAACTTCAAATTTAACCAATGAAAATGAAAAAAATTACCGTAGAAATGCTCCCGTCGAAGTGTAGAACACAAATGGCTAAAAACTGAGTTCGATCCGCAAACGAAGGTGATTTTTGAGTGTGGAGGTGTAAAACTCGAAGCTTCAATGGAGGTGTGGGGGGTGTTGCTGTTACGTTCTGGAAGAGAGAGGGTTTGGCCAATTTATATTCAATTAGGGCGACGGGGAAGGCAACGGGCCCACTGTCGTTGCCATTTAGCATCGGGGGGCCCGTTACCAAATGGCATCGGGGCCCACTGCCGTCCCCTTTTCGCATCGGCCATTAAATGTCGTTACCAAATTGCAACGGGGCCCACTCCCGTCCCCTTTTCGCATCGGCCATTAAATGTCGTTACCAAATCACATCGGCCCGCCTGCTGTTGCCAATTGCCGTTGCCTTTTGGCCAATATTTTGTAGTGTTGAAAAGTGGTTGGGAAGTGTATTTATTAAGATCATTTTAGTGTATAAGGATAGTTTAGGTATTTTACATGATTATTAAATTAATAAATGAGAAGGGGGTGTATACTTAACAAAGCTAGAGGGCTGGAGGGGTATATAGCCAAACCTTTTTTTTTAAAGGCCAAATAATCAATTATAGCCCATACTTTTTTCTTTTTATTAATTCTAGCACATACTATTTTTTTTTTCTTCAAATGATACCCATACTTTCAATTAGTACTTAAAAACATCCCCGTCCTCATTTTCCGGCAAAGTCCGTGTGATGTGGACGCCGGATTCCACGTGGATGGCTGACGTGGCAATAAGTAATTGTCCAAATAATTTATTATATCCTATACTTTTTAGTTTTTACTAATTTTAGCCCAAACTTTTCATTTTTAATTAATTTTAGCCCATATTTCTCATTTTTTCAATTCTAGCCCATATTTTTCATCAATTCTAGTTCATACTTAAAAACTTCTCCGGTCTCATTTTTGCAAGGTTCGTCTTACAGGATGCCAAAAATAAATTGATAATAACTTGAAGGAATGCACCCAATAAATATTCATACTACTATTGCAAAATAAAAATGTCATTACAATGTAATGACCATATTTATTGACTACAAAATAAAGATGTGGTTACGAGACATTTGATCATAAGTTTTGTCACTGCATGACATGCACGTGCAAAAAGAAAGATGTCAACATGACATATCCAAAAATATGTCATAACAAGACACATCCAGTACAACAAAAAATATAGATAAAATAACGATCACATGTCGTGTGACTTTATAATGTTGATGGTAGAGTGCAATAGTCAACAACATCTGGTCTTTGGTAGCTACGATCTTCAGCTTCACGAGCATTTATTCGTACTCCACTAGAGGCAGCAACTGCAGCTGCTATAGGACCACTCACTGTCCTTGATCGACTTTGGTTGGGCATCTAAAAACAACACATATATAACACTTCAAATACCATAACAAAATTAATTTTAAAATATAGACAACTTTATTTCAAACACTTACTCTATAGTACACCCTTCCAGAATCAGCCAAAATCATACCTTCACTTCCCTACATAGAATTAAAGAGACATTTAAATGTTAATTACTTTAGTAGCAACGAAAAATTGAAATTTTAAAATAGACATAAAAAAATCACCCTATAATTTGCTCTTAATTCATTCGTGACATCTTCATCAACTAGATTAGTAGGCTGCCTCAATCTAGGTTGGTGATCATCTACCACTTTCTTTTTCTTCTGTTTTCCACTTTCTCCATCTTTTCTTAATTTGTCACCCTTGCCGTAAACCACCACATGCATACATGATTAATATGAGACTTGAATAAATGGTAGATTGGAATGTTAAAAAATTAAAAAAAAAACTAAAGAAAGTTACAAACCTTGGAATTTGGCCGATTTGCAGCTTCATTTGATCCAGGATTAGGACATGTTTTCTTATTGTGGTTTAATTGACCACAAGAAGAACATTTTATCTTTGTTCCAACTCTTGAAATAACATATTTTCCCGTTTTTGCTTTCTTTTTTTTCTTGCTCTCCTCATGAGGGTCTTTTTTTCTATTTTTTTTTTTTGCCTTCCAGGTAGTTTAACAAATACAGGAGGCAATATTGGAGATGCATCCACCTCAGGCCAGTCCCTCTTACCATTGATTGGAGACAAAGCATGCTCATATGCAACACTGTAATTTCTCTTGAAGAAGAATGAATCGACATAGTTGATAGGGTCTTCTCTCATGTAAAAAATGCATGATAATGCATGGCAGCATGGGATTCCAGTCAACTCCCATGACCTACACGTGCAAATACGAGACACAAGATCTACTATGTAGCTTTCCTCAAAAAACTTGATCTCATACTTCCACCCCACCCCCCCCCCCCCACAGCAGGTTTTATACCACAAAACTTAACAAGTTGTTGAGTCTTCAACAACTTTTTCCTAACACTTGGGCATATTACATCAGTCCACGACTCAATCCCTTTCACAATTTCATGCATTCTACCCATTAAATTCAATCTAATATCTTCTAACATATCAATTAGGGGTTTGGTCCTAGATTTCAAGATATAGCTATTGAAAGTTTCACATATATTGTTCTCAATGGAGTTACTCTTAGTCCAAGTACATATCAATGCCCTACAAAAAAATTTCGGATTCTTTTGGCATAAAGCTTCATAAGCACTTACTGATTCGTCCTTCAACTCCTTCAACTTTGAGTGGAATTGATTCTCTGAAGTACTTTTGGCAATCTCCCAAAACATCCTCTTGAATTTCGGCCCAGCAAACTTTTTCTTCCAGTTGGCATAAATATGTCTAGCACAGTTTCTATGCTCAGCCTGTGGAGATAATTTCTTGATTGCATTAATTAATCCCTGCATATTTTTTAAAATATGAGAAACAATATGTTACAATAACTTATTTTAAATATATTGAATCGGAAAAAAAATTAATTTTTAAACAATGTATACCTTTTGTTGGTCACTAGTGAATGTCCACCCTAACCCATCGGATATATGTAGCTCTTCAAATAAGATTTGGAAGAACCAAGTCCAAGTTTCCCCGTTCTCCTTTTCTACAACAGCCCACGCTACTGGATACATTTTGTTGTTTGCATTTTTGGCAATTGCTCCTAACAAAGCCCCCCCGAGAGCAGTTTTCAAGAAACAAGCATCAAATCCAATTACCTTTCTACATCCTTTTAGAAAACCCTTACGAAGAGCCGAGAACCCAATAAATAATCTCTTGAAAACCGGATGATTATTCTCGTCAATTTCAGTCTTCAACTCAAATCTGCCTTCTCTATCCATTTTCATTAACTCGGCTACATATGGCCTAAGCTTGCTGTAATGTTCTTTTAAGGACCCTCTTATCATGTTCAAAGCTTTCGACCTTGCTTTATAACACAAGCCCATTGACACATTAATATCATATGCTAACATGACATCTTCTTGCATACTTTTAGCAAAAAAGGTATATGTTCTACGTATTTTCTCTAAGAACTGTTTTGCAAGCCATTCACTTGAAACTTGTCTATTGTAAGCACTTCGCACACAAGTATGAGCAGATTCGTATGTCTTGATCATAAAAGATTGCTCGTGTGCGATATTACTAGCGTATAATCTCCATGGGCAACCACTTTCACACTTTGCCTCAAGCTTTTTCTTTCCACCTCTAGTCCATTTAATGTTATAGCCATTGACAACAGCCCAAGTTTGAACAACATTTTTGCATTCATCACCATCTTCAAATATCAAGCCTACCTCCAACTCAAGTTTCTTGGGGTCTGTGTTTTTTACATACACATTTCTTCTAACTCTCTTATTCTTTCGTATATCGAAATCTTCTTCATCACTAGACACAACTGACTCCATAGAGCCATCTGAATCTGCATATTCTGTCTCGTAACCACTTTCTACATCGCCACCCCTTCCATCTTCCATGTCGTGCATCGCCATAACTTCCAATTCAACCACATAATTTGCACTATTAAATTTTTTATTACGTCTCGCATCAATATATTCATCATCCTCAGAAGAGAAGTCAGCATCATCCATTCCATCATCAGTGCTACTATCATTCATCTGATCACCCATGTCGTTCATGTCATCTACAATATCACCCCCACCAACTTTCTCTCCAACCTCTTCAACCCCTCCACTCTCCATAGCCTCGCAAAATATAGTGCACAAAACTAAGAAAAAATACTGCACAAAAACTGTTGAGATTTATCATAAAAGAACTTTAAAAATAGAGGAGATTTATAAAAGAATTGTAATAGAGATGTAGAATATATGAATGCATGAGGTGCTCACTTTCGGCAGTATTTTTGTAAAGAATGGATGGACAAACCAAATCACAACTAATGGTGGTGGAGTCTTGGCCTTATAAATATGTCAAATAAATTATTCTATTAAATACTAGCAAACACTTCAAAACTATTATAGAATTTCAAAGAGTAAGAACTTGATCATCCTCCACCGAACACTCTGCATTCTTAAAAGACAAGACACATGCACAATAATCTACTCCACAAATTATAGTGTTATAATTCATCTAAAATGTGTTGTCAACAATGGAAAGAGAGAGTTTTTCAATATTCATTCAACAATTAAATTTTAAAAAGTGAAACAAGTACTGTATATATAAATGAAACATGGGATTGCATAAATAATTATAAAAGAACAGTGAATACTTGGTCGGAAGTAGAACCCTTCAATATAGGGTGAAATATTTGAACATAAATTAATCTTTCTAGCACGAATTAGAAACAATATAATGATGAAATATTTGAAACACACCCTTCAAACAAGAATCTACTAAAATTTACCGTGAAGTTAGAGCACGAGAAATAGATTGAAATTTAGCTTCTTCTCTGAAATGTCCAGCCAAAACCAAAGAATGTAATCTCAAGAACATTGATAGTCAAAGACGTGAAAATAATTCTGTAGAGAAATTCAAAGATTTTGGGGGTTTTGATTATTATTCCTATGATTGAAGATTTTGGGGGATTTTGATTATTATTACTGCAAGGACGTGATTGAATATTTTTGTGGGAGTTCTTGATTGTATTTGCGTTTAGAAGATTTGGTTGGATTTGAATGATTTATTTTAGCGCCATTCAAATTTTATTTTATTTATTTTAATTGATTATTGCCACGTCAGCCATCCACGTGGAATCCGGCATCCACATAAGACGGGCTTTGTCGGAAAATGAGGAAGGGGATGTTTTTAAGTACTAATTGAAAATATGGGTATCATTTGGAGAAAAAAAATAGTATATGCTGAAATTGATAAAAAATGAAAAGTATGGGCTAAAATTAATTATTTGGCCTTTTTTAAATTCCCCGTACTACCATTCACACGCCCAGTAAATAATTCCAAATGTAATTGATGAACAAATGGGCCTCTCATTGGGCTAATGGTGATTGTTGCAAGACCACGATTAAATGGCCCCTATGTCTTTCACAGTTTCACCCTGGGCCTGACTATTAACACCTCCATTTCGGATTAGAACACACCGCCGGTCATTTTAATAATATAATAATAGTGTAAAAAATCAAAAATACCCTTTTAGTAATATTACACTACTAAATGCACCCCCACTACTAACTACACCCCTTTAAACCCTAAACCTAATTTATGCAGCAACATTCGTCGCCGCCTCCGTCGCCGCCGCCACCAACACCACCATTTTCGGTAGAAATCAAACAAAAAAAATTCAAATATTTCAGAAAAAAATTAGAAAAATCTAAAAAAAAAAATCAACATTTTCGACAAACCAGTGTCAACCACATATAATTTCGTCGACAAATTGTTGTCGACGATAGTATATATGGTCGACACTTTTCGTAAAAAAAAATTGAAAAATTTAGACCACTTTGTTGTCGACGAGAGTGTATTTTGGTCGACCTGAAGTGGTCGAAATTTAAAAAAAAAAACAAAAAAAATCAAACCTGGAAGGCCGACGGTGGAGCCGTCGTCGTCTGGATCGGGTTTGGGAGGGCGGTATTTTGCGTGGGGAGGTCGACGGTGGCGTATTGGGTGGGGTGGACGTCGGCGGCGAGGGGGTTGGTGGGGGTGGGGGCGAAGGGAAAAATGACGTAAAAAAAGGAAAAATAGAGGAGAAGAGGGGAGGGAGAGAAGAGAGGGAGGGGGCGGCGGCCGCCACGCGGTTTCTTTTCTTTTTTTTTTTTACGGAGAAGGGGAGGGGATGGGAAGCAGTGGCAGCAACGGAGGGAGGGGTTCGCGCCGGTGAAGAGAGGGAGAGGGTCGCAACCGATGGGAGAGAGAAGGGGGAGGGCGGCGGTCGATGGGTTGAGCGGGGGCGGGGCACCAGTGAGGTGGGGAAATCGGGGGCCGTGTCAAGCGGCGGCTGGAAGGGAATGGGAGGGTGGGGAAGGTGGAAGGGGAAGGAGAAGGAGAATGTGAGAAATTAGGGTTTGGAGGGAGTGTGTGTTTAGTAAATAGTTTTTTGAGACGAAAGGGTATTTAGGACAATTTAAGGGGGTGCATCCATCCTAACAAATTTTTTGGGGTGTGTTCTCAACGCAAATGGAGGTGTAAATAGTCAGTCCCTTTCACCCTTTTGGACCAATTTATTGTTTGAACGAATAGGAAAAAAGACTATACTATTCTAGTGTGTTGAGTTCACCGTCCACCCCCAAACAAAAAAATAAACAGGCTTTCTACATTCTTCTCCCTCTCAAAACATAGTATTTCTTTGTAATTAATTATTTTTCATGTTATTATTGTTTTATTTGACCATATTGTTGAATAATTGTATAGTTGTAATGAATATATGTGTAGTGTATTTCGTTCATGTTTTTTTTTTAATTGCATTTTGCAAAAACTCAGCACTGGTTCGCCGAGTTTTGTGAGATTTTTCGAAAAAAAATTCCACGAATTGTGTATATTTTCGGAAAAAAGTTTCACACAGTAGAAACTCGGAACTTTTTTCCGAAAATGTGTATATTTTCGAAAAAAAGTTCCACAAAATATGTATATTTTTGAAAAAAAAGTTCCACAGAATATGTACATTTTCGAAAAAAAGTTTCAAACAGTAGAAACTCGGAACTTTTTACCGAGTTTCTTCATAGAACTACGCCAAAAATTCCGAGTTTTCACACGGAACTCGGCAAACCAGGTTCGAATCGATACAAAAACCCATGTTCCGTTGTTTCGTCTCCCTCATCTCTCGTTTTGTGCAAAAACCAAGTTTATTCAACGATTGAAAGTCAAAATCATTCTCAATAACAACTACTCCCTCTGTCTCATTATTAATGGAACATTTGCCAAAAACATATGTCACATTATTAATGCAACATTTCCTTATTTGGAAAAAGCAACTTCCTACCCTTTTAAAAAAACTCCTCCAAACATCTCTTATTTACACCACGTGCCATTACTTTTTACCCACTAACTAAAGATTCTCTCTCCAATAAAATTGAATTACCCATTATATCTCCTAAAAAGTCACTTTATCACCTTTAATACCAATAAACAATTCTTACATTAAACTCCTTGCAAACAGTAATTGTCCTGTTAATAATGGGACGGGGGGAGTATTAAACAACAAAAACTAACCTATATTTGAAAATTAAAAATTAAAATGTAGAAATTAAAAAAAAAAAAAAAAAATCATAAACCCTAACTTCACTACAAGAAACAGGGGGAACAGCGATGAAAATTTTGCGACAAATCTAAATTTCATCGCTAAAATCAATTTTTAGCAACGAAATATAAATTTTCGTCGCTAAATTCTTAGATTTCGGGGGTGTTTGCAAACTCTATAAATAGCTTAAAAACACTTCTCAAAAGTAAAAGTTGTGAGAGGACAGCTTTAAAAAAAAGTGATTCTGGAAACAGTTTGTAGAGTTTGAAAACACCCCCTTAATATTTGCAACAAAATTTATATATTTCCTCGATATATTAGCAACAAATTGCTTCATTTCATTGTTAATAATCAAAATAGCAATGAAAATTATATTTTGTTGCTAATATTTTGTAACAAAATTAAAAATTAAGTCGTTAAATTCTTAGATTCTAATATTTGCAACAAAATTTATATATTCCGTCGCTATATTAGCAACAAATTGCTTCATTTTGTTGTTAATAATCAAAACAACAATGAAAATTATATTTCGTCGCTAATATTTTGCAATGAAATAGAAATTTTTGTGGCTAATTTTTTAATTTAATTTTTGCAACAAAATTTATATATTTCATCGCTATATTAGAAACAATTTGCTTCATTTTGTTGTTAATAATCAGAACAACAATGAAAATTATATTTCGTCGCCAATATTTTGCGATGAAATAGAAATTTTCGTGGCCAATTTTTTAAAATTAATTTTTGCAACAAAATTTATATATGTCATCGCTATATTAGCAACAAATTGCTTCATTTTATTGTTAATAATCAAAACATCAATGAAAATTATATTTTGTCGCTAATATTTTGCGATGAAATAAAAAAAATTTGTGGCTAATTTCTTGAAATTAATTTTTGCAACAAAAATTATATATTTCATCGCTATATTAGCAACAAATTGCTTCATTTTGTTGTTAATAATCAGAACAACAATGAAAATTATATTTCGTCACTAATATTTTGTGATGGAATGGAAATTTTCGTGGCTAATTTATTGAAATTAATTTCTGCGATGAAATTAAAATATTTCATCGCTATATTAGCAACGAATTGCTTCATTTTGTTGTTAATAATCAGAATAACAATGAAAATTATATTTCGTCGCTAATATTTTAGCGACAAAATTGAAATTTGTATGACTAATTTTGTGGATTTAATATTTGCGAGAAAATTAAAATATTTTGTCACCTTATTAGCAAAACACTATTTTATTTTATTGTAAATAATCAGAACTATAATGAAAATTATATTTCGTCTCTAATATTTTAGTGATTCAATAGAAAATTTCATGTTTAATTCTCATGAATTAAAAATGGTTGTCGTTTAAACATAATAAAGGAAAAAAGTCTGAGTACGTGCATGCATAGTGTGAAACAATAGAGACGATTCCAACACTATGATGTTTGAAATAATAGGATCAATATAATTGCATTTACACTCATTAATTTGACACATTAGGTTTTTTGTTTGATTTATTTTGGGGTATAATTTCTTGATTTCATTATGTATAATGTGGTTTATGTTTTTCTGTTTTCTTGATTTCATTAATTATTTGTTGTTATTTCTACTATGCATGAGGGAAAAGTACTACTTCAACTATGCATATTAAATCTAGAAAATCGGTTTAAATGTTTAATAATTCTCCAAAATTTTGTGTCTTATATAAATCAGTTTGAATGTTTATAAAAATATTTATAAATATGAAGATGCAAATGAAGATGGACATAAAGATGAGAGATGAAGATTAAAAGTAATATTTATTATTTTTTTGAAATTGTTAAAGTAACATTGATTTTTTACGATTGAAATTGTTTTAAAAATTACAATATATATATATATATATAATTGTTACAAGTTAAAAATTAACCAATTAATATATGTGAAATAAATTAATTAAATGAGTAAAATTAACTAAATTAGTAACAATTGAATACATATATAATTAATATTAAAAATTGAACCAAAGAGCTGTCTGCCCGAGTGGTGGGCGCCCAGCTATGGGTGCCCATCCACCCGGGTTCAATTCCCACAAAGACCAAATAAATAGTCATTTAAATAAATTGGGGAGGGGTATGCGGGTTGGGTGTGGGTTGGGTGCGGATCGGGTTGGTCGAGTGTGAAAGTGAAAAGATTATTTGCAATACTTTATAGGGGATGAACTCATATTTGACGGGTGAAATCATTCGGAGGGGAGGGAGGGCATTTAACCGTGGCCTTGTTGCAATATGTGTGGTCATTAGTATTGCAATCACATAGGTGGACTGCTTCTTTAATTTAATAAAATGGTCCAAATGTTTGAAAATCCAATCAAGTAAAATGGGCTTGAATTAGCCTGTTTTGTGGGCTTGAAAAATGTTGAAATTAGTTCTACTAAAAATACCCTTCATTAAAATACAGCATACTAGATGCACTCCACCTACTGAACTCACCCCCCTACTGTCATTTCTTTCACCTTCCACCTAAACCACTACTTCCGACCGCCGCCGACACCATTTCCGACGACTATCAAACCAAAAAAAATCCATAAATTCCAAAAAAAATCCATAAAATTCGACCAACCAGTGTCGACCACATTCACTCTTGTAGACACATCGTTGTCGACAGGAGTGTATATGGTCAAAAAAAAATAAAAAAACATTTTTTTTAAAATTTGACCATGCAATGTCGACCAAATACACACTCGTCAACAACAATTTATCGACGAAAGGTATATTTGATCGACATTACATAGTCGAAAATAATAAAAAATTCTACAGAAGCATAAAACCTAATTAACCCAAAAAAATCCTAATTAATGTCGACCAACCTTGAATCGGGATCGGGGTGGATGGGGCGGCCGACGGCGGGGAACGGCCGGAATTCGGAACAGGGGAGAGGGGGAGCAAAAGGGAGGGAGCAAAAATACAGAAGAAAAAAAGAAGAAAATGGGGGGAGAGGGAGGAGCCGCGACAGCTGCGGACGGCCGGTGGGGGAGGGAGGGAGGAGCGCGACGGCTGCAAATGAATTTCCCCCCTCCTTTTTTTTTTGCGGCCAGACGAGGAGGCGACCGGACGAGGAAGTGGCCGGACGAGGGTGGCGGCGGCCGGTTGGTGTGGGTTGGAGGAAGTGGAGAGGATGAAGTTAGAAATTAGGTTTTGGGGGGGTGTGGGTAGTAATAGGAATTTTATGGAGACAAGGGCAATTAAGACAATTGAGGGGGGTGCATCTATTTTAGACTGATTTTAGGGGGGTGCATCAATCGGGGGAGTGCATCTCTCCGAAATAGAGGTTCATATAGTCAAACCCTTCGATTAATTTCATATCATATTTAAGGTGTGTTTTGCTCTAAAAATGTTAATTTCCTTATAATAATAGGAAACTACATCCTTTCTTCAAATCAAGTGCAATAAGTCAATTTAGTGTAAATAATGTAAGAAATCATGCCAAAATAAGAAAAACAAATTCATAAATTTCAAGCAATTTTCATACTAATCAACAATTTTCTATTATTTCACGATTTTGATTGATGATGCCACGTACCAGGTTGGTGTGAATAAATTTAAAAATGCTCTGGTTGATCGTTTGTTCACTCCTCGTGGCAAAACTCTGATCATGTATGTTGATTTGTCTAAGAGACTTGATGAGGCTTGGTCCCTCCAAGGGAGCTTGCCCGTTATTCCATTCGAAAAGGAATTCGTTGTTCTCAAATTTTACTATTTGGAGGAACGCGAATTTTTAGGAGACGGGTTTGTCAATTAGCCTCAGGCTCCATTCGTCTACGAAATTGGTCGCTCGGTTTCAATTTGTATCAGGTTCCAACTTCGACGGCTAAGATATGGGTCCACCTAGTTGGCCTTTCGATTGAACTTTGGCGACAAACGATTATCTTGGGTATTTAACTTCCATCAAAAAAGTGGGATAGCTCAAGTGGTTAGAGCACCACTACCTAGGCCTTAGGTCCTGGGTTCGAGTCATGGGGAGGGAAAAAAAAAGGGATGGGTATTTAACTTCCATCAAAAAAAAAAAAAAAAAAACAGCTTCAGCGGTTGGCATGTTGTTAAGATGGACTATCAGACATCGGCAAAAACAATGGCACGGTATGCTAAAATCTTAATTGAAGTGGATATGAAGCAATCACTTTTGGAGCGATTGGTGTTAGAATGTGGGAATCGGTATGTAATTGTGGAAGTTCCATTGGTGATAATTAATTTGATTGTGGAAGTGCATTATGAGCGGTTTCCGGAGTATTGCAGTCATTATATGATTGTTGGACACATGACTGCCCACTATAATAAGGGTTAGGTACCGCCGCCTTTGGACCCACGACCGCCACCTCGGGATGACAAATGTGGTAGGAGTTCTTCCCGTCATAAAAATGGACTAGGCTTCCCCCCTCGGACCACCAACCTTGGGTGCCCCTGAAGGACCACGCTCCTTCCTCGGCTATTGTGGTCGCTTGGTTTTAGTGCGCAACTAATTCTTCGGCCTCTCTGACGACTGCATAGATGAGTTCGCATACAACACCGAGAGCTGGTGACTACTGCATTAATGGAGCCACCTGATGCCCTTGATCTTGCTTTTGCGATTACTTCCCGTACGGCTGACACGTATTTTTTAATACTCGCCTCTCAAGTGTAAGAGGGTCCTTGAAGTAGTAGATAAGTGTCCGATTAAATTATCGAACCACGGGACTAGTTAGCTAGCGTAGCCTTAGTGTTATACGTCGTCACGTAATTATAGTGAAAGAACATGGGGTTGTGCAATTAATACTAAATGCAAAAGTAGACAAAAATAAATACTCCAATAACTAAGAAAAATAAGTAAAATAATGATCAAATATAAAATAGTGAGAAGAGTAGTGTTCGGGTGTTCTTCATTATGTGAAAATTGAATTAAGCTCAACTTTAACGTTCAATTCGTTGGTCGGTGTTTGGTAAGAGCGATCACTAAGACATACAACCAAATAATCACCTAAGATCGAAAGGAATGATAGAGTCGTTCTTACCCGAGTAATCATACAATTAGAAAGAATGGCAGTCCATTTACATCAATTCACACGTGGCTTTGATTATGTTGATAATGTGGGATGGGCCTTACTTAGAGTTGTTATTCGAGCCGAGTCGAGCCGAGTATTTGAGGTTCGAGCTCGACTCGAGCTCTTATCGAGCCGAGCTCGGCTCGATAACATTGCCGAGTAAAAAATTGAGCTCGGCTCGACTCGTTAACAAGTCTAACGAGCCTATCGAGTCGAGCCGAGCCTAACGAGCCTAATGGAAATTTTTAAAAAAAATTAGTTATCGAGCCTAACAAGTCGAGCTCGAGCCGGCTCGTTAGTAAATCGAGTATTTAACGAGCTCGAGCTCGGCTCATTAAGCTAAACGAGTCGAGCTTTATCGAGCCTTAACGAGCCGAGCCGAGTCTCGTTAAAGCTCGGTTCGAATAACAACACTAGCCCTTACTTCTCTATCTTTGTTATACTCCAAGCTAGCAAATGTCTTGGGCTGAAAATTGGCCTTTAAATTATTTATTTGAGCCCTTGAAATGATTGTAAAATTGGCCCAGATCATTTTTCCCTCTTCTAGATTATTCTTTGGATTGACTCCATAATATAATTGAAACGTATTTTGCTCTAAAAAATCATTTTTTTTTTTAAAAATAAACAAAACACTACCTTTCTTCAAATCAAGAGCAATGAGTCAAATTAGTGTAAATAATGCACAAAATTCTATAAAATTATGCAAATTAAACACATGAATTTCAAGCAATTTTCACACTAATCAACGGCGAGGCCCAAAGGCCCCAATTTATCTAGAGTAGGTGTATCACAACGGCAACCACCACAAAGTGTTATCAATAGGTTAGAAGTTATCATTTTCGCATTCATTTCAATTATCACCTTTGGTAGGCCAATTGTTTGATCTAAGATAAGGTCTCGAACAGTTCCATAGAGAAACAAATTACTTGAGATAGGAAGAAATCAAGAAAAACAATCATTTGAATTAGAACACTAATCCGACAAGAAATAGCAAAAACTCCTTTGTCTAATTTATTTATTTTACTTCTTTTTATTATTTAATTTATTATTTTCATTTCCGTTTAAATATTTAAATTGACATTTACTTATTAATACTGCCAAATTTATCCAAATGAATTTAGACGGTTTTTAATTTTTTTTTTTTTGGTTAAATGAATTTAGACGGTTGCGTGGCGTGTTAAGTAAACGAAAGCCCAACTTCCACCGCTCTACTACCTAATAGTTCCACCCACAATTCATTTATTAATTTGAGGGGGTGTATTTCTTTTTAACTTTTAATCTCGGGGTTTTTAATTTTTATAGCTTTCAGACCAAATTATTATTTTCTATTTTTTTGCCTATGCGCATTAGTATTAGTTAATTTAGTTTTCCTTTTGGATTTGCACTTCCAAAGTAATTAAAAAAAAGTGCATGGAGCAAAAAACTTAATTAATGAAAATACAAAAACAAGAAAAGGGAAAGTGTAATGATCTGCAAAGAAAACAAAATACAGGATGTAAAAAAAAAAATGGAAGTGGCGAAATTGTAATTTTCCTTTATTCAAAACTTTCATCGAATTAATTCACTCTTTCAAGAAATTCTATTATTATTGGTGGGGTCGTTTCGTGTTGTATTACAAGATTTGGGGAATGACTTATTAAATTTTAAATTCTCAAGTTGATTTTATTAAATCTGATTCTTATTGACCGAACTTGAATTTGTGATCTCACGCTCTCGGTCTATCGGGCCTACTTATATGTGTATTTTTTTTATTTATTTATTTTGGATATGACTTATATGTGTAGTTATTATTACTGGATTTAGTTAGAAAATTTAATTCAGGCCCATTACCAATAACGCAAGACTCGTTTACTTATTAATTATGAATCTGTCTCATTAAAAAAAAAAATTGTATCAATTACATGTATGTAACTGGTACACACAAGTATTTACCATTATTTTTTTATGTACAATATCATTTTTTTAAGTCAAAACTTCAATTATTTAGCAACTGCAAATACCATTAGGTGAGCCCACCATAAAAGACGGGGAGTCAAACTAATTATGGGGGCTCGGATATTTTCTAGTGCAAGTTGATGCGTCTTCTCATTGGCCGCTCAACAGACAAAGTCCACCGTACAAAAAGGAATAGAAGCAATTACAGTCTTGCATACATCTATAAAATTGTCAAAGATTCATACCGATTGCTGAGACGACTTCATTGCATTCGATACCGATTTGGCGTCCATTTCAACCTCCACTTTTTCAAAACCCAACTATTTTATCTAAGATAGTGTTTCAAGGAGCCCCTTAGCCTCACCCGCATCAACATGATATAAGCCCTGAATTTTGATATAATGACAATGTATGTACCCCCTTCATTGCTTGACATTATTCACAACATTGACATAACATCAACAATCTCTCTCAATTTGGCCTTTTGACAAGAACAATATGCAATAGTAGATAACAAACAAAGTAGAGATGTAATACTAAAGAGCAATCATCTTATACAAAGGATATCAAACTATCAACTCAAGTGTAGAAATTAGCCAACAAGAATAGAATGTAACGTTAAACCGAAGTGAATTTGAACCATTGAAAATAACTTCCCCACAAAATTATCTTTCCAAAGCTCCCCCGTAAATGCAAAAACTCCCCCTTTCAACAAGAAGGATAATTCTCATCTACAACAATTTGCATTAGGTGCAGCATCTTATGCACATTCTCCCCCAATTGTTGTGGAAAAGAGAAACATATAGAATAAAAGATAATGAACTTTGGTAATGATGGCTTGATTGTTCCATCATTATCAGAAACATTTAGTGAATTCGCCATTGTTGCGAGAAGGGTTAGAAGACTTTGACTAGCAGTAGGGTTTTAAGTGATTTCAAGTTCATGGTTTCAGTAGGAGGGTGAATGTTTTGCATTTTAGAACATATGTCTAGAGGTTTGAAACATTATAGGAATAGATGTTTGAGAAATTTCAGTGAAGTTTTCAGGTTGTGGAATAGGTACCTAAATCGAACTGACTGTAAATGTAGGTGATCCCGGTGTCGTTGTTTCAATATTTTCTAAAACATGTAGGGAAATCGCCATTGAAGTAAGTAAATTCAGACAATTTCGATTTTCTAAGGAAGAATAGGGTTGAGTATTTGAGCTTTGGTCGAATGGTGAAGTGTTTTTCCATCCTTTAAATATTTGTAAACTACATTCGAATTAAATGAACAATTCAAAGGTTGGAAAATTTAAACACTCTAATTAGAAATTTAGTGATGATGAATTAATACTCTGTGAAATACCGCTACATATAATACCTTCGAAATTTATGCAAAAGTTAGAATATAATAACAATAAATATGTGTAGACATTTCATTTTATTAAATAGAACTTAAGTAGAGAAGGAGTTTTCAAAAGTTACACACATGTATACTTAAGAAAAAATGAGATAAAACTATTTCATTATATCTGAGTTGTTCAATAGTCTTCTCCTCAAATGGTAGAAATGATACTTCAGTTCACGAGTAAAAAATATAAAAAATTAATACTCTATATGTCCCCTACTTAATGGTCAATTTTGTCATTTCAGGCGTCTCATACTTAAAATAGCAAAAAAGAATTTTAACTATCCCTTCAAAATATCAAAATATTACATCAAATATCATTACTTTATTCACACTAAAAGAAAACACCACTATTCATAAAGTTGAGCAGTTATTGCTACCCTCACTTTTATTTTTCATAATACAAATAAACAATTTATACATTAAACTCCTGATCAAAAGTTATGAGCCCTTAAGTAAGGAACGCGGGAGTATAAATTAATTAATTAATTTTACACTACGGTACAAAGTCACTTAATGAAATTAAATTCTTTAAGGTAAATACTCACATCACGAATTAATACAGAAGTTGAAGTGTTCCTAATAATCGGGACAACAGTACTTAATGAAATCAACTTTATGGTATATACTCACATAGTCACATGACGAATTAATACAGAAGTTGAAGAGTTCATAATAATCGGGACAAGTCTATATATACCAATATTAGTTTGATCAGACGTATATCAATGTTGATATAGAACTACGCGCCTAATAAGTGTGATTTTTAATACAATATCTTTTTTATTATTTATGTTTTCTCACTTTGTCGACATTTGATTTATTGAATGAGTTATCAAAATATTTAATGAACTTGTTGTGATGAATGAAATTTTTATTTGTTAACAACGGTGGAGAAAAAAATTATCCCTACCAAATTAATATTTTCTCAAATTTTTCTATTGTCGTTAAGTTCTCATAATCTCTTTCTCCCAGTGGTAGGTGCCCCTCACTAGGAGTTTCCGATGGAAATATAAAATTTCCGACGAAATAATTTTACAAAAAAAATTAATTGGAAATAGACAATTTTTTTTTTTTTTTTTTATTAAAATCACCGACGAAATATTGAATTTTTTATTATTTTTAAAAAATATATTACCGACGAAAGGGTTGGTCTGCTATGGACTCGAGTGCATGTTGTGCACCCTAGTCCATGTTGCACTTTTCAGTTTTACTGACTTACACTTTTTGGTAAATGATGTTGCACTTTTCAATTATTAAACTGTATAATAATATTTTTAGTTATAGTGACTTACACTTTTTAATAATATTGTGTTGTACTTTTCAGTTTAATAACTTACACTTTTCTTTAGACTAGGGTGCACAACATGCACTCGAGTGTATACTAGACTTTACCCCGACGAAATTATGACCTGGTTCGTAATCGGGTCGTGGAATATACCGACCGTTTTCGTTCGTCTGTATTATCGACGAAACAAACTTTTCTTGACGAAGACGGTTCTGACTGAGTGTTTTAGTCGGTAACCACGATTTTGGACGAAAAAATTGTCGGTATGCAGGTGCCTTTTTGTAGTGAATGTAAATTAAAATTTTATCTTTTTAAAACGTCTTTTATATTTATAAAAGGTGAAAGATATTGTAGGTAAATAAATTTTTTTCTCCAAACAAACTGCTTACTATTCATCAAATTACTAAATGACGCTATTAGCTGCTAATGAAAAGACATAACAAAAAACATACTATAAGCTTTAATTTGGCGTTGTGTTAATTAATAGTGATTTAATTAAGTAAATTTAAGGTATATATGAGGAAATCAATACCCTTGGTTTAGATCTACGTACTATAGAGAAATAAAGAATATTGAAAATATGATTTCTTGATTAGTTGTAAAGGATATTTACAATGGGTATTTATACAAGAGATATTTAGGTCTAACCTAACCCTAATGGGCTTTATAAGAGAGCCCATAGGAAATTAAGATGGGCCTATACAATAAATAAGAATGAGAGTGTATTTACTAATATAGGTCCAATACGCCCCCTCAAGATGGAGCACCATAGGTGAGTCCAATCTTGGACATGAGAAGCTGTAGGCGAGTGCTGGAGAGAGGTTTCGTGAGTGCATCCGCAAGTTGATCGGCAGAAGAGACATGAGACACACGTAGTTGTTTTGTCTTGATGAGATCACGAACAAAGTGAAAGTCGATGGCAATGTGCTTCATTCGTGAGTGGAAAACGGGGTTCGAGCACAGGTAGGTAGCACCAATGTTGTCGCAGTGAAGGGCTGGTGTAGGTGAAGTGGGGAAGTGGAGTTCCTGAAATAGGGACTTGAGCCATTGAACTTCAGAGGCAGCAGCAGCAAGTGCTCGATATTCAGCTTCAGTCGAGGAGCGAGCAACAGACTTTTGTTTCTTAGACGACCATGAGATAGGGTTAGACCCTAGAAATACAATGTAGGCACTGGTGGAAGTTCGATCGTCTGTGTCTCCGGCCCAATCCGCATCAGTGAAGCAGTGAAGTGATGAGGATGGACTAGAGGTGAGGGTGACCCCAACGTTCCTTGTACCGTTCAAGTACCGCAGTAGACGTTAGACAGCACCCCAGTGAGTGATGGTGGGGGCATGCATAAATTGCGAAAGTTTGTGCACGGTAAAGGCAATGTCTGGTCTGGTGAGTTGGAGATATTGAAGGGAACCAAGGACCTGACGATATTGGGTGGCATCTGCAGGCGAGTACCCATCTGAGATAGACAGGCGAGCAGAGGTTGGTAAAGGGGTGCGAACAGGTTTTGAAGTGAGCATGTTGTACCGGGCGAGCAGGTCAGTAACATACTTGCGTTGAGAGAGGAAGCATGAGTTTTTAGATCTGAGAACTTCCACTCCCAGGAAATAGGATAGAGGACCAAGGTCCTTGACCGAGAACTTGGCACGAAGGTCGGCAGCCACACGGGCGAGCATGGGTGTGTTGTTGCCCGTCAAGATGAGGTCGTCAACATAGACGAGGAAGTAGGCGACCACCCCAGAGTTGTTGTAGACGAACAAAGATTCGTCCGAGTGAGTGGGAGTGAACCCAATTTCCTCAAGAAATGAGCGAAGAGCATAGTACCACGTGCGAGGAGCCTGTTTCAAGCCATAAATGGATTTGTGTAATTTGCAAACATAAGATGGAAAGGTCTTATCTGCAAAGCCGGGGGTTGTGCTATGAAGACTGTGTCTGAGAGTGTGCCATGGAGAAAGGCGTTGTTGACGTCAAACTGTTGGAGGGGCCAATGCTGAGTGACGGCGATGCTGAGAACTGCTCGCACAGTGGCCGGTTTGACGACTGGACTGAAGGTCTCAGTGAAGTCAACACCTGGTCGTTGGTGGAAGCCTTTGGCAACCAGGCGAGCTTTGTACTTATCGAGAGAACCATCAGGTTTTCGTTTGATACGAAAGACCCACTTGGAGCCGACCACGTTCTGAGATGTATTGGGAGGAACTAAGTCCCAGGTGCCATTCTGAAGAAGGGCATCAAACTCAGCCGACATGGCTGCTCGCCAGTTTTTGTCCTTAAGTGCCTGCGACACACAACTCGGCTCAATGTCAGAAGTGATAACAGAAGTAAGCCCATACCTTGGATTTGGCTTGAACACGTTGTTTTGAGCTCGAGTGACCATGCGAGGTGCAGGGGGTCGTAAGGGAGCATTGGTCGGCACAGGGACGTCGGATGTGGTGGTAGTCAGCGGGGAGGTAGGTGTGGTCGGTTGGGGTATGATCATTTGGTCGACCAGTGTAGGATGTTGGGGAGTGGCAGTGGTCGGCACTGGGTTGGGGACGAGGATAGTTGTGGCAGGGTTGGGAAGTGGAGGTGCCATAAGAGTAGGCGAGGAGTTGGAGGTCGCCAAGGGAGATGGTTGATTGGGAGGAGAGATGGAGAAAGGGAACACATGTTCAGTAAATTGAACATGTCGCGAGGTGTAGATTCGGTTTGTGGAGCGATCAAGACAGAGATAGGCGCTTTGCGTGGGTGAGTATCCAAGAAAGACACATGGAGTAGAGCGAGGGTCAAGTTTGTGGGTGGTGTAAGGGCGAAGCATAGGATAGCAGAGACAACCAAATACACGGAGATTGGTCAGATTCGGGGGGCGAGCAGTGAGTTTTTCATAGGCGGAAATCATGTTAAGGTTAACTTTGGGAAGGCGATTTATGGTGTAGGCTGCCGAGCAGACGGCATAGGGCCAATAAGTGAGGGGCATAGAAGCATGGTGAAGGAGAGCAAGGGCTGTGTCGACCACATGGCGATGACGACGTTCAGACATGCCATTATGCTCGGGAGTGTGAGGTGGAGTGGTGAGATGTGCAATGCCATGGGTTTGAAGAAAGGGGCGAAGAGCAACGAATTCTCCCCCATTGTCTGAGTAAAAGGTTTTAATTGTGTTTTGATAGTTGTTTTCAACAAGGGATTTGAAGGCGATGAATGTGGGGAGAACCTCCGATTTCCGTTTTAGGGGATAAACCCATATGTGTTTGCTGAAGTGATCAACGAATAACACATAGTATTTGAGATTGTCAGAAGATAGAACAGGAGACGACCAAACATCAGAAAAGATAATATCAAGTGGTTTAGTAGATATAATGCTCGAATCATAAAATGGTAGTTTGTGACTTTTGATACATGAGCAGGAGTTACAGTTAAAATGTTTGGAAGGTGCATTGGATAAGCTAAGTTTGGAGAGAGTGTGAGCAAGAATTTTTGTCGACGGATGGCCAAGGCGAGCATGCCAGGTGGTTGTTGTAAGGTGTTGAGTGGCGAAGGCTTGCGAGGAGGTGGTGGACATGTGTGCCGGCCAGACGTACAAGTTATTGATACGACTCCCAACGAGGAGAATGCTCCCCGAGTGACCATCCTGCACCTGAAAGGAAGAGCGATAAAAAACAACATTAACATTGTTGTCACGACAGAGACTGGAGACTGAAATTAAGTTTTTCGAGATGTGTGGGACGACTAAGACATTCGAAAAACTGAGAGACTCAAGTTGAGGAAAACACATAGAGCCAGTGTGAGATATGTGTAAACCTTTACCATCACCAATTTCTACATTGTCCGGCCCATCAAAAGGGGAGTGAAGAGAGAGGTTGGCGAGGTCGTTGGTGATGTGATGCGAAGCACCTGAGTCAAGAATCCAGTGATCGGCAGGATGTGCCGAGGAGGCTGAGTGAGCCGAGTATGCCGGGCGAGCAGCTGTCCGAGTGGGACGAGAGGGTGGTGTGTATTGTCCATGTGGGCGGCGAGAACCTGTAGGAGGAGCAGTGGGCGAGAGTGATGAAAGAATCTCAGGGCAGGTGCGAGCAGTGTGACCTGGTGTTCGGCAATATTGACAGGTGCCAAGATAGGGCCTTTGCGAGGACTGGCGAGGACGAGTGTCAGCATTTTTAGACCTCGAGTCAGGTCGCGAGGGGCGATGATGAGGTTTACTGGCAATGAGTGCAGATGCAGGTAGTGAGGCCGAGGGTGGTCGCGAGACAATTTGAGCCTCGGCACTAAGGAGCTTGTCACAGAGCTCGGCAAAGGAAATGGGTTGTTCGCGAGCTTGGATGGCATTTGCTATGTCATTGTAGGATTCATCAAGGCCAGTTAGGACTTGGAGAGTGACGTCCTCGGCATCAGAGGAAGTGCCGAGGAGGGCAAGCTCGTCGACCACCGAGCGAACTTCCATTAGGAAGTCAGAAATTGGGCGAACACCTTTGGTCAGAGAGCGAAACTTGGTTTTGAGGGCAAGGATGCGGCCTCTGGAGCCTGGAGGGTTTCCCATACATGCTTCCAAGCATTGACCAGGCTTCGCAGGAGGTTTTGGTCGATGCCACAAAGGGAATGAGTTCCGGAGACATGGATCCAACCATGGCTGAGAAAATAAGGTTGTCCTGACACACGCACAGGTCGTGCGCAGGGTTGGGAACTGTGGCGGTGGTGTTGGTGGTGCCGTCGGCAGCTGGGATTGTGGACGGGGGACATGGATGTGTGCCCAAGACATAGCCAAAGAGGTTGTGTCCAGTGAGGAGAAGACGAAGCTGGAAAGACCAAGCACCATAGTTGGTGAAGGTGAGCTTCAGGGACATATTTGCAAGTCCTTTGAAGGTGATTGGTGCCGGCGACTGAGAGGAGGTGGCCATAGTTTTGAGTAGAGCAGCGGAGAGAGAGGTTGGTTGTTTGGGATGAACAGCAGTAGCTGGGTTTTAGAGCGGCGGCGGCACTTCAGAAAGACGAAGGCGGCGGCGGCTGGGTTTGGAGCGGCGGCGGCTAGGGTTGTAGTAGCGGCGGCGGCTAGGGTTTGGATCAGGCGTGAGCCAAATGACTCGATGATACCATATAGAGAAATAAGGAATATTGAAAATATGATTTCTTGATTAGTTGTAAAGGTTATTTACAATGGGTATTTATACAAGAGATATTTAGGTCTAACCTAACCCTAATGGGCTTTATAAGAGAGCCCATAGGAAACTAAGATGGGCCTATACAATAAATAAGAATGAGAGTGTATTTACTAATATAGGTCCAATACGTACTACAGTTTGTTGTATGTGTTTTTTTAATGAATAATCTGAATGTGCACTTTGTCAAGCACTAACAAATATTTATCGGGTTTTACGTGGATTAAAAGGTGTTAAAAGATGATGAACGGTGATGAACAATATGAAGAATAATGAAGAACTCAACTAGCTTCTTGAAGAGGCTTACAACAACAATAATAGGTTTGAGGTGTATCTCGATTTATGTGCATATATTTCAGCTTATAACACATTCAATCCAAATGGGCTTATATAGTAGGTTTAGGGGAGCTTGCCTTTACGGTTGATGAGCCCTTATTCGACGTAGGTTCTAAATCACTAAAGGTAATGGACAGTCTCATTAAATGCGCCTCGGGCGAAGTACATTGCATTATTACTATGTTGTGCTCGTCCTCGGCATATGCGAGGAGAGCACATAACAAATCTTGATAAATAGAACTCTAAAACTGGAGGTAGCCTGAGTGCATGGTCGCTAGTTAACTGACTTTCATACTGAACGAGGGGACTTGCCTTCATGCGTGATCACTTAATTCCTTCTTCTCGTGATCGCTGAGATCTCATACATCTCTTCTCGTCGGCGACCATAAACCAAACGATTGACTTGTTGACTAGTCGTCGCCACATGGATGAATGACTGGGATCATGACTTTTTAAAGTTGGCTCTTTGACTGTGTATAATACAGTTGTTATTGAACCGAATTTGATTTGATTCCAAATAGGTATACGATATGAACTGTACCTGGGAAAAATGCAAATATGGTCTCATGCAAGAGATTCGTGCTCACGAAAATGGTCTCAATTTTCGATGTGGGACATTGTTTGACCCTCAACATTATCATTAGAATTTAAAAAATTTAAAACTTTAAATTCCATAATAAACAACACCTAGGTGAAGAATATATAATAAAACATTGTTACGTAACTGTCCCCGGCCTAGGCCTATTTAAACAAGCAAATCCCTCGTCATTTTCAATAGGAATGAATTAATCCAATTTGCAGATAGCTAGATCGAAAGCATGAGCTCTAATTTATTCTTCAAATTGATCATATTTTTGTTCTCCATCCCTTTATTAATGATTTCAGTAGTTTTTAAGCAGCAGCTGCAGAAAAGCATGGGTGATCACATTATTAATGCAAATTTGAATCACATTATGTGCTTTTTGTTGGCAATGGCGATTATTGTCTACTTTGTGATCATAAGAATGTCGACGTTAATGGGTCCAAAGAAGGTTTACATGGTGGATTTTAGCTGCTACAAGCACGATCCTAATTCGTCGTCCATCTCGAGGGACGAAGCTTCCAAGAGAATGTCAACTTGGCTAACCCCCGAAAACCTTGCATTCGCCAACAGGGTGCTCGACAGGAATGGGGTTGGTGACACCACTTTTATTCATGGCTGGGAAGATTTCCCGCCGGAATGCACTTTCTCCTCCGGCAGGAAAGAGGCGGAGACCGTCATCTTTGGAGCCGTCGATAATCTTTTGGACAAAACGAGGAGGTGGGTGGATCCAGCTCGTGATATTGATATTGTTATCGTCAATAATACCACCTTCAATCCGGTGCCCTCCCTTTCGGCCATGGTGGTCAAAAGGTACAAACTCAGACAAGATGTGCTCACCTTCAACTTGGGTGGCATGGGCTGCTCCGCCGGCATCATCGCCCTTGACCTCGCCAAACGCCTCCTACAGGTTCGGATATTTAATTCCATTTCTTTTTACACATATATGTACACCCTCCCTGCTGCAGCGTTGTTATGAAGGGGTAAATATATATATATTGTGAAGGTGAAAATTGTAATGATTGCTTTCATGATGGATAAACGGAAAAGGAAAGTATAAAAATTTTTGAAGAAAAAAGCGAGAGAGTATATGGTTTTTCAGCTTAATTTAGCAATTATCATGATTTTAGTCCTATTTAATTAATACTCCCTCCATTCATGAAATGTAGTCCAATTTATCTTATATTTTTTATCCACCAAATGTCATAAACAATTATTTTAATAAAAATGGACCCCACAATATCCTATAATATTTTTTGGTTTTTGTGAATTCTATTTACGAGTGAAATAGATAATAGTGAGCATTATATCATTCTCGTATTGATCTATTTGTATATATGATACTGCAGGGACGACGCAACTGTCATGCCCTAATAGTGAGTGCAGACTGCCCGAACGCCGGCCGTTACCTCGGCAACGACAAATCGAAGCTGGTGTCGATGTGCCTCTTCCGAATGGGAGGCGCGGCTGTGCTCTTATCCAACCGATCTTCCGACCGCCGGATTTCTAAATACGAACTGAAACACACCGTTCGCACCCACCTCGGCGCAGACGACGCTGCTTACAAATGCGTCTTCCAGGAACCAGACAAAGACGGAAAAGTCGGTTTCACATTATCGAAATCCCTAATATCCGTCGCGGGAGAAGCTCTAAAAGCCAACATCACAGCCCTGGGTCCATTAGTACTCCCAATATCCCAACAGTTCATATTTGTTGTCACTTTAATTGCTCGAAATGTATTAAAAATAAAGGGAGTAAAGGCGTATGTTCCAGATTTCAAGCTCGCTTTTGAGCATTTTTGCATCCATGCGGGTGGAAAGGGGGTGTTGGACCAAGTGGAGAAGAATCTGAAGCTCACGAAATGGGACATGGAACCTTCTAGAATGACATTGTATAGGTACAGTAACACTTCTAGTAGTTCAGTTTGGTATGAACTTGCGTATGCAGAAGCTAAAGGGAGGATCAAAAAAGGAGACCGCGTTTGGCAGATCGGATTCGGGTCGGGTTTCAAGTGTGGGAGTGGAGTGTGGAGAGCATTAAGGACTATTAATCCTGATCACGAGGATAATAATCCCTGGACTAATATCATTCACAACTTTCCTGTTGTTAATGATCTTAATTGTCCATAATTAATTAAAAATGTTGGTATGTGTTTGTGGAAATATAATTAATTAATTTCAAGGTTTTAAGAGTTAATGAAACACCATTATTATTTTGTTAATATATAACATGCAGAAAATAATATGAATGTCTGTAATTGTTGTCTTCTTGATTTATATGTCGCGATGATCTGCTATACATGTTACGAGTCAACAAAGTTTTTGTTGACCAGTCAAGTATTTAACCAATAATAGTCAAAGTTTTAGTCCTAGTCACCAATAAAGAGGGCGAACAGCCAATGAATGACGAGCAACGATAGTCAGCGAAAAATAGTTAACAAGTCAATGAAACGACTACGTGCAACGAGAAGATATGAGGATATAATATTGGCAAGCAATATAAGTGATCGCCTAGACATTGGTGAGCAAGTACAATGTACTATTTTGAAGGTTAAAGAAAATAAAGAACATGATTGCCCAAGCCTTGGCGAGCAGGTGCAGTGCACTGTTTTGGAGGTTAAAGTAATTGAGGGACATGGTACAAGATGAATGTGTCGTGGTACACACCATTTACCAATATCACATCAATAGATGCCCACACCATTTACTAATATAACATCAATGGAAGCCAATGTAAACTCATTGGCACTAAAATTGGTTGGACCCTAGTAGAGAATAATGAATAAGGTCATGGCCACGAAGGAGATGCAAGAGAGATTAGCCAAACTTAAGGAAAAGAGAAAACAACGGGAAGAAGAGAATTGTCATAAGGCAAGGTGTTCGCCCTGTGATCAAGACATGGCGAGCAGCGACCACAAGTCTAAAAGACGAGCATCGGCGGGGATCAGCTCGTCAGATTAGTAAATGGAAGGTTGAAAAGTAAGAGTCGATCTATCTCGACGAACGGCGACGAGCACCGTCAAGGATGGGACATTCAAAGAGCAGTTTAAGAAGCATTTAATGCAAAGTGGTTGTACCACAGGCAAGTAATGATCATTCTTAGGGCAGCTGTAATTAATTTAGTGGATTAATGTTGGGCTTCCCGCACTAATATGCATGCAATGTAACCAAATATATAAGTCAATTCAAGGCTGAATAAAAAAAACACAATCTCAAATTCACACAATATATTACACGTTTTCTCTCTCAAGTTTTAAGCATCCAAACTCTAGTTTCTTAAGCTTGAGTTCATTAAGAACATTAAAGATCATCTTATAAATCTGTATACACCATTCATATATTATTATGTTTGTATTCGTTTACTAAATACACTCCAACAAAACTCGATACAACAATATATACATGTATGAATGTTGTAGAATTTTACACGTTTTTTTTATTATTATCTTTATATATATAATATAAAAGTTGTGTATAATAGCTTATGTTTTGTCAATTCAGAGAACTGTGGATTCTTTCCCATACCTACAAGCTGATTTACAATGTTTTAGGCTTTTGATAGTTTTCCCATGAAAATTCCGTCGAAGAAGGCATATGGAAGGCCAATTTCTTGTATACTCTCCCTACTATTTCAGATTCATTTTTAAATTTTAATACTAATTAAACTGGTTACCCGACCTGCTTTCATTTGGGTCATTTGCAAGAAAGGTTTCTTTCACAAAAAAAATTGCTCCCACTCGTGTGATTTCAACGGCGACGCGATTTTAAGAGCTTTCTTCTACGGCCACGGCGGACGGCGCGATTTAGGCGTTTTTTCGATTTAAAAGTCGAATTTTAGGGTTGCGATTTTAAGGCTACGACGGGCGGCGGCAATTTCATCTTCTACTTCGGGCGAGAGGCGGCGACTTCATCTTCTACGGCTGCAATTGACGGATTTCTAAGGCTAGGGCGGCGGCGGCAATAAGCAACACAGGTTGGAAAGAGGTGGGAAATTTTTTGTCGACTCTCTACGTTTTCTCTGACTATAATCACTCAATCATTTGCTGGGCACCTCGGCCAACACCAGCTCGCCGCCATCTCCATCGTCACCACCATCATTATCGGCATCACCTTCGAATTTTTGATAACCCTCTTTAATTCGTACTTTACTGCATAGGATACAGTCGATTATTGTGTCGTATTAATTTATAATGTGGTGAAGAAAAATGGCATGCGCTTGGTGAATTGTATGTCAATTATATTGGTTCTTCCTTATATGTTTGTCCTGATAGACATTTTATGTGGTAACATCAGTTGTCGTTAGTGAAAATTATAAGTGTCCAGGAAATCCTAACAATTACTACCACTGTATTCATCATCTAGATGCAAATTACACCATGTTTCAGATAGTTCTATTGTTAGGTATTGCAATGATCATATTGTTAAATATAACTATGTTTCTCATAACTACATTTTCTTTGTTCGTGTTAATATGTTCTCGCCCCTTTTTCTAGGGTTGTACTAGAGTATATGCGGTGTATTTTGAAGACAACTGATTGCAGTGGATTACTCTTTCTTGAGTGATACTTTATGTTCATAACACTTGAGTTTGTCAATTTTAATCAATCTCCATGGAATATAGTTGTTAAAACATATAAAAGACACAAGTAATTGGAAGTTTAGTTGTTATGCATATTATTATAACATCAATGTTTGAAGCACCAACTCCTTGTGATTAGCTAGGAATGGCTAGTGTGCTCGAAATGTTGTGTGGACAAGCGAACGGATTATGGGAATGCAGTTAGTGTCGCCACTTTCTTTCTTTTGATTATGAGCTTATTAAATTTATCACAATATAAACATCAGTTGGAGAGCTTACTCCGGGCCAGCTGAAAATATATATACAGTATGTGCTTCATGTCAATCATATTTTATCCAATGACAATTAAATGTAAAATATTTTTTCGTATTTAATTTTGTGAGTATAAGTGTTGTTGAGACTATGATATGCACTCTTAATAGGCCAATTGTAATTTATCGAGTCAAAAGAAGTGTTGGGTGTTCAATATTATGAGGGAGGCCACTGATATTTTGTTTGTGTATGAAAAATTATATGTTCATTTCTTGAATCAATCTGGTGGAGTATAGATATATATTAACTTGTGTCATTTTTTATTTTTATTTTGTTTCTTTAGCTTTATCATGAAAACAACTAAACAGATGGTACCTAAAGGTATGGGTCCGAGAAAGAAGAAGAATAATATCGCTCTTAGAACAAGATCAAAAGTTAATATGTCACCTACTGTGGATTCTGTTGAAGGCCCTACAAGTAAAAAACAGAAGTCTTATTTGGACTCTTTTGATCTTTCAAAAGAGACGCCTACAACTAAGGCTCCTGCTGCTGCCACTACTTCTATCGATAAGGAAAGACGAACTACATATAGAAATGATTCTATCGATAAGGAGAAACTCAAGGCTGCTGCCAATGCTTCCACTATCGTGAAGAAAAAAGTGTTGCCAAAGATTCATAATGACAAGTCTGCTGCCAAAACTTCTACCGCTACTGCCAAAACTTCTACTTCTACCAATGTTATTGCTGCTGCTGCTACAAAGAAAATTAGCAAGATTCGTAAGGTTATATCTGAGAGGTAATTATTTTACAATCTAAAAGATTCATAAGTTATTTGGATGATTTCATTATTGGATTATATTTGCATATGGTATTACTGAATGTTTCTTATGGTATTACTTGATTGTTGTAATTATTTCATAGATTGTGGTGTTATTGTTTTGTTCTTTATGGTATTACTAATTGTTGTTTGTGGTATTACTTTTTGTTGTATTTGATAGATTGTTGTTTGTGGTATTACTGATTGTTCTTTGTGGCATAACTAATTGTTTATTGTGGTATTACTGATTTTTCTTTGTGGTATTACTGATTGTTTTTTGTGGTATTACTTTTTATTGTATTTTATAAATTGTTGTATTTGATACATTGTTGTTTGTGGTATTACTGATTGTTCATTGTGGTATTACTGATTGTTGTTTGTGGTATTATTGTTTGTTGCATGTTGTATTACTGATTATTTTATTTTTGTATATGCAATGAAATTATTACTCACTGTAGATCACAGGGTCTATATAACCTACTACATGAGCTGACAGATGCTCAAAAAAAGGACATCAATAGCATTGGATTCGGTGGAATGCTAGAGCTGAACTTCACTAAATGCCATAACGGAAACATGTTGAATTGGTTAGTTAAGAACTTTGACGGTAGTAGTCGAATGTTGTCAATTGATAGCTATCGTCAATTTTCTATAACTGGTGATGATGTATACGATGTATTTATGCTTTCGAGGAATGAGGGGTTTGATGTCCCTAGCTATTCGGTGAATAAGGATAAGTCGAGTTTCTATAGATGCTTTTGTACGACGTTTAAATTCCCCTCCCCCCCCCTACAGAAATTAGTTGCTTTGATGACTAATGAGTTGAAAGAAGGCGGGATGATTTTAAGAGAGTTTTTGTTCTCTACTGTTTGGCTTCATTTCTGTGCCCTTCTTCTAATAGGTTTGTGGGAATGTCCTTCTTCAAGGTTGTTGATGTTGTAGAGAACATTTCGACATATGATTGGTGTTCATTTGTTCTTGAAAAGTTGTGCGAAGCTGTCCAATTATTTCAAACTGAAGTTGGGAAGAACGTAAGAGGGTGTGTGGTCTTGCTACAACTCATCTATTTTTATAGATTAAAATGGAGAAGTGTTAGTGAAACGTGCTCCATTCCTTTGATAAAACATTGGAATGATGAACGGTTGAAAAATCAATCTTATCAAGAGGCTACTGCTTCTCGTTATGGTTCCGGGGATTTGATAAGTGACATTTATCCACTGACCTTGAACGGAGCTTTCAAGAAACCCGACTGTTAAAGAAATTTTAATAAATCAAGCGATGATGAACAGACACATGTATACAAAATTGTATTACTTCATTTTATTTATGTTTATCTTCTTATAGCGTATATGTTGTTTGGCATTTTCTGTAGGCTATGAAGGATATATTGACGTCTTTCCAGAAAGATGCAAAGGATTTCTCAAATAAGTACATTACCAAGCTAATGGACTTATGCAACGAAGACCAATCAAATGCTGCTGCTCATGATCCTGATTCTACTCCTGAACCTGATTTGTCCGCTACTCAGAAATTTTTCATGAATGAAAAAATCCATAAGTATGTTGATGGGCTGATAAATCACGTTATGATAATGAGAAAGATGGTTGTTGAGATACCAAATTGGGATTTGCTAAATCCCGAGCTTGTCATCTACCAAACCAACCTCAGTGGGGATGAAGATGACTATGAAGTCAACTTAGGTGCAGATCAGGATCCATCTGTTGAAGAGCTTTCAAATGTTGTGAATTCTATTGGTCGAAAGGAAAAGAGTGCTGGCAAGGATCTTAGGAATAGATTTTGGGGAATCACCGAGGACATTGTCTGTATTTCTAAGTTAGTGACAGCTAATAAAAAGATCTACGACTCTTTGCCACAAACCCATCTGGAGGCTGCTGACTTTTGTTTCTACGAGGGTCCAGAAATTCAAAGTGTGTAAGTAATTTAATTTTAAATTATTATTTTTTTGTGGTATTAGTAATGGGTGCTTCTGGTATTATTGTTTGTTGATTCTGGTATTACAGATTGTTGTTATTATTTTGATAGATTGTTGTGGTATTACTGATCTACATGTGGTATTAGTAATTGTTGCTTGTAGTATTACTGTTTGTTTATTCTGGTATTACCTATTGTTGTTATTATTTTGATAGAGTGTTGTGGTATTGTTACTTAATGTATTTCTTTGATTATTGTTATTACTGGTTTTACTATTTTATTTTCTGTTAGGGGCAATTTTTATGAGCATGGAGCATTCTTATTCCTTAACAAGAGTGACATAATGAGTTTAATGCCAAACACAGAAGTTTACCTTCCGGTTGTCACAGCTTGGTCCTTGGAGGTCAACAATGAAGTATTTGAAGACAACTCTCGCAGTCGATTCATTTTCAATTTTGAACACAGTGTATGTATTTTCACTTTGCTTGTGGTATTACTGGTCATTCTTTCCGGTATTACTGGTCATTCTTTCTGGTATTAACCTTTTTTTATTGTAAATAGAATTGCTTGAAACAGATGGTTGTGTCTGGAGCAGATCTTGCTAACTATATTGATCGATTCTTTTGTGGATGGAATCAGTGGCTCACCGTTTGTAAGAGGGATACATTGTTAGGAGTTGGCATGGTTAGACATTTTAATGAACATTATTTTTTTCCAGTTCATATATGTATTAACTATACGTATTGGCTTGTTAATTGCAGATTTTTATTCCTTTCTGTTTGGGTGATCATTACGTTGATGTTGTCATTAACTTTTCTGACTCTAAGATACAATACTTGGATAATTTGAAGCATTCTGCTGGTGAGCAAAATAGGTTCATAGATTCTGCTAATATACTGGTATGTTCTTTATGCAATGTTCATTTCATATGATATATTTTTTATATATAAATTGTTAGCTAGAATGTGTCCTATTTTTCTAACTTGCTTTATTGTTTAACGTCAAGTTATGATAAAGTTTCTCGAGTCTAAGGATCATCCAAAGGCCAAGAATGTTATGGCTTATGAATTCGAAATCGTTAAATTGAAATGGCAGTCAAAGAAGTCCGATAAGGACTGTATTGTGTATATATGATGCTGAATTTTAAACATTTCAATGGAAAGCCTTACACATCACTAGATATGACAAAGGTATATATTTTTTTTTATTATTTTAAATAATAATCAATTTTTAATTATTATTTTAATGTGGATTGTATTTTTGTAGGCTGATATTCGAAAGGTTTTGAGGGCTGAAATATGTGTCGTTCTAATTCTTTCGAATATGAATGAACGAAGAGGCCATATAATCTAAGAGATTTACAAATTTTATATGAGGAAGTCGGTCGTAATTCAAAGGAAAGAAGAAGAAGGGTGGTGATTTGGAAAGAAGTAAAAGGAAACTTTGATCATGTTATTTGGTTGTAAAGAAATGATTTTTTTTTTTACATTGCTTTTGTTTATGGATTAATGCTACCAAAATCGATATCAAGTAACGTCATATGCCTAATGCAGTTTTTAATGTCAAATTACGGTGCTAAATACAGTATTTAATATTTGTGTTAATAAAGAAACAAGCAATACAAATATCAATATTCATTAATACCACACGGTGTATTCAGTGATACCACGTGTAATAACTAGTAATACCAGGTGTCTAATATAATTTTAAAACTTTAAATTACAATGTTTAATGTTTTTGCTACCAAAATCAATATTCAGTAACATCATATGTCTAATGCAGTTTTTAATGTCAATTTATGGTTTTAATTACAGTATTTAATATTTGTGTTAATAAATAAACAAGTAATACAAATATCAATATTCAGTAATATCACACAGTGTATTCACTAATACCACATGTAATAACCAGTAATAACAAGTGTCTATATATGTTTAAAACTTTAAATTACGGTATTTAATATTTTCGCTACCAAATCAATATCCAGTAAAATTAAAATTATGGTGTGAATAAATAAACAAGTAATTCAAATATCGATGTTCAGTAATACCACGTGTAATAACCAGTAATACCAAATATCGAATATGATGTTTTCATGTTTTTGCTACAAAAAAACAATATCCAATAATACCATATGCAATACGCAAAACAATCATCAACTAAATTAACTGGGGATTCGGTGTTTTAGAACCAAACTCGTTCATTTGTGATGATTTTGATGTATTTTCCTTCTTTTTTTTTTTTTTTTTTTTTTTTGTGGAGATTACTCTTGATCCTTTTACTTCTTCATTTTGTTACTAAGTGCATTAGATCCAAAACCATGTTGAATGATTCTGGATGAGGCACTTCATGTTCCATTGTATCTACTGCAGTAATAGCTTTCAAATCTCTTTCATTTTCTTCTTCAATAATCTTCATCTTAGTCTCATTTCCTTCATTCATCAATACAATGTTATGACGTATTTTGTTCATAACATGTCTGATCTCATTGTTGTTGTTTTCCACATTTTCACAAGTAGTTTTTGTTATCATTACAAATATTATTAATCTATATATATAAAAGGAGGATGCGGCTCTCCTACATTCGACACGTGTCACATTTCTTCTTTTCTTCTTTTGACATGTGTCTTTCTTTTCTTAATTGTATATTTAATTGCAAAACCTTTTATTCTTCATTGCAAAAAAAACTATCCATCTTCTTTTCTTAATTGTATTTTTAAGTGTTGAAACCGTTTCATTTTAATTTTTTGTATTATATTAATCACACATACGGTATAGTGTCTCTTGATTTTGTCTAAATGAACTAAAAAATGTGCTCTAATTTCGACATGTGTCTCTTTTCTTAATTGTATATTTAATTGCAAAACCTTTTATTCTTCATTGAAAAAAAAAACTATCCATCTTTTTTTCTTAATTGTATTTTTAAGTGTTGAAACCGTTTCATTTTAATTTTTTGTATTATATTAATCACACATACGGTATAGTGTCTCTTGATTTTGTCTAAATGAACTAAAAAAAATTGTTCCACAGTGGAGGATGTGCTCTAATTTCTGCTCCAACTATGAATTTTTTATCTACTAAAAAGTACCAATTTTTTGTTAAGGTATTGACCATCAGACGATTGTAATTTTGTTTGTTGTTAATGGGCATGGCTTGGTTAATGTTTTATTTTTTCTGACAATGCCCTATGTTATCAAGCTATTTATTCATCTAGAATCAGGAAGAATGAACAACATTGCCACATTGAAAGGATAGTGATTCATTTCTTGCAGAGGTTGAGTACTGCAAATGTTAATAAGGGGTTGACAAGGAAAGGTCAAAATCGTGTTATCGAGGCAGCCTTGACATTTATCCGTGAGAGAGCAAAGATTAAGGTAATTATTTAGTTTTCTTTCATATTTATTTCCCTGACACTTATCCGTTAAAGAGCAAAGATTGATGTAATTTTTTTTATTTTCTTTCATATCTATATGTCTTCTTGTATTTAGTATGGAAGAGTAATTGATTATATTCTATCATATTTGATTGTGACTAGAAGTGATTAGTTAAGAAGCAAATGTTGTATGTCTATTTGTTACAAGATCCCTTGAAAGTTTTATATGCTCTGCAATTCTGATATGATAAAGGAATCAGACCAAGGCCAATCGTGGGCCAAAAGTAAGTTATTTACTCAATTTTGCCCTCATCTACAGTTTGTGAAATTGTTTATCTGACCGAATGGTAAATTTGTACTTTTATTGTTCACTTATCTCTATTTTATGATAAAATGTACTCAACTCATCTAACAGTATATATTGAGATCAATGACATGGATTATTACATTATGTGAACATTTCACCGAGTTCTTTTTTATTTTTATAATTCCTGTTATCGAATATTTGGTTGTTCATCCTTCAATTGTATAGGAGCTATAATGGGATCATAATTTATTTGACCCTTTAATCATTATTTTTAGCAATTGCTTCTTGACCATCTTCTTCTCTTTATGAACCAATTGCAACTGAAAGATTGATGTGGCAACCTGGAGGTTCTGTACAAATGTATTTAGTTGAAAATATGATTGAATGACACTCTAATCTGTTGTACAACGAAATTATTGCCTCAAACAAAAATATGTGTAGATCGGAAGTTGTGGTTCCGAGTTAGGCGGTGGCAGTAGTGGTGTTCTATGGTTAGGCCGGGTAATAGGAAGATCAAACATTAATGAATGATGCCTAAGAAGTCAATCCGCAAATGTGGTGTAGAGTAGTTGGTTGACAAAATGTTAGCATCAACAATTGTCAAGTAATTCGGGTCGATTAGACGTCTCCAACCAAGTAGAATACTTGAAGATATAAGAAATAACTGCTCTAGGATAGTAATTCAAAAATAAGCAACGAGACAAACAGCACACAAGAATTTAAGTGGTTCGATCAATGTGATCTACATCCACTGGACCAGAGTAGTACTTCTTTGATTGATAAAGAATGTTTACACACTCATTCACTCGGAATAGGATATTTCCTCACTTCACTCGTGAACTCACACAACTCAAAGATTACAAAACGTACTACAAATGCATCCAACCTTTACAATGTACACAAACAAGAGTTTATAAAGACCAAAGGTAGTTGCTGCTGTTAGGAACTGTTTTGAGTAGTTATCAACCGTTTGCAACCGCTTGTAACAACCCATGTGCTCTGTTATTGCCCAACTGAAATGGTAGTTATGCCCTCAAGTTGTTGTAACTGTAAAACAGTTAGTTAAACTAACTAACTTCGAACCAGAAGACTTGCCCATAAAGATCAGATCACTACTTAGTGTTCTGATACCCAACTCTTCTGCTCTGATGATCAAAAGCTAACTCTGCTGATAGACTTCATACTGTGCTGATCTTAACTGCACTGACCAAGTACTGTGCTGACCCAAGTACTGTGCTGACCTGGTACTGTGCTGACCCAAGTACTGTGCTGATCTGGTACTGAGCTGATCTACTCTGCTGAACTACTGATCTTGGTACACTCTGCTGAAGTACTGATCTTAGTCCAGTCTGCTGAAGTACTGATCTTAGTCCAGTACTGTGCTGATCTTACTGTGCTGATCCCAACTGTGCTGAACTCTAAGCATCACCTTCTCATCTGATTGAAACCCTTCAACTCATCTGATAAGGCCTAAGTTATCTTATCTGATCCTATCAGCTCAGTAGTTTACTGTGCTGATTTTGAGATTATGAGATAACACTCACAATTCTCCATCTTTAGCTCATAATCGAACTAACCTCCACCAAAAACACCAACACTATCCTCCTCAAAGAATAGCCTCCACTACTGATCTTCTGCCACAAGAACAGTAGCCTTCTCCTCAGAGGAATTAATGCAGTCCAATAAGTCTAAGACACAAGCCAAACTTCTCTTTTGGCAATGCCTTAGTGAACGCATCAGCAGGGTTCTCCTCTGTAGCAATCTTCACTACCTGGACCACCCCCTTCTCTACAATATCTCTTACAAAGTACAGCTTCACATCTATATGTTTAGTTCTCTCATGATACCCCTGATGCTTTGCAAGATGTATTGCACTTTGGTTATCACAGAAGACAGTCACACTTCTTTGTGATATACCAAACTCCTTCAAGATCCACTTACACCCAACAAGTTTCTTGTTCTTAGGCCTCTCAACAATCTCCCAAGTCTGGTTTTTGTTCAGAGATAACAATTCTTCCTCCATAGCAACTAACCACTTCTCTTTGTCATGGCAGTTGATGGCTTCAGTGTAAGTTTTAGGCTCCAGAGACTCCACCTCAAGGGCTGCACATAATGCAAATGATACAATGTCAGCTTGACCATACCTCTGAGGTGGGTGGACTTCTCTTCTGGTTCTGTCCCTAGTGAGCTGATAGTCATGAAGCTCAGTATCACTATGAGTAGTCTCCTCCTCATCTGGATCAATCTGATCTTCAGTTACTGTTCTGGTTTCAACATGCTCCACCTCAACCTGTGTCTCATCTGGTCTGTTGTGTGCTGAACTAGAACTTGCCTCTTCTTTCAATGGCATTCTACTTTCATCAAAAGTTACATCTCTGCTGATAATACACTTCTGCATTCCAGCTTCAAGGCACCACAACCTATACCCTTTCACTCCTGAAGGATACCCTACGAACACACACTTCAAGGCTCGAGGCTCAAGCTTATCTTGCTTGACATGGGCATATGCTAAACAACCATAAACTTTCAAATTACTGTACTCAGCTGTATGGCCAGACCATAACTCTTCTGGGGTTTTAAATTGCACAGCTGAGGAAGGGCTTCTGTTTATCAAATAGGCTGCTGTTGACACTGCTTCTCCCCAAAATACTTTAGGCAATCCAGAGCTGCTCAACATGCATCTAACTCTCTCAAGCAAAGTCTGGTTCATTCTCTCAGCAACTCCATTCTGCTGAGGTGTACCTGGTACTGTTCTGTGCCTCACTATACCCTTCTTCTTGCAGAAAACATTGAACTCTTCTGATATGAATTCCAGCCCATTATCAGTTCTCAAATGTTTGGGCTTCTTTCCAGAGACATTCTCAACCTCAGTGAGCCATTCCTTGAACCTTTCAAATGCTTCTGACTTGGATTTCAGGATAGTGATCCATACCTTTTGAGTAGTCATCTATGATAGACATGAAGTATCTCCCACCACTTCTGGTCTGATTCCTAGCTAGCCCCCATAAATCTGAATGGACATAGTCCAAAATTCCTTTGGTAGAGTGTGAACTCTTCCCAAACTTCAATCTCTTGGATTTCCCAAGAATGCAGTGCTCACACAAATCAAGCTTTGTGATCTTGTCACCACCTAGCAATCCTTGCTTACTTAGCTCAAGTAGGCCCTTCTCTCCTACATGACCTAGTCTTCTGTGCCACAACATTGAGTTGTCTTGCACCCTTGCCACATCTGATCTCCCAACTACTGTTCCTCCCTTAAGAAAGTAGAGATCTTGCCTTCTCTCACCTTTAAGAACAGTAAATTCCCCCTTTGAAACTCTGAGCTCTACATCTTCTGACTGGAATTTGTAGCCCATTGAATCCAGCATACCAAGAGATATCAAATTTCTCTTGAGTTCAGGAACATACCTGACCCTCCTGAGAAACCTCACTACTCCATCATACATCTTCAAGTGTATTGTACCTTCACCTTTGACTTTGCAAGTGTGATCATTCCCTAACAACACAGAACCTCCATTCTGATGTTTAAAATCATGAAACCAATCTCTCCTTGGAGTCATGTGGAAAGAACACCCTGAATCTAAAATCCAATCATGCTGTTCTTTAGTGGAAGTGATGGATAGGGACTGAGCTGACTCATAGCCTTTCTGCTCCTTATCTTCTTGGGTTTGATTTGCTTGATTCTTATCAACAGGGTTCTTGGGACCAGCTTTTCTCATAAGTTGTTTGTACTTGTAACAAGTACTCTTAAAGTGCCCAGGTTTGTTGCAATGGTGGCATACAACTTCCCCTTGATTTGACACAGCTGATTTTCCCTTATCAGCTCCCTTGGGTTGACTAGACCCCTTCTTGGAGACAGATTTCTTCTGACCTCCCTTGATTGCCAATCCTTCTCCACTACTGCTCTTATCTCCTTGAGATGTTTTATTATGCAGCAGCTTGGACTTGACAGCCAAGATCACATCCTCCAATGTGATTGCCTCCTTTCTACCATACCAGATGGTGTCCTTTAGGATTTCAAAAGACTTAGGAAGAGCACTCAACAAGATCAGAGCCTTATCCTCTTCATCTAACTTGACATCCAAATTCTCCAGATCATCAAGAATCTTGTTGAACTCATCTAGCTGCTCCGTAATGGGTTTGAAATCTCTCATTCTAAAGGCATACAGCTTCTGCTTCGAATAGAGTCGGTTAGCAAGAGTTTTCACCATATATAACTTCTCAAGCTTATCCCAAACCTCCTTCGCTGTCTTCTCTTTAGCAACCTCCCTCAAGACCTTATCTCCAAGGCAGAGTAGGATCGTGCTTCGAGCTTTTCTGAGCAACTTGCTCTTTTCAGCCGCAGCTGTTGCAGATTCCTCTGCAATCTCTTCGGATTCTTCGAGAGCCTCGAATAATCCTTGTTGTTCAAGGAGGGCCTGCATCTTGACCTTCCACAGCCCAAAATCTCCCGTGCCTGTAAACTTCTCTATGTTGTACTTGGTAGAATTCCCCATCTTCGATCTGCAGCTACTTCGGTTTCCCACAGACGGCGCCAGTTGTCAAGTAATTCGGGTCGATTAGACGTCTCCAACCAAGTAGAATACTTGAAGATATAAGAAATAACTGCTCTAGGATAGTAATTCAAAAATAAGCAACGAGACAAACAGCACACAAGAATTTAAGTGGTTCGATCAATGTGATCTACATCCACTGGACCAGAGTAGTACTTCTTTGATTGATAAAGAATGTTTACACACTCATTCACTCGGAATAGGATATTTCCTCACTTCACTCGTGAACTCACACAACTCAAAGATTACAAAACGTACTACAAATGCATCCAACCTTTACAATGTACACAAACAAGAGTTTATAAAGACCAAAGGTAGTTGCTGATGTTAGGAACTGTTTTGAGTAGTTATCAACCGTTTGCAACCGCTTGTAACAACCCATGTGCTCTGTTATTGCCCAACTAAAATGGTAGTTATGCCCTCAAGTTGTTGTAACTGTAAAACAGTTAGTTAAACTAACTAACTTCGAACAAGAAGACTTGCCCATAAAGATCAGATCACTACTTAGTGTTCTGATACCCAACTCTTCTGCTCTGATGATCAAAAGCTAACTCTGCTGATAGACTTCATACTGTGCTGATCTTAACTGCACTGACCAAGTACTGTGCTGACCAAGTACTGTGCTGACCTGGTACTGTGCTGACCCAAGTACTGTGCTGATCTGGTACTGAGCTGATCTACTCTGCTGAAGTACTGATCTTGGTACACTCTGCTGAAGTACTGATCTTAGTCCAGTCTGCTGAAGTACTGATCTTAGTCCAGTACTGTGCTGATCTTACTGTGCTGATCCCAACTGTGTTGAACTCTAAGCATCACCTTCTCATCTGATTGAAACCCTTCAACTCATCTGATAAGGCCTAAGTTATCTTATCTGATCCTATCAGCTCAGTAGTTTACTGTGCTGATTTTGAGATTATGAGATAACACTCACAACAATGGAATTTGCGCCCTCTGTGCAATGCACTCCATCTGATCAGAACCAACCCTTCCTCACACAAGTTACTGCCACTGTCACAACAACCATGCATGCTTAGAGTCCACGTTGTAGGGGGTTCACCATAGCCACAACAAGCAGCTAACAGGTTCTTGAAACCTGTTCATCGATCCATCCATGTATCCTTATACAAGTTTTCTAGCTACAACTGATTAAAAGTAAGTGTTCATCATATAAGGATGCATATGCTATGAGGCCATACTTGATTGATTATATATCCACATACACAATTGTTTCATTCTTAATTTGATTGCGCAATTCTTCAGAAAGAATATTCAAGTTTGAGTTGAATGTATGTAATGGTGTATTTGGATCCAGTTCTAAGTTGGAGTTACTTTAATTCGGTTGGACAGTTGCAAGGGCAAGCAACCCAATGTTGTTTTACATATCTATTGGTGAGATAAAAAAATGTCGTTTTTATTCTTTTACGCTTCCTCAATTAAGGATGTGTATAGCCTATTCAACCTATAAAAACTCTCTGCGATGCTTCAGTAAAATAGCCAAGCAAATGAGAAAGACCATCATGTTCGAAAGACATTTTACCAGAGAAACAAGCTAGATTGATTATGAAGGGAAGACCAAAAAGGTTATTGGAGCCGCAGACGTTTGGGTGATGAAAGAAAAATTTTTCACATTATTCACGAGTTTGTCAAACCACACTGATCGAATTGAATCATCCAAAATGATATTGGCGAGGAAAGCAAACACATCCACCAACCAAGCCTCAATTTACCTCATTTTGTGCATAAGTTCTATAATAAATTTTAAGAACATGTTGAGTTAAGAAAATAAATATTTATTTTATACCGAATATTTTTTTATTATTTTAAAGCAATGAAAAAATAAAGTAATAAAATAAGTATTTAAACTGGCCCGTGCATTGCACGGGTAAATAACTAGTATGAATAATGAAAGGATAAATTGCATAAAGAAACATACCAATTTTTTTTGCTACAGTCAATGAGTATCTTAACCCACACATGTTCCTTTGCAATTTTGCATCATCTTTTCAAAATATAATCATCAGGTATCTTCTTTATGTTGTGTATGTACAAGATCCTCAAGCAGTGGTAACATAACATTCTGAATTCCTCAAATTTCATGCAACTGCAACTTATTTGATTCGTGGCAATGTCATATACTACTCGTTTGAGTCGTCCGAGACCATCATAAGTAACCGTATAAACCAGATGGCTATCTCGAAAGTCACCAACAATAGAGGTAGTTGATACACACTTGAAGAACTCATTTTCAGAGTATTTAAACATTGTGAGTATGTATACTTCTGCAGCGTGCTTAAGCAATCCTCTCATTTCTAAGCGAGAATTGTGTTGCATCCTTGAACAATTGAACTCATCAATTCGTTCTGCTGTCCTCCAATGGTCAATGGCTTCCTTGAAAATCCCATAAAATTCAGTTAAATTTGTTTGTTTCTTTGCTTTGAATCCAAATACATGGTTTGTACTTTCACTCCTTTGAGATGGCCTTATCCCAGCAGAAAATATATTTTAGCTCAATATTGTACACAATTTTTCCCTTATACTGTACAATCTTTTAAGCCAGTCGTTGTTTTCAAGTCCGTATGTGGATATCAAATTTCTCCAACTTTCAAACTCTTGTTCATCAGCACGTCTCATTAGACATTTGTTGAATGCATCTTTAAATGAGTCTTCTTTCTTTAGTTCTCCAAGGTTTTTAACTGCATTTCGTTGAATATGTCATAAACACAATTTATGCCTTGTTGCAGGGAATATCTGTATTTTTTATAATGCATATCAGTAATTCAATAATATCATAAGTAATATACAATAATACCACAAAGAACAATCAGTAATACTACATGTGTAATTACAACATATAATGTTTTAATACTTTTTCTATTGCCTTTGATATTGCTAAGTCCTGGTCCGTGAATATGGTTGTAGGAGTTTTTCCTAGCTTTCCTTTTTAAAAGTTTGAAAAAGCCATTTAAATGTCTCGATTTTCTCATCAGATATGAATGCACAACAAAACATTATGTTCTTGCAATGGTTATTTACCCCTACAGAGGAAGCACATATCAAATCGTACTTGTTTGTTTTATAAGTCGTGTCGAACACGACAGCATCTCCACAGACCTCATAATCTTCCTTCATTAACGAGTCCCTCCAAAAATGATTGCTAATCTCCCCTCCTCATTTAGTCTTACTTTGTAAAAGAAGACATCATCTTCATTTTCTTGCTTATCCATCGATTCAATTAATGCATTTGCATCACCTATTTCGACCAATTTCATTTTTCAACTATTTACAAAGTTGTAATGATCTTTGATAGTGTGTCCAACACTTCCTTCTCCCCCAACATTTTGTGCAATGTAACGATAGGAATCTATTGGTCACATCCCTAAAGACAACATATCTTCTATTACAATTCCTGTGTCAGTCGTAATCTGTCTTTCTGAACGATGTAGATGTCTCCATTCACTTCTATTAAGCTGATGATTGTGTTGTAAATCATGTTTCACAATTTCAAATCTTTCATTTTTATTTTTCCTGACCAACATTGATGTTTTGCAACCCGTTCTTGTAATTACAACATCCTTCGTCTTCACAGATGTTACCGGCTCCACGACTTCTTTCATTTTTTCGTCTCACTCCTTGACAAGAACACACAAACAATTTGGACAACACAACTTTATTATCGCTTGCAGAATATCTTGTTGTTGATTTACATATGTTAAACCCCAATGAACAAGCACGGTAACGATACAAATCATACATTTCCTCCACTGTTTCTTTCTCCACACCAAGTAGAGAACCACTAATATCATTAGCATCATCATCGTTTTCTGATTTATATGTAAAAAAAAAAATCAATACAATAATAATATGTTATTCTATTGTAAGTAGGATTTACATTTTAGAGTTTTTGTACCTATGTTTGATATCACAACATTCTCTTTCACGTTCTGTTCTTGTATCTCACTGCATTGTTCATTACAATCATATACTTCTTTATCTTAAAGAGAAACATCTTGAATTTCATATATTTTTCCACCTATAAATGAAACTGAATTCATTAATACCACAAATAATATCCAGTAATATCAAAGTTTATATCCAGTAATATCAGAGATTATATCCAGTAATATCAGAGATTATATCCAGTAATACCACATGTCTAATAATACAAAAAATATAACAATTCTAGTAACTCCAATTAAACACTGTCAAATTGTGAAAAAATCACCTTCTTCTTTGATGTGAGTATTTTTCCTATTGAAATTATCACAATCTTCATTGTTATGTATATTGCAATGACATTTCTCTAACACCAATAGAATAATTTCATAAAAATTAGAGCAAGAAGAAGAAACTAACGGAAATTAGGGATTAAAACAACAAATTGTATATATTTGTTCTTAACTGTGTATTGCGAAATTAGGGATTTAAACAAACAACCGTCGACGCAACAACAGGACTGGCGGCGGCGAGAAACCGTACCGTCAGCGATGGGGCGACTTCACGTCTTCACGCTCTATTTGTTTCCTTTTTTTTTTTAATTTTTTATTATTTGGGCCTTTGACCCGATTCTGGCCCATGTACCCTTGATCCATATTCCATTTTTGTGATGTAGGCATGGTATAGCCGAATGTACCTAAGTGTGACCCATATGAAAGATATTAAATTAGGAAAATCTAATTGAATGGAGAAGCAAGATTCGTCTCTATTTTTTAAATTTATTAACAACATCCTATTATTTAATTTAAATTAAAATTATTTATATGGATAATGACTTGACCTGATAACTCACTAATTTGGTTTAATCAAAAATTGGAGGGTTAGTTAAGTATTAGCCCCTAAATGGCAAAATTTTGTGTGAGATCGTTTCACGGATCTTTTTCTGTGAGACGGATCCCTTTTAATTCATATTTCAAAATTTTGGGTAGGATAACCTATACTTTTTTCCAAATTTTAGTTTGTAAAAAAAAGTGATAATGTTTAAGTAAAAAATGATACTCCCTCCATCCATGAAAAGTAGGGACATGGGGATGGGGCACAAGTTTTAAGAAAATGGTAGATAAAGTAGATAAAGTAAGGGTATTAGGGTATTGTGGGGTCCATTGTGAATAAAGTGATTGTTTAGGAATAAAGTTGATGGCAAATTGAGTAATTAAGTGATAGTTGAAGGGTGATAGTTTTCATAAAGTGCATGGGACTACATTTGGTGGACAAAGAATATGTGTCAAATGGGACTACTTTTCGTGGACGGAGGGAGTAATATTTTTAATAAAAGTGATTATCACTTTTTTACTTAAACACTATCACTTTTTGCTCAAATATTATCATTTTTTTATTATAAGGGTTAAAGGAGACCCGTCTCATATATTTCATTTTGTGAGACGATCTCACCCGAGACTAGCCCTTACTATAATATATATATATAAAGAAAAACACAATGAGCTTGGTTGGGTAATTGGGCTTGTCCTATATTATGGTATTCTGGGTAAAATTATTCCAGAAGAGGCCACGGTTATACACTCGCAGCTTTGTTGAGTACACCCACTCGTTTCTCCAAGCAACGTTCGTCGTTCGTACCCCCCTCCTCCCTAGCCCCATTCACGGAGTCGGTCGCATCCTCTCCTCCCCGATCTTGAGTTCTCAAGTGTTATGTTAGTTTTATTTTTTTACTTTTTTCGATTTTTTTCTCACTTTCGATTATTTTTTTGTGCTCTTTTTCGATTTTTTTACCAAAATTCGGGCATATTCGAATATATGTATATTTTTCAAAAAATAATAATCTAGAATTACGTTCTTCTTCGACTTTTTTTTTTAAAATGTTGTGAGTTGGCAATTTGTTTGAGTATTTTTATATTTTTGTATCATCTCAAAATGTTTCTTGTTCTTTTTTAGTGTTTCTGGAATTTCATGTGTTGGTGGGGAAGATTTTTGGGTGGTGATGGTGGTGGTGGGGATTGATTCTGCCGTGAAATGGAATGGCGGGGTACTAATCACAAGAATTTTGGTAATTTTAGTTAATAGTAGAATTGGCATTAAAAGCGTGTTTGGGCGAGAGTAGTACTAGGATGGGTGACCCCCGGGAAGTCCTCGTGTTGCACCCCTTTTTGTCTCAATTTTTTTGACGAAGTTGGATAGCTCAAGTGGTTAGAGCACCACTACCTAGGCTTTAGATCCTGGGTTCGAGTCATGTGGAGGGAAAAAGGGATGGGTATTTAATGTAATTCAAAAAAAAAAAAGAATTGGCATTAAAATAAATTTCAATGGGTATACTCAACAAAGCCGTGTGTGCGTGTAACCGTGGCCATTCCAGAATGCAGAAAGTTTGTGGGCCACAGGCCCAGCATAGTCTGGCCATTTCTTTAATCATAGTCTTAATTAATTAAATTTTTTGACTGGTTACAATATTCAGAAAAGGATACCACATTAAGACTAATTTATTATTATTATTGTGTTATTGAAATCATTATTGACATTGTGGTAAAAAAATGAGGAGTTTTAAATTCTAAACATAGATGTTGATAAAGAAGTGTGTTGTTAACTCAAGCTTCTCCACTTGAATTCCCCATATGTGTATATTCTTCTTCCCACTTTTTATCTACTTCTTTGTCTCTCTTTATCTTTATTTACATTCTCCTCTCCAACAAAGGCTTGTTGCAAATTTAGGAGTATAAATTAAGCAAAATATATATACATAGATATAAATTAGGTTTGAAAAGATGTATGGTGATTATTTAAAATATAGTAACACAATGTTTAATAAAATACTAATGTTTTATTTTTTCAAGACAATTATGTGAAGGAGCTGACAGTAGTGTAACGTCGCACGTGAACCCAGCCATCCACCTATTCGACCATGGCTTCCCTTCTCAGAAAACTGCATTGAAATTCATAATTTTTGTCCTAATATATAGGATAAAATTTCGAGAGGTATTAATTAATCAATAAATAAATAATTATTAATTAATTAATATCTATGTATATATTACCAATTGAATTTTTTTTTAAAGAAATGTATCGTTTAAAAGATAATTATCTTCAAAAAAAAAATTAAAACAAAGCGGAGGGATATAGATAGTATTGTGACGATATGGCAAATTAAACCAGAAAGTTGTAGTGCGCTTCGAATATAACCCTATGAAGGAAATGAATGTAATAGTATTATATATCACACACATACATGCACTTCATGCGAATGCGACACCTCAATGAAACAAATTTCAAAATTCATAAGAGTGTGACACCTCATCTATAAAAATTTCCTTCCTATTAGTATATTAGGCGGCAATGCTTTTATTTTCCTTTTAAGTCTAATAATAAGTTTGACACAATAAATTAAATTACTTCCGCTTTAAAAAAAAAAACATTAATTAACCACTTGTGTGCAATTGTTGCATATTTATGATTTAAATTTTATTACTATAAACTTAAGTCATAAAGTTTGTGCATTTCTAATTTTGTATAGAATTAAGGAACATATTTTTTGACACATTTATCCCTCATTACTTTTTTCCTTTTTCTTTTTTTTTTTCTTTTTTTTTTCTCATCCTCATTTTTTACCATTTCTTTAATCTTTTCAATAAAAAGGTCATTAACATATTTCCAAAAAAATGTAAGAGTAATTTAGGGAGATCATTGATATAATTAGGAAAATTAATAAATTTTTTAAAACAAAATTTAAGTTCAAATGCAACAAACTTTATAAAACGGAGGGTAAGTAAATTTTACAAAATTAAGTGAGATAATTGTAGGAAAAGAAGAGAGCATCCTATTTTTGGGAAAAAAACAAATGTAAATTTTATATAAACTCAAGTCTTTATTATCTGAAAAAATAAAGTGAGATCATTGTAGGAAAAAAAAAAAGTAAGCAATCTATTTTTGAGTAAAAAACAAATGAAGATTAATGACAGCCGTTTGCAACAATTGAAATCTGCGGATTGTGGCCCCTCACCCCACCGCCTTCAACTTTTATTCCTGCTTTAACTTTTGATCATATTTATAATTTAAATAAAAAGTGTTACACACAATTAAATTTAATCATGTACATCATGAATGAATGAAAGGAATAATGAATGGGAAAAAGAATGAAGGAATAATTCAGCATAAATTAATTTCCGACATTCATTTCTGCAAGTGAGATACAATTAATTATAATGATGGACGTCTTAAAATCTCAAAAAAAAAAAAAAAAAAAAGGCATTAATTAATTAATTAACAGGAAAGTGTTGAATGATGTTACTCCAGGGTGTATCCTGGTGATGGGGATTGATAGTCCTCAACGCTGTCCAAACTCCACTTGCACACTTGAAACCCGACCCGAACCCGATCTGCCAAACGCGGTCTCCCTTCTTTACCCTCCCTTTAGCTTCTGCATACGCAAGTTCATACCAGATTGAGCTACTGGAAGTGTTACTGTACCTATACAGCGTCATTCTAGAAGGTTCCATGTGATATTTCGTGAGCTTCAGATTCTTCTCCACTTCATCCAGAACCGCCTTTCCACCAGCATGAATGCAAAAATGCTGGAAAGCCAATTTGAAATCTGGAATAAATGGCTTTACGCCTTTCATTTTCAGTACTTTTCTTGCAATTAAGGCTGCAAGAAATAGGAGTTGTTGCGAAATGGGGAGTACTGATGGCCCTAGAGCTGTGATGTTGGCTCTTAGAGCTTCTCCGGCCACGGCCATCAGTGTTTTCGATAGTGTTACACCTACTATACCGTCTTTGTCCGGTTCCTGGACGACGCAGTTGTAAGATGCGTCGTCCGCGCCGAGGTGGGTGCGGAGGGTGTGCTTTAGTTCGTATTTCGAAATCCGGCGATCAGATGATCGGTTGGATAGGAGCACCGCCGCACCCCCCATTCGGAAGAGGCACATCGGGACGAGCTTCGATCGGTCGTTGCCGGAGTAATAGCTGGAGGAAGGGCATTCTAGACTCATGATTAGTGCATAAGTATTGCGTTTCACCTACAGTAACGGGGATTTCTTTGACCGTTATAATTAATTTAAAATTGTAGTTCAATTGATTGTACTCATGATTATTAAAAAAAAAAAAAAAAGACAGATTCTTATAATTAGATTTGAAGTGAATTTTGTTACTCAATTTAAAATTTATTCCAATTTTACTAATTTTGTGCATGTAACGCTAAAGAAAAAAACCCAACATTTTTTTATAAATTATAAAAGCATAAATAAATAATTAAAAAAAAAAAGCGTACTTGTAGGAGGCGTTTGGCGAGGTCGACGGCGATGATGCCGGCGGAGCAGCCCATTCCACCCAAGTTATAGCTCAACACATCTTGACTAAGTTTGTACCGGTTAACGATCATGGCGGAAAGAGAAGGCACCGGATTGTATGTAGAAATATTCACGATAACAATACCAATATCTCGTGGATTCACCTTCGTTTTCGCCAATAAATCGTCGACGGCGCCGGAGATGACCGTCTCCGCCTCTTCCCTGCCGGAGGAGAACGTGCATTCCGGCGGAAAATTCTGCCACCCATGAATGTAAGTGTCATGGCTAACGCCAGATCTGTCCATCACTTTTTCCGCAAATTCAAGGCTTTCTGGAGATAGAAAAGTGGCCAATTTCTCAAAAGCGCAGGCCCTGGTCATAGTGTAACCGGGGTCGTGGTTGTAGCAAGAAAAATCGACCAAGTAAACTTTCTTGGGTCTTAATAGCAAGTAGAGAGTGGCAATTAAGGTTACAATCAAGAAACCGACAACACAAACGGGCAAGGCATTTTGATGATTGTAGAGATGGGAAATGGTTTTGTGATTCAGATCGAGAGTATGTTTTGCGAATGAGAGAATTAGAGGGATGAAGAAGAGGTAGATTGTAAGGTGATTGTAGGCATGTTTCAAGTAGATCTTGATTTGGAAGAAAGAATTGGGTTGTTTCGATGATTTCATATTTTGAGCTACCATTATTTTGATTTTGAGTGTAGGAAAATGGGGTTTGTTTAAATAGGGCAGGGAGGGTGGGTCATGAGTAAATATATATACATGATTTAGGTTTTGAATGAATGAATGCGATTTGTTTGAAAAGATCTATGGTGATAATAATTTTTTAAATTATAAGGCCATGATTAATAAAATAGTGGTGTTTTGTTTTTTCAAGACAATTATGTGAATGAGCTGACATTTACGGAAGAAAGCGCACGTGATCTTTACTTATTTAATACGCACATCGAGCTGAATGTTGAGATTGATACCTTCAAAAATATCACCTTTTTTTATTTAAATATAAATATAGCTCATCCCGGTAAATACTAATGTATCTTTCTTTGACCCTTTTTAAAATATATATATATATATATATTTAGTATTTTTAATTTATTTTAATAATTCTTTTTTTGAAAGTAATAATTCTTAGATATTAATAGATCTATTATTCTCATTATTATAATATTGATTACATCCATTTAGAAAAGTCTTGAAAATAATATTATCACATACCTTTACTTAATTGTTTTAAAATTCTACATTGGATTATCTCAATTATTTTAAAGAGTTTGATGGTAATTTAGAAAAAAAATTAGGGTTGGTCTGCTATGGACTCGAGTGCATGTTGCACTTTTCAGTTTTACTGATTTACATTTTTGGTAAATGGTGTTGCACTTTTCAATTATTAAACTGTATAATAATATTTTTAGTCATAGTGACTTACACTTTTTAGTAATATTGTGTTGTACTTTTTATAACAATTCATTTTTAATTTGATACTTAAATTTATTTAATAAATTCTTAGATCTCAGTAGATGTATTGTTCTCCTTTTTTTTCCTTTTTTGAGATGCATTGTTCTCATATGTTTTAACTTATTTGGTAAGTATTCATGATTAATTTATAGTGTGTCATGTTACTTGTATAGCTGGGCCGAATCTCATTATTCAACATTGGGACCATGTTTGGGAGAAAATAGTTGAATTAAAAAACATATGGGATTTTTGTCCTTGAACAATATTATAATATTGTTTTTTTTATGGTGTGCAGGAGGAATATGCTGAGGCACACTCAGGCCGACATTAATATATCATGATATGTGTCATACTTCGAACAGATCTCGAATAAACTTTTTTTTTTTTTTAAATATTTTTTTATTGTTATACTTGCAAAAAAAATTAAATATCAGGAAAAAAAAATGTGCAAAAATATCATAACTTATGCAAGACTTTTCACTATTTTTTTAAGAGGTGCAGCCGCCCCGAATCGTCAAGAAAAAAAAAATTGACATTTAAGAGTTATTTAAATAAATCTAAATACTAATACTACTATTAAATTAAATTATTTTGCTTTTTCTTTTTTTAATGGCTGTAATCACGACCGAAAGATTACTAATGAAGAGACATTTTGAAGATGAATAAAGTACAAACTTCCCATCAGCGTATATTAGTAGAATCCAGCATGGACCTCGATGCTGTAGTAAATTGTCACGTAGTCCTTATAATTGCAAAGATGTTTTAGTATTATTTTTTATTTACATATTTTTAATTAATTAATACCCTCACAGTTCATATACCAATAACAAAAAATTTAAAAAAAAATAAGATGTTTATATTGAACTGTGTATTAATATATTAAAAAAATAAATATTTTTATTTATAAAAAAAAGTTAATAAAAAGAATGTGTATATTACCGAAGGGTACGGAATTGAGTAAATTTTAAAAAATTGGTAGAATGGATAATAAAAATAAAATACGCGAAAAACATTTATGATAATTTATGTAGCTTAAACGGTTAAGAATAGTCCATGCAATTTACAATTTTTTAGCATGTTATTTTGCAATAATAATTTCAGTTATAATGACATACACTTGTTAGTGATGTTATGTTACACATATTTTGTTGCACTTTTCAGTTGTAGTGGCTTACTATTTTCAACAATATTTTTTAGTTATATTGACTTACACGTTTTAGTAATGTTATGCTACACATTTTAGTCATATTTTGTTGCACTTTTCAGTTGTAGTGACTTACAATTTTCAACAATATGTTCAGTTATAGTGACTTACACTTTTTAGTAATGTTATGTTACACTTTTTACTCGTATTTTGTTACACTTTTCAGTTATAATAACTTACACTTTTCATTAAAATATTGTGTTGCACTTTTCAAGTATATTGACATGCACTTTTTAATAATATTGTGTTGCATTTTCTAGTTATACTAACTTGCATTTTCTAGTTATAATGACTTATACTTTTCATTAAAAGTTGTGTTGCACTTTTCAATTATAGTAACTTACACTTTTTAATAAAAAAACGTGTTACACTTTTTAGTAATATTGTGTTACACTTCACAATATTTTTCAATATTTAAGATTTAAGTTGATCAAGTCAACTCAATTCCTTATATATAAGATCAATCCATTACCGAAATACCAATAATACTAAAAAAGAGAGCAATAAGTGTTACATAAAGAAAATTGCAGGCTAATTGAGGCAAGCTCATTCGTACACCAGTTATGAAAATTAAAATAAGTACAGTTTTTGTAGTTCTATAATAAACTTCACAACATAGCTCGAACTTCATCAAAATTCAAAGATCTTCTTTGGTTTGGCCTCCTCAATTGCACACTTTGTTATTTCTCGCCCTTCAAAGGACTCAGGACAATGTCACCCACCGGCATTCCAAAACAAATTTTAATCGATTACCTCCAAGTAGTCCACAATGTTGTCGATATGATGGAGCAACAATTAAGACGAATTTGATGAGATTGTGTCAACTTTGTTATTTTTTGTTATATTTTTAATTTTTGCAATAGTTTCCTTTTGAATCATTTTTCTTTTTTTATATAAATACACGACAGTGTTGGGCTGTGGGACTAGGGTTTTGAAGTTTGCTTATTTATAGTTTTGGTGTTTCGCATTGTAACGAGTTGTTAAACTTTTAATAATCTCGTTTTGGAGGTGACGATCTCACGAATATTATTTCAAATCAAAATTTAACAACTCGTTACAATGCGACACACCAAAACTATAAATAAGCAAACTTCAAAATCCTAGTCTTACGGTCCAACACTGTCGTGGACTTATACCAAAAAGAAAAAGGGATTCAAAAGGAAACTATTGCAAAAATTAAAAATATAACAAAAAATAACAAAGTTGACATAATCTCATCAAATCCATCTTAATTGTTGTCAATTGATCTCCATCAGTTGTTAATTTTCTACACGATTCAAGTGCATGGCCGTGGGAGAGCTTAACCATAACCATGAGTGACAAATCACAGATGTTATATTTATGAAAGTGTACATATTAAATTAGAATGAATAAACAAGTAATACTTACCCATTTGGACATATGGTGTACAGTGTACTATATTATTATAAAGAATAAACAAAGCGAGAAAATTAGAATTTAACGTTTAATAATTTTAATTTAGTGTAAAATAATATACTGAGATAAAATTTCTCTTTTAAAAAGATAGTTAAAATGAATAAACTCGAATGGTAAAATATTGGTTCTGTCTTAAATTATGCGATGGCTATTTCCGATATATTCGAACAATGTTCTTGATAAATGCAGGTTGGATAATATATAAAATTGAATTTTTTTTTGGATAATATATAAAATTGAATATTTTTTAAATGTTGATAATTTGTAGGTTAAAATGCGATGCTTGTGCAATGTGGTAAAATGTAATAATTGGAGGAAGAGGGTACCTTAAATATAGTACTTTATTCATAATTCACTTATCATTAATTGATAAACTTCAATTGAGCGCGTATTTTCGCTAAGATATGTTTGTAAAATTCATAAGCAGACCATTCGTTGGCAAAATTTTAGGTAGAGTTTTAGTTCGTTGTTTGAGTGTTGAAGCAAGCTCTTTATTCCGTTGGAACTCAAGAATCACGGGCTATGTCAAGAAACGCGATATAAAAAGCGCGCGCAAACTGTTCGAAGAAATGCCCCTGAAGAATGCAGTCACATGGAACTGCATGATTTCCGGGTACATTAAGAATGGGATGATTCGCGAGGCACGTGAATTGTTTGATTCGATGCCCGCCAAGAATGTTGTTTCATGGACCGCTATGTTAAGTGGGTACGCTAAGAATGGGAATCTGGAAGAAGCGAAAGGGTTGTTTGATTTAGTAGAAAAGAAGAATGTTGCATGTTGGAATTCTATGATTTCGGGATATGTGAGTTGTGGTAGGATTGAGGAAGGTCGAGCTCTGTTTGATGCAATGCCAGTGAAGAATGATGTTTCATGGGCAACTATGATTGAAGGATATTTTAAGTACGGGGCGGTGAATGAAGCTGAGAGCTTGTTTATTGAAGCTTCGAGTAAAAATGTGTTGCTTTGTAATGCTATGTTGGCAGGATATAGTGATATAGGGGAATGCGACAAGTCGTGCGATTTGTTTTTGAGAATGTCCAACCGCGATGTGATTTCTTGGACTTGTATGATAAAGTGTTTCTTGAGAGTGGGGAAGGTCGATAGAGCTAGGAGATTTTTTGAGCAGATGCCGGAGAAAGATACAGTTGCTTGGACTGTAATGATCAAGGGATATTTGGATCACGAGAACATCGGATCTGCTCAAGAACTATTTCATAAAATGCCCCACAAGGATATTATTGCATGGAACTCAATGATCACTGGTTTTATACAGAATGGGAAACTAGAAAAAGCTCTTGATCTATTCATGACAATGCCGAACAGAAATACAGTATCGTGCAATCTAATTCTTTTGGGTTATATTCAGCAAGCTGACATAACTGCTGCCCACAAGTTTTTTGAGGGGATACCTAGTAAGGATGAGACCTCATGGAACACTCTAATATCTGGATATCAAACTGAAGAGGCATTGGTTTTGTACGTACGGATGTTGTCTGAAGGATTCAAGCCTGGTCAAGGTACCTTAAACGTTGTGATATCTATCTGTGGTGTTCTAGCTTTACAGGGCTGGGGAAGGGCAATGCATGTTTTTGTTGTCAAAACTGGTTATGAACATGATAGGATGGTAATGAGTTCGTTGATTTCCATGTATTCAAGATGTGGCTTCATAAATGATGCCTCCCGAGTATTTAAACCAATGCAAACTCACGATACTGCAGCATGGAATGCCATGATTGTGGCCAAAGCACATCATTGTTCTGCAAAGGAGGCCCTTAATATTTTTCATTGTATGATTCATGGTGGATGTCAGCCCGACCATGTTACTTTTTTAGTCCTATTGAGTGCATGTGCTCATTCTGGATTAGTGAATGAAGGTTTGGAATGTTTGAAGTTAATGGGGAAGTGGAATCTGAATCCAAAGGCTGAACATCTCGCGTGCATGATTGATCTCCTTGGTAGATCAGGCTTGATTGCTGAAGCCTTTGCGTTAGTCAATCAGTTTACTGTAGATCTTCCTGCATATGCCTGGGAAACATTGCTTAGTGCTTGCAGTATACATGAAAATTACGAATTAAGTGATTTAATTGCAGAAAAGATTCTAGGCTTTCAATCATGTGATGTTGGGACTTGTGTGCTTCAGTCGAATATATATTCTGCACGTGGTATGTGGAAAGAAGCAGAACATGCCAGAGCAAGAATCAAACAAAAGCAGTTAGTGAAAGAACAGGGATGCAGCAGGATTGATATAAATGGAAGTGTCCCTTGTTTCTCATATAAAGATTAGTCTCACATGCGACTTAGCTTTGTTTTCTGTTCATTATTTATTAATTAATGAATCAGTACCATATCATGTCTTTTAAAACCTGATTTTCTGATTAAATTAATGAATTAGTACCATATTCTTTATAGGTAACTGTTCTTACAAATTTCTGTTCATTATTTTCACTCAGTATTTACCTGTTTTTATTGAGAAACAACATAAGCATTTAGGAACCTGTGAATTGCTGCAGAGTTTGTGAATTTGCACATTCGTGCCAAGTCTCTTGGATGGTGACTATGGATGTTTATATTACTGCTTACCATTTTAAATTCTTTTATAATTTTCTGCTGGCAAAATTCTGTGTGGATACATTTACAACTCATGGGTGAACAAGACAAACAAAGATAATATTTTGATTGTTTTGATAATATCTAGGCTTAATATAATTCCAAAAGGAAGATAGTGGGAGCAGTTTGCTGAGGTAGTCGTGACTCGTGAGGTGGTTGAAAAGTTGCAGTAAAGGTTGTTCACAAGAAATGAGTAACTTTCCCAAAGTATTTTGAAAACCCAGGTGAAAGGTTTGATTTTGGCTTTTTCTTGATTCCTATATTTGTTTATATCAAAAGGCTCATTTGTTAATCATTCTTTTTTTGAAGGTTAGGTTAAAGCAAAACAGTGCCTTGAGGAAATTCTCTACGTTTGATGCATTTTACTTTTTGCCGAAAGTCGATAGTAACCCATGGCCATGGTGCAGTGCCATGATTGGCTAAATGGAAACCCCTTCTAGAGCCATGGATAGTAAAGGTAATTTGATGTGACAATAATTCAAGTTAGAGAATATTCATGCTTTTGGGTAAAGTATAACTTTTATCCAACAGCATGCATACATGTCCTCTGTATTCTATGCCCAACACTCTTGGTTCATAATATTTTACTGTCTTTTAGCAATATTTGGACAACTTATCTGGCAGATGTGTTGGGTATATTCGTGTTAACTTGGCCTTACAATTTTCGTTGCAATTTTGACCATATAAATAACTTTACCATAAAGTCTTGAATGTGTGAGCTCTAACATGCCTGCCCTTTATCTATAGGTAATGAAGGACCATTTTATGTCGTTATATACGTTAGTTAAACACGATTGGTTTCGAATTTGTGATTCTCGTTTCCCAACATATGTAAGCGTACAGTTGATAGATCTGTCCTGAATCCATGAGCTATCTGCTAAATATTCTTAATTACTTGATTGATGCTAATCAAAAAGGAAAAATGCTCCTTAACTACATTGTAGTACTTGATACTTAACTGAACATGAAATTGTTAATTGTTACACAATACGAATTTATTATACTTGACCATTGTTTCAGAGTTAGGAGTAAGAAGATTGATGAGTCATCCTCGGTAAAATGTGGACTGCAACGACCTCCATACCTTGTGGCGGATCCAACGTCCAAACATTGGGCGGCCTTTCCAAAATATCCACCACAACAATCTTCCCACCACCACCCGAAACAGCACACACTCTTCCACGACGTGCACATATCTGCTCAGCCCCTTTCAGATGCTCCGAATGCTCAATCAACTCTTCCCAGCAATCATTATCACCATCATACTTGCTCAACGAACCCCTTTCCTGATCCACAACGTACATAACTCCCCCATCATCCACCCCTGCAGGCCCATTCCAACCCCCCAGCATTCCCTTTCCCATCTCCCCCGACTCATCACTCACAACATCATGCACAGCCCCTTGTTTAACCGCTTTACCTTTTACATTTACCATGCACAGTTTACCTCTGTATCCCACCGCTTCGATGGCTTCTCTACTAAACCTCGCGTCTTTAAGTGCCGCCCTCTTTTCCCATTTCCATTCCTTGTTCGACATGTCCCATCTTTCAACAGATCTTGCCACCTCACTGTTGTATTGTGCGCCTATACCACTTGCCACGTAGATTGAACTGTCCATGGAGCCAGTGACGCACCATCGCCGAGGAGTGGAAAACGGGGGTCCAAAGCTCCAGGTGGTGGATAAGGGGTCAAATATCAATGGCCTGGTGAGTGCTGGGAGAAAATTGTGTGTGTTGGCGGCTATTAGAACTAATCGGTCTGATGCTGTTACAGATTGGATAGGGAAAATTCTTGATATGAAAGATGGATGTCGGGTTAGCATGCAGAGAGGTGGGTCAGATGGAGGAGGGGTGGGAAGGGGTGTCCATTTCCATGCAATCGGGTCGAAGCAGAAGAAACGAACAGAGTGCGAGTGGCATTGGAGTGTTGTTGTGGGAGCAAGAAGGGCATAAAGAGAGAAAAAAGGAGGAAAATAGGGTGAATAAATGAAGCGGCGCCATGACATGCAGACATTGTAGAGGAGAGACGGCGGGGAAGTTGCAAGACAGAGGTGAGCTAGATGGTTTGGTAAGCCGGGAAGTAATACTGAGTCGGACGACTCGTTTTCGTTCTCTTTGTCTTTGCAGCGTTTCTTAGCAGCAGCAGCATCCATGGTGTGCAAGAATGTTGTTGTATATTGTATATTGTATGATGTATGATATGATTCTCCTATTCCACTCCTATACTATATATATATATATATATATATATCCCAGGTAATCAATTTCACTTGCCTTTTAAGTTAATTATTTCCTAGCTAAAGTGGAGTAGCTAGGTTGTGCATAAACTAATGCAACTGCAAGCATCATTGTCATTGATTATCTATAAACGTAGTTAGGACAAAAGTTAGTTAAACTTCAAAATTATTTGAATTCTCTGGCCTAGTTTGGTTTAGAGGATAAAGTAGGATATATTGTTTTATCTTCCTTAATTTAATGTTTGGTTTGCATGTTTATAGCCCGAGAAACATTTTCAGCCCGAGTTAGTTTTTAGTTTTAATCATGCAAATGGCTGACAATTGATCTTGGGGGAGGGGGTATGATTAGTTGTCTACACCTTCCCCAATACATATGCATTTTGAAAAAGATTTGACTGCCCTTGACTTTTTTAAAGTTTGACAAAAATACCCTCTCATCTAGAGTTAATTACATAAGTGCAGGTTTGTGTTCATCTAAAATTTTCACATGTAATCTTCTTTTGAATACAGTTTGTGCTGTAATTATGTGTAAACTAATTTTCGTTTTAATTTTTCAAAAAAAAAAAAGGAAAGGAAAAATAGGCTATGAATTATTTTTATTAATTTTGAAAAGTTTCAAACCCCTCCCAGCTTCAATAACTCGAACTTAATACCTCACAGAATAGACAATAAAATTTAGACTTATTTGTTGTGTTTTTTGACAAGATAGGTAACTTATCAAATGTAGTGATTTATGCAAAGAAACTAAAATGGAACATGAAAAATAAGTTAAATATAAGGCTCAATTAAAATGGAGTGATTTAGGTGTAGATTTCACTTGTTTGGATTAAAAATAAATGAATTAATTTTAAATATTTAGATTTGATCTCATCTTTTTTTAGTTAAAGTTGATAGAATTTTAAATTATCATTAAAACTATGTCATTTGAAATTTATGTATTTTTAAATCATTTCATTTGAAACGACCCTTCAAATAAAATTCCATTTCATTCAAACAGCTAAGTTGTGATGAAAAAAACTGTGTAAAATTAAATTTAATGATGTTTCTCTTTGCTTCTTTCTTCTTATTTTCAATTTTATTCCTCCAACTACAAGGAAGTTGTGGAAGAAATAAACTAGAAAATGTGTGTGTGTGTTTTTATTTAAATTATAAACTACAAAAACTGGAAGCAAATTATTACGTAAAGTTGAAAAAAAATATATGTATTGAAAAAAATAGTTAGGGGCAAAATTGACCTTTTTCCTTTTAATCAATTTATCATTGAATCCAAACACAAAATATAATTTATCACTACAGTATTATCAAAAAGTAATCAAGTAATCCAAACACATATCAAAATTTCAAAAATGTTAATCCAAACAGTGTAATCCTATCTAATCTTATCCTAACTTATCTATCTCATCCTATAATCCAAACGAACCCTCTGTGTACAACGGATTCACCAAGGATACAACCTTATCTTTTTCACAAATTCTAATGTATATATTCATCACTTTTCAAGTTCAACATGCAAATTAAAATCTTACGGGGCAATTGTAATTGGATCATAAAAATAAAATACAGCAATTTAGTTAATTTGTACAAAAAAAATGTTTATGTAACTTGGGTATATACACTATATACTAGTATGATTTTGTTTTTTAAGAGTTGTAATACTGCTACAAGCAAACCACAAATACGGCTCTGGTTTGTCGGCGGCCTAAAAAGTAATGGGCCTACATCGACCAAGCACGCGGCTCCTGTAACAAGATATACAAATTTTGGTCAACATATCATATATTTATTCTTAGAAAGAATATCCTTTATTTTATTTATTTAAAAAAAATATATTGGAAAAGGAATAAAGAAATGAATTTAATAAAAAGAGGAATCAATTCCAAAATTGCAGGTTTTTAATCATTACAGAAACTTACACTTTTGTTTAATATTCGATACAAATAATTGCGGATGAGGTAGAAATGCATATAGTGAACCAAATTTGAAAATTCTGGAATATAATATAGCCCAAGAAAAGAAAAGGAAATTTACTGCACTATTTAATTCAAAAACTCAAGTTTGAAGATTAATAAAAGAACAAATTCATACTGATTTTCTAAACCTCGTCGTATCTGATCAAATTAATTTTTTAGAAGTAGATCTTGAAGGCTGAATCAATCTCTCACATTATTTGAACAAACATAATTACAAGTGTAAAACTAAGCTCGATATTTACAATTTAGTGGATTATCCATTAAGCATGTCAATTTTGTTTGTAAAAAATAAGGAAATACACGAAAACATACAAACTACTCCACTTGCCCATTTTCCTTATTTGTACGTCCCAATATTACTTGCACACTCTTAATATGAAAATACCCCACAAAATTAATACCCTCCCAACATCATTTTATTTTAAAAATTGTCATCCTCTTTTTACCTACATTTTACTTTATACCTCATCATATTACTTTTCACATCACCAAATTACCTAAAATAAAAATTACTCCCTCAGTCCAATTTCATTATTCCCACTTTCCTTTTTTGATTGTCCAATTTTATTATGTCCATACCTTTTTGAAACAATGTTATTCATACTACTTTATCTTCACCCTTCTACCATCACTTATTTACTCACTTTGTCATTCACTTTATTCATAAACAATCATTTATTTACAAATGGACCCCACAATACCCTCAACTTAACTACTTTAAAACACGTGCCCGGAGAAGTGGGCATAATAAAATTGAACGGAGGGAATACTTTACACCTCATCATATCACTTTTCACATCACCAAATTATCTAAAATAAAAATTGTGCCGGTCAAACCATGCAAGTAATTTCGGGACGGGGAATATTAAATTTTGAAAAGAAAAAAAAGAATGATTAGGAAAAGAATTAAAATCAATTGAATTTCCACAACTAAACAAAAATGCATGAAAACGTTCCCTTAAATTAAAATCAATTTGCTTACCCTTGAATTTGATCGATCCTTCAATTGTGCAGGCGGCTCAATTACGCAGCATATGCCGGCGCGGTGTCGGGTATGGCGGAGGCGGCTAGGGAGGAATCTTGCTTTTCGTCCTGTGGATGGTCGGAGGGGCTTCCGTCGTCGTCTTCGAGCGGTGTGGCGGCGGAGGCCTTTGTGGTGTTTTGGCGGGTGACATTGTTGGTAACGTCACGGCGGAGGCAGAGCTTGATCCAGGAATAGATATAGGTTAAGAGCCAGAAAATCCAGGTGGAGCCGATTAGGGCGAAGGCGGCGGTGGGGTGCCACGGCTGGGAATGGGCGGGGAAAAAGGCGTAGATGACGAGGAGAATACCGCCGGTGGTAACGCAGAAGAAGAAGAAGAGATATATGAGTGGAATTATGATACCTCGTTTCGTTCCACTATCATCCATTGATCGTCCTGCCCCCACCCCCTTTCTAATTTCGCCCTAACTCCCCTTAATTTGATTTTTCCAATTATATATTTGATTTATCAAACGAATTCTCTATCAATGTGTCTGTGTATACGAAGAATTCACGAATGCCAATCTCCAATCTCTCTCTCTCTCAAAATTGCTCTCGATTTCTCGCAAACAGGGAAAGGGACTCAAAGATGAAATGGAAGGCGGGGAAAGAAAGAGAACGCTGCTTTTTTCTAATTAATGCATAATTGTGGACTTTTTTTTCTTTATTATACATAATTATACACTGTTTAATTTTATTTTACTAGTGCAGTACCCGCGTACTACACGGATTAACAAAAAAACAATAATCAAATAGTAATAATAATAAAAAAAAATTTAAACATTAAAATTCATTATTTTCAAATCGAACATTTAAAGTAATTTGTGATATTGTATCATGTTAAAAAAAAAAAGGCATTTCACTAAATGGTGTCAATTGACCATTCATAATATTATGAATTATTTGATACCCTAAATTTTAAGAGTCATAAAATTTTCACTTCTCAAGTTTTAAATCCTTGCAATAGAACATTATCAAAATTTCAATCACTATTTTTTTAGAATATAAATAATTGTAAATTAATACAACCTTTAAATAATAAGACTAGCAGTCAAACAATAGAAGAAATAACTAATAGTTATTAATGTGGAAGTTACATAAAAATTAAAGATAATTGTAATTTATTAAAAAGGATAAAGAATCAAGGTATATCTCAAATAATTTCGGGTGGTAAAGATTAAACCAAGAAAAAAAAACGAACAAAGAGAATTGCAATTTATTAAAAAGGATAAACAACCAAGATATATCTCAAAATGGTAGGTTCAATTGCAATTTATAACTACACAAACAATCAAACTTTCATGTTAACCGTACAGTTCAAAAAGTAAGCATGTGAAATAACCTCACAAATATAAAAATTAGCTTTATAACTATATATGAAAATGAAGTGAATAAAGAAAAACACTATCATTTGTACACAAAACAAATTTAAGACCGTTTACAGAATATCAAAAGTGGGTCTAAAAATAACTCCATATTCATATATAAAATAAATCTATTTAAGTGAAAAAAAAAAAAAACAATCATTTGCATTCATAACAAATTTAGACAATTGAGAAAATATTAAAAGAAGATCCAAAATATACTAACAATGTGAAATAAAGAGAATTGAAAAAAAAATTGCACTTAGAAAATCATAGATGGAATTATGGGGAAAAAATCAAAATGTTTATATTTAAATAATGTACCATTAGACTGTGTCTATTGTAAATGTAAATGAGGAAGAACCAAATTATTCCAAATCTAAAAAAAGTTCAGAAAAAAAAAGAGAAAATAGAACTTCAACTGGCCTTAGATTAAAGACTTGAATAGATAAACAAAATAGTCAGTCACACAAAATTACAAATGAAATCGATTAAGTTTTCTCTTATATCGTTTACAAAAAAAAAATACAAATACGCTGCAAGATCAAATCACTGGGTGGAAGCAAATATATATTTTTTTTAAATAGTAAAAAACTTATCATAAAAGATTACAAAAATTACAACATAAATTGTAGAAATCACAAGTTTATAAACATCAGAATGCAACAAAAAAAAAAAGTCAGCCACAAATGTTTGAAGTGAGAATTTTTTTTGCAAAGGGGGTGAGAAAGTTAGATTGAATTACAACACAAATTGTAGAAATCACAGTTTATAAACATCAGAATGCAACAAAAAAAAAATGCATAATATTAAATCAACAAAGCAGGATGTGATGACAATCCTTCGACTTTCTTTCAATGGATAGATCAACAAACCGTCTGATGTGATGACAATCTTCTATAAACCGCGTATTCAGGTCCTGTAAAAAAGTGGAGCAATTTCTCAATTGTCCAAGAAACCCATAATCCATGTATTCTAGTTAAATAAAAGTACAGTGAAAAAAGAAATTAAAAAATCCACAACTTGAAATTAAAAAAGAAATTAAATAAAAAAGACTTAAAAAATTGAGGATGTTAAGAGTTTTTGTAGAGAAGGCTGCAAGAATTTACGAAGATAAAAACGGAAATTTGCAACAGAGGTTGAGAAAGAAATGGTGGTTAAATGAAAGGAGAAGAAAACTAAATAAAAGATTTTAAAAAAACTGTCAAAAGCATTTTAAAATAAATTTAAAAAAAACTGTAAAAAAAATGCATGTTTAATACTCCATCAGTCTCATAATAATTTTTATATGTTGGTGGTCACATATATTAAAATACAATAATAAATAGAGTTTTGGAAAATAATTGTGTAAACATTTATACATAAAGTAAATAAATGTGTGATCTCAAAAGTAATACTCCATAACGTTTTGTGTAAAATTATGGATATTGTGAGAGTGGAGTTTGTAGATGTTGTTAATCCTTAAATGCCTTAACATTATCAACAACATCTTAATTTGACCTTCCGAGATTTTTTCTAAGTCTTTTCTGAAATGCTACATTAAATGTTGATCTAAATGTTGTCGCATTTCTGGCAGGATCTAGAAGCTTCTACAAGGATCTGGAACCTGGAAGATTCCAGAACATTGGAGAACATGCTAGAACGGCCTGGAACCATTTGGAACGACCTGGAGCATTCAAGAAAGATCTAGAAAGATCATGGAAGTTGAGTTCCTAAAAAATAGGACCTCATTGTGGAAGCCTCTAGAATCAGCACCCCACTACTATAAATACCGATGGAAGGCTTCTCAAATCAGTGTACTCTATTCGATCAACTTCCTAGACCGAGCGTATATCCCTGTTAGGAATTGTGGCCAGTAGAACTACCTTTTAGATCATACGTTCGTATCCCACCCGTATGGCTGTGTGTCTTCTTATCTATTGAGAGTGTAATCTTTAGATAGACTAGGCATTTCGACAGTGTATACATTATACACTTAGTTCGTTTTTAGAACAAGGCACCTGCCTCGTTTGTAGTTTCTGTTGTGAATGTTAATGCTGTAACATTTCACACAACATTTATACTTGAAGATAAGTATTGTTTTTCGCCGTAAGGCTAGCATAGATTTTTATTTATAAAATCTATGTGAAAAATTATTTCCATTGTGTCACGTTTGTTTTTAGTGTTTCAAGTCTTCCGCTGTGTTAATCATAATTTCTGATATTCTGCTAGAGTCAGTGTTGTACCAATTGTCACAACATTTAGTACAACATTATTCTACTTAAACTTAAACACTTCATATACATACACTTAACACCACACCACACACTTTCAGTTGGTATCAGAGCCGATACCTGACGACACTAGGTTAGATCTTTGGTCAAGTGTGTTTTTAGTGTAGGTTAGCAATGGAAACACATCACATATCCACGGCACTTAGGCCACCCGTTTTAGATGGTTCGAATTATGCTTATTGGAAGCCTAAGATGCGTATGTACATCAAGTCAGTTGATGAACGTGCTTGGAGGACTGTTCTTACAGGTTGGGAAGCTCCAAAAAGACCAGCAGACGCAGATGGTGAAATACAACTCAAGAGAGAAGTTGACTGGACGACTGATGAAATAACAACAGCAAGCTACAATTCTAAAGCTTTAAATGCTATTTTTACTTTTGTTGATGTTTCAATGTTTAAAATTATATCTAACTGTTCTACTTCTAAAGATGCATGGGACAGGTTGCAAGAGCATTGTGAAGGTTCAGAAAGTGTTCGAAGAACTAAGCTTCGAATGTTGGGGACAAAATTTGAGAATCTCCGAATGAGGGAAGATGAAACAATTACAGCCTACAATGAAAGGTTAAGTGAGATTATCAATGAATCACATTCTCTTGGTGACCCTATTTCTAATGTTAGAGTAGTTCATAAGATATTAAGATCTGTTCCTAAAAGATTTGATGCTAAAATTTGTGCTATTGAAGAGGCAAAAGATACAGATAAGCTAAGTCAAAATGACTTAGTGAGTATTCTTAGGACATATGAGATAAACACTAATCAAGATGATGAAGCTAATGCTGATAAGAAAGTTGTGGTTTTTAAAGGGGAAACATCAAATACTTCTGAAGTTCAACCCATCATTACTGAAGTTGACACTGATGAAGAACTGCTCGATGTATGTCTCAAAAATCCTAACAATGTTGCCTTGCTCACTAAGCATTTTAACAAGTTTCTTAAGAAATCTGTGAACAAATCTAGAAACATTCAGCCTAAGATTCAAATCAATACATCAACACCTCAACCAGAAAGGAGGAAAGCTCAATTCACACCAAGACCATCAAAGAGTGAAGGTAAACCAAGGTATGATCCTGAATTTTGAAAATCAGTTCAATGCAATGCTTGTTCTGGTTATGGCCATTATGCAAATGAATGTGCCAACACTAGACTTAAGCAAAAACTGAATTTTAGTGCTACCTTGAGTGATGAATCTGATGATGATGATCTTGATGAATTAAATCAGAATGAATATTCTAATTTTACCAGAATTGATTATAATGATTCCTCAGATGATGATCTGGATGAAACAGATTCTGATGCTGTACCTGATGCCTCAACATCTACAGCAACATCAGAACAGAGTCACCCAGATTTGAACTGTTTTAATGGTTTAGTTGATGATGCAGGAAAAAGGAATGATGACAATGAACACCAAAAGTTGTTAGATGATTGGAACAATCAGAAACTCACTCTTAATACCTTGAATAAAGAGAATGAGGATCTGAAGGACACAATCACCAAACTAGAGGTTATTCTTACCAAAAGGGATCTGGAAATCTGTAACTTAAAGGAGAAATTAATAAATTCCACCTTATGTTTCAAGAAATATTCCAAGAGTGCTTCTGAGGTAAATAATGTTATAGCTACTGGTAAGTCTAATACTCATGGTTTAGGTTATGATGGTACTACTGCTTCTATTTCTGATAAATTTAGAAAACCTGTGAAATTTGTGAATGCAAATGTTGTCACATTTGATGCAACATCTGCACAATCAGACCCTCACAAGGTTAAGAGGAAGTATATATGTCATTACTGTGCTAAAGTTGGTCATATTCGTCCTTACTGCATGAAATTGTTTGAAGAACAGAGAACTTTGAAAATGCTGCATAAAAAACTGTCACATTCTGGTAAACAGTTTATGAAATCTGCATGGAAACCAAAAACTACCTGTAATGTTGCTCATACCTCCTTAAAAGCATGTCTACCTGATTCTTGGTATTTTGATAGTGGTTGTTCTAGACATATGACAGGTCGTACTGATTTCTTATCTGATTATGTGACCTTGAATAGTGGTAATGTTACATATGGTGGAGGTTCTAAAGGAAAGATTCTTGGTAAAGGAACTTTGAATGTTAAAGGTTTTCCTAAGCTTAAAAATGTCTTACATGTTGATGGCTTACTTGCAAATCTGATTAGCATTAGTCAACTTTGTGATGATAATTTGCATGTGAAATTTGATAAAGATTCATGTTATGTTCTTAATAAAGATGAAGTTTGTGTCATGACTGGTACTAGGTCAGCTGATAATTGCTATCTTATTGGAACAAATATGTGTAACTTGTCAAAATATGATGAAAATGTCTTATGGCATCAAAGATTGGGTCATGCAAATTACAGAGCAATGAACAGACTAATCAAAGCAGATGCAGTAAAAGGAATTCCAAAACTAAGTCTTCACAACAAAACTGTATGTGGACCATGCCAAAAAGGTAAGCAGGTAAGAATGACGCACAAAATGCTGTCACATTGTACTACACATCGATGTTTTGAATTACTGCACATGGACTTGATGGGTCCTATGGAAACTGAAAGCATTGGAGGAAAGAGGTATTCCTTAGTTGTGGTAGATGATTTTTCTAGATATACCTGGGTAGAGTCTCTAAGAGACAAATCTGAAACATTTGCTGCATTTAAAATTCTTTATAAGAGGTTCAAAAATGTGTTTAACTTGAAAGTTGGCCGTATTAGAACTGATCATGGTAGGGAATTTGAAAACAGCATGTTTAATGATTTTTGTGATAAAAAGGGTATCTTGCAAGAATATTCGTCTCCTAAAACTCCACAACAAAATGGAATTGTTGAAAGAAAGAATAGAACTTTACAAGAAATGGCTAGAGTTATGCTAACATCCAAATGTCTTGCTAAGAAATTTTGGGGGGAAGCATTGAATACTGCATGTCATGTTATTAATAGGGTTTTTATTCGTTCTGGCACAAGTCAAACACCTTATGAGATTTTGAACAACAGAAAACCAAGTGTGAAATATTTTCATGTATTTGGTTGTGTGTGTTATATTCTGAATGATAGGGATCAACTTCATAAGTTTGATTCTAAAAGTGATAAAGGTTTCTTTTTAGGCTATTCTAGAAATAGTAAAGCTTATAGAGTATATAACCTTAGAACTAACACTGTTCAAGAATCTGTTAATGTTGTGTTTGATGATGATAAAGGTCTTACAGATGACAAAGATGAAGAAGATGTATCACAGGTTACTGACACTTCTGAGAATACATTGAAGTCTGAGAATGTTGCACCAAATGTTAACACATCTGGGTCAACATCTACAGAACAGACAGTTGTAACTTCACAGAATGACCAGTACATTCCCAAAACGAATCCTTCTTCAAGAATAGGTAAAAGTCATCCTTCTGACTAGATCATAGGTGATGCTACAGTTGGAGTGCAAACAAGAGGAAGAGTAAGATCAAACAAGGTAGATGTGGTAAGAACAATATGCATGTCTTCTATGTGTAACATTGTAAATGCTGAATGCTATTTATCTGAAATTGAACCTAAGAGTGCTAAAGAAGCCTTAACTGATGAAAACTGGATTAATGCTATGCATGAAGAACTTGGTCAGTTTGAAAGAAATGAAGTATGGACACTTGTTCCAAGACCTAGTCATACTAATGTCATTGGAACAAAGTGGATATTCAAGAATAAAACTGATGAATCTGGTAATATTGTTAGAAACAAGGCTAGGTTAGTAGCACAAGGTTACACCCAAGTTGAAGGAGTTGATTTTGATGAGACTTTTGCACCTGTTGCTAGGATAGAATCTATTAGATTACTGCTAGCTATTGCATGTTTTATTGATATTAAACTTCATCAAATGGATGTAAAGGCTGCATTTCTAAATGGCATATTGAATGAAGAAGCATATGTTGAACAACCTAAAGGATTTGAAGATCCACAGTATCCTGATCATGTATATAAACTTAAGAAAGCATTGTATGGTCTTAAACAAGCTCCTAGAGCATGGTATGGTAGGCTTACTGACTTTCTTTTGGAATATGGATTTATTAGAGGAGAAGCTGATAGAACTTTGTTCATTAAGCACACTGAAGGAGATTTACTTATTGCACAAATATATGTTGATGACATTGTGTTTGGTTCTACTTGTGATAAAATGTTGAGTAATTTTGTTGAGGCAATGACTGCAACATTTGAAATGAGTATGGTTGGAGACTTGAATTATTTTCTAGGTCTTCAAATCAAACAGTGCAGTGATGGTATTTTCTTCTCCCAGGGTAAGTATGCTAAGAACTTGGTTAAAAGATTTGGTCTTGAGAATTCAAAACCAATGAAAACTCCTATGGGATCTACTTTGAAACTTTGCAAAGATAGTGCTGGAACAGATGTTGATCCAACATTTTACAGATCCATAATAGGTAGTTTACTGTATTTAACCTCTAGTAGACCAGATATTATGTACAGTGTGTGTGTTTGTGCTAGGTACCAAGCAAATCCAAAGGAATCACACCTGAATGCTGTGAAGAGAATCATCAAGTATGTTTCAGGAACAAGTGACCTTGGAATCTGGTATACTAAGGACACCAACAACATTTTGATTGGCTATAGTGATGCTGATTGGGCTGGAGACATAGATGATAGAAAGAGTACGAGTGGAGGATGTTTCTACATGGGAAACAATCTTGTATCATGGCACAGCAAGAAACAAAATTGTGTTTCACAATCCACTGCAGAATCTGAGTATATTGCTGCTGGAAGCTGTTGCACACAACTCTTGTGGCTGAGCAAGATGTTCCATGACTATGGTATTGAGAATGGTATACTTACTATCTTTTGTGATAATACTAGTGCCATTAACATTTCTAAAAATCCTGTACAACACTCACTCACAAAGCACATTAGCATAAGACACCATTTTATGAGAGATTTAGTAGAGAAGAATATTGTTAAGTTGGAGTATGTACCTACTGAAAAACAGAATGCTGATATCTTTACTAAAGCCTTAGACCATGAGAGATTCTCTATTTTGAGGAAATCTCTTGGCATGAGCACTATCTGAAAAAAAAAAATTGGATGGATGTTGTCACAAATGCGTCAGCATTTGGGACAACATCATGGGTTGTATAAATTTTATAAGTTGAATTTATTTCTTACTTAGTTAAATAATTCCTTTGTAAAATATCTACGAATCTAAGAACCTTGGAGTGCAAAAATAAACATGTCTTAAACCTCTCAAATGCAAAAAAAATGAGAATGTTATTAACATACTAAAAGATGTACCAAATCACTGAGTAACTATGGAGCACGGAGTTCGCTACTACGATGTCTTCTTTTCAAAAGGTGATATTTGGTAAAAACATCAACATATTTGTAATCCATTAAGTAAGTATGGGGCACGGAGTTCGCTACTACGATGTACTCTACAGGAACAATGGATCAATACAAATTAGATGCTATAACACAAAAAGGAAAAATTTTGGTGCAACACAAATGAAGCAAATTCATGTAAAAACCGTGTTGAGGTGTTTGTAACAGTTTTGAGCACAACATTGCCTGATTCGAATTTATTTTTATCTGTGTAATTATTTAATTATTTATTGAGATTCATTTTATTTATTTAATTAATTACTGACCCTTATCTATTTCTTTTTCAGATTATGCGAAATTAATTAATTCTGGAAGCTTCTTAATTTTTTTAATTATCTAATTAATTTAATTAATTGATCTTTCCCACTAATTAACCATGATCTAGGTTGTGGCTAAAAATGTGGAGCACTTTCGAAAAATTCTAGATTAATTCTTCTGTTTTATTTTCTTTTATCTCCAACTACATTATTCTCTCTATAAATATCAAACATAAGATGTCATTTATTTGCTAATTGTGATTTTTGATTTTGTTGAGTACTAAGTTTGAAGAAATTGTTTTGGTCGTGTATCTCTCAAAGTTTGTGTATACACTCCTCAAACCTACCTTGAAAACCCAACCGATCCCTCTTAATGGCTGGAAACCACCCTCGATCACACTCTCACTCACACTCTTCTCCTGAATCTTCCGATCAAAACGCCCAAAATTCTCTCAATCTTCTTGCTTCCATGGCTTCACAAAACTCTACTGCTTCAAATGCTGACTCGAATGTCTCTGCAACACCATCAACAACCATTCCCACTCCTCAAACCACTCCTCCAACTACCCTCATCCCACAAGATTCGACAGTTGAAGAATTCACTAGGGCTGTTGAAGAGGTATCCAACACTCTTCGGACTACTGGTCATCTACCTGTGATGAAGTTTGGAGATATTACTGTGGATATCTCGAGCTATTTGGCCGAACAAACTGCCCAAATGGCTGCTGCTGCAAAAACCCCCAATTCTTCAAACCCTACTGAGCCAGCTGCACCGGAACGGAATGTGGAAACCGTTGCTGAAGAAGAAGCTAGTGCTGATGCATCTAATTCTGAGGATGTCGAAATGGAGGATGCTGAAGCTTCTGATGATGGTACAAATTCCTCACTCTCTGTCTCTGATGAGTCTGCTCCCATTCCTCTAAAGAAGAATGAACAAAAAGGGAAAAGACAGAGAAGCCCTGTACAAAGAAGGAGGAGGTCAAACCGTGTGTTTACCCGAATAGATTACTCTGAATCTATGAGGAAGAAGAAGAAAGCTGGAGCTGATGCTGGTGAACCTATCCAAGTGTTCACAGACTCTGAAGATGAAGCTCCTGTTGTTGCTGAGAAATCAAAGAAAGCTAAGACTGCTGCTGCTGAAAAATCCAAAAAGAAGGTTGATGTTGAAAAGCAAAGGAAAGGAAAGTTTGTTGCTGAACCAAAAGGCAAAGAAAAGATGATCACTGAAAATGAACCAGCTGAGTCAGAATCCAATTCTGATTCTGAAAGATGCTTGAGAGACATTCTGGAGTCTCTAAAGAAAAATGCTGAGCACAATGCTGCTGCAAAGGGAGCTGCACCAGAACCTGAAGATGGTGGCAGTGGGGATAGCTCTTCCAGTGCAGCAAGCAGCCCTGAACAGAGCTCTGTTAAAAGCTCTACTCCCAGCTCAGATAACCTGGCATCTGAAGAGGAAGGTATTTCTGATGATCTTGATACTCTAGAGAATAGATTGGCCATTTATTCTAAGAAAAAATTGTTGATAGAGAAGAGGATCAATATACCTGATTTTGATAGTAAAGGCATGGTTAGTTTCTTAGAAGAAAGGAATTTGATGCATGCTGTGAATTTTGGTGAATCTTTCTTGACAAATTGGGCATATGAATTCTATGCATGTTTGAAAAAGAGCACTGGTAGGAGATCTTCTAAGTGGTATGGGACTGTTAATTTTAGGGGGAGGGATGTACCTTTTACTCCTGAATTGATAAATGAGTTTTTAGAAATTCTCAATGTTGAGGTTGATGAAGAACCTGACATGGATGTGGTCATTTCTGCTATAACTGTTGGTAGGGTAGTTAAATGGACTAGACACATGCTAGCCAAAGACCTCACTTCCCTACACTTTGTGTTATACAAACTCATTATCTACAATTGGATTCCCACCACAAATACTACCAAGATCACTAAGGATCAAGCTGTTTTGATATATAGGATTTCTGTGCTTAAGAAGTTTAATTTGGGTCTTACTATTTTCCAACACATGATGAGATTTACTGGGAGAGTTTCTGAAAAAGGCAATTTACCCTATCCTGTTCTGATTTCTAACTACTTGAGGCATCATGGATTTGTTGCCAAGAACACTGATGTGTTGAGGGGGAGAGTTCCACTATTGGCCATAGCTCCTGCCTTACTCACTGGGGATAGAGTAATTGATCTGCCTTTGATTGCTCCTGGTACTGAACATCAGCAAAGACCCTCTACTTCTGCTCAACCGGAACCAACCAGACCCTCTACTACTGATCATCCTGAATCATCCAGACCAAGACACAGAAATGCAACCCCAAATGTTGAGAACATCCGTATCAACATTTCTGGTAATGTGTATCTTTCACAGGAATTCATCAAACTCCAACTCCAACACTTGCAGGAAACTATAGATGAACTTCAGTTCCTGAAGGACAGGTGGACCAACCTCCTTTCACCTACAACAGGGGGAGTACCACCACCATCCAACTCCAGTGTAGTCATTGAGGAGATACATGATGATGGAGTTCCAGCTGCTGCTGATGCTGGTGATGGACCTGATGCTGCTGGAGATGCTGCTGTTACTGATGTAGTTGCACACCTTGCATCTACTTACTTTGTTGATGAAGGAGATGATGATGATGCTGCTGAAATGGACACCTTGTATGGTGATCTACCTGGAGAAAGCTGTTAGACAGGGGGAGACCTGAATTCCACAATGGCTATGGTGCAGGAAGATGATGCTGCAGCTGTTACCACAGCAATATAAGCCATTTGTTCAGTTCTACCTTTGTAACTAATGTTTAAGTTTGAAATTCTGAAATTATGATACATTTGTTATTTACTGTTTTTAGATGGTAGGATGTTTACTGCAACTTGTTTATTAGTTCCACTTGATATTTGTTTACTGCCTTGCTTAATTTGTTTGCAGATTATCATGTGTCTATTGCAGGTTGTGTATAGTGTAGTTTCTGTTTTGTTTTGTTCCTTGTTACATTATGTTTTGCTCTGATGTTTGTTTTTTTTATTTTTGTTGCTCTGATTTTTTTTTGTTAGTGTCTTACTTAGATTCTAAGTTGAATTTCTTCCAGTTTAACTTATGATCTTAAGTAAAGTTACTTATGTTGTGAATAAGTGTAGTGTTTATACTTGTTCTATTTTGGATAAAATTTATCTTGATCTTATGGCACGGATCATTGTAAAATTATCCTTGATCTTCATTCGATTTGATCGAACGATTACAACAGGTATTGTCTTGACTAGTGCTTAGCAATGATGTTAACCTCAACTAAGTACATAATACTAAGTATGTATAGAAATATATGTGCATCAGGTGTGTTGTAGTCGAAAGGTCAAATTGGGGGAGATTGTAGATGTTGTTAATCCTTAAATGCCTTAACATTATCAACAACATCTTAATTTGACCTTCCGAGATTTTTTCTAAGTCTTTTCTGAAATGCTACATTAAATGTTGATCTAAATGTTGTCGCATTTCTGGCAGGATCTAGAAGCTTCTACAAGGATTTGAAACCTGGAAGATTCCAGAACATTGGAGAACATGCTAGAACGGCCTGGAACCATTTGGAACGACCTGGAGCATTCAAGAAAGATCTAGAAAGATCATGGAAGTTGAGTTCCTAAAAAATAGGACCTCATTGTGGAAGCCTCTAGAATCAGCACCCCACTACTATAAATACCGATGGAAGGCTTCTCAAATCAGTGTACTCTATTCGATCAACTTCCTAGACCGAGCGTATATCCCTGTTAGGAATTGTGGCCAGTAGAACTACCTTTTAGATCATACGTTCGTATCCCACCCGTATGGCTGTGTGTCTTCTTATCTATTGAGAGTGTAATCTTTAGATAGATTAGGCATTTCGACAGTGTATACATTATACACTTAGTTCGTTTTTAGAACAAGGCACCTGCCTCGTTTGTAGTTTCTGTTGTGAATGTTAATGCTGTAACATTTCACACAACATTTATACTTGAAGATAAGTATTGTTTTTCGCCGTAAGGCTAGCATAGATTTTTATTTATAAAATCTATGTGAAAAATTATTTCCATTGTGTCACGTTTGTTTTTAGTGTTTCAAGTCTTCCGCTGTGTTAATCATAATTTCTGATATTCTGCTAGAGTCAGTGTTGTACCAATTGTCACAACATTTAGTACAACATTATTCTACTTAAACTTAAACACTTCATATACATACACTTAACACACCACACCACACACTTTCAGAGTTTATAAATGGTTTTCCATTTTAAAAGTGTGAAAGTTATTGTGAAACGATTTGAAAAGAAAAGTGTGAGAACTATTTTAAGATGAAGAGAGTAGGATCTTTCTACGGTAAGACAGGCTTCGCCATGCCTTACAAAAAGCAATACTTCAAATACCATTGGATCTTTGATCCAACGTATAAAATTTATTTTATAAGATTGCACTTCGCATTAATGCGTTCGCTTTATGCAATATGCAATCGCACTGCATCGCCCTAATAATAAATTAAATTAATATATATAAAATGACGAAAATATCCTTTTAATTATAAATAACATAAATACTCATATATTAAAATAAATATAATCTAAAATTGATAATTACTATATTACAAAATTAAAATCAAATTAACCCCTTAATCTAACTATTAGTTCATCTTCCCCACCCCAACTATTTTGAACGCCTCCACATAGCAACTCTTTTCCTGCAAATTCTCTTTTTGATTTTTATCCATTATGTCTAGCTTACAATCTCGTGGAATGAATCCCACCATTTTTCTCTCTTAAATTAGTTTGGTGCACGATAAAAACAATTATGAACCATAAACTCAATTTTTTAAAGTATTGGCAAAGTTATACTCAACCATGGTGATTCCACCGTTTCAGCAAAAATATATCAGATGGAGTACCCTTTACAGGAGAGAAAAACCCTAACAAAACAAGACAAAATTGTATAATTAGGTTTTGGAAATATTAATTTGGTAAAAAGAAGAACACATTTTTTTTTTTTGGAAAAAACATAGTAGACAATGGGAATCAAGAGTTTTTTGGCTAGATTTTTTTATTTCTGTGTTATGTAACTTTTTGTGTTTATATCGTGGACTCTCCATTTTACCGTCCCCGATTCCTCAATTTCAAGCCCTAACACCCAAATTCCACTTTCCCCAATCAATTCCCCTTTATTGATCTCATCAATTTTAAAACTGATTCGCGTTTCACAATTTAAATTCACAAATCCACGCCCGTTTTCCCCAACATTTTCTGAATTTTCTGCCTCTATGATCGAGCAGCTAGGGCTATAATTTTCTCTGAAGGCCTGAGAGGTTAAATGGGCGCGATGTCGAAGCGAATGATGTCGGTGTGTGATAGCCTCTGCATTTGTTGCCCGGTAATGCGGCCCCGATCGCGGCACCCCGTCAAGCGGTACAAGAACCCGATTGCCGATATATTTCCTTAAAATATGGATGAAGAACCTAATGATCGAAAAATCAGCAAATTAAAAAATGTTTCTAGGAGAAAAAAAAAAGTTAAATTATTATTATTATTTTTTTTGAAAAAAAATATTATAAGGATATTTTGGTAATTTTATATTTATTTTTTATAAATTTAATTTTTTTTTATTTAATAACGAAGTGCGATCGTCATTGCAAAGCTAAATTATGTGTCGAATTTTCATTGGACGCCTTTTATAAAACAGGGCGAACCCCCTGTCTTACGGTAGAAAAACCCGAGAGGGTATTCCATATGAAGTGTTATTATATACTCCCTCCGTCTATCAATTTTATTCTCAGTTGCCTTATTAGTTTTTCCATCAAATCTGGTCTCATACATTTTAATTAAAAAGAAAAAAAAAATCAATTTATGTATATCCTTCAACCATCGCTTAATTACTTAAAATGTCATTCAACTTTAGTCACAAACAATCACTTTATTCATGATGGACCATAATATCCTACAATACTCTTACTTTATTTAATTTATATGTTTGGCAAAAACTTGTGTGAGACCGTCTCACGGATCCCTTTTAACCCACATTTTAAAATTTTGGGTAGGATAATCCATTTTTCTTCCTGATTTTTTGTTTGTAAAAAAAAGTGAAAGTGTTTAATTAAAAAGTGATAATGTTTTTAATAAAAGTGACTATCACTTTTTACTTAAACATTATCACTTTTTACTCTAACATTATCACTTTTTACATGAGGGTCAAGGGAGACCCGTCTCACGTATCTCATTCCGTGAGACGATCTCACCCAAAACTAGCCCTCACTGTTTTTATCTTAAAACTTGTGTCCAAAAGTATGAACATAAAATTGGTAGACAGAGTAGTAATTTTGAGATGAACACAAAATAAAATTAAACACTTTTTTAAAGAATAGCATTCAGTATGTTAAATAATGCTACTTGAAAAAATAATTTATACTCCCTCCATTCCAGTGAAAGCTACCTAACTTTCTATTTTCGTCCGTCTCAATGAAAGCTACCCATCCCTTTTTTTGTAACTATTCTTTCTCACAATTCATTATATTCTTCTCTCTCTCCATCACATCATCTCTATTACATCACTTATTATATTAGTATTCCTTAACCTCCGTGCCCGGAGGTCATGGGGAGCTTTCCCCGGAACGTTGGGAGTAGTTCACAAGAGACCTACCTTACTCCTATAAATATTAAGATAGTAAACATTTTTTAGACAATCACATTTTATATGCACAATTGTAATACTCGAACAAAAGAAAATTCGTTGAACCAAATGAACATATGTTACTTAATCTTAAGGTAATCATTAATTTTTTTTCAAGTATCACTATTGTGAATGCAAAGTAACACCGATGTGCATACAACTGTCGTTGTTTAACCTGATTTTAAATAATGACTTTTCGTATGTATAATAGCGACACTAAAAAAGACAAAGTTCATATGAACTCAAATTCACACTAGAGAAATTAGAAGTTTCTACTTATTATTACACCATTTACACGTTTATTGTATTTTATACTCCTTTCGTCCAAATTCATAATACTTATTTATTTGAACACGAATTTTAATGAATATTAATTAGGATAAGTGCAAAATAGATACGTAGGGAGTGTGGTGGGGTAATATGAGCTTTACTTGCAAACAAAATGATTGTTTGAGAATAAAATGAACAATAAATCGAATAAATAAGTGATGATTGAATAATGAAAATAATATACTGAGAATAATATTATTTTTAAAAAGAAAATTTGAATATTGAAATTGAAAAAAGAATATGTGAGAATACTTAAATTAAACGGAGAAAATAGTATTTAATCGCGTGGGTCACATTTATTTGCACTCGATTGTATGATGCAATCGAACCACAATTTTGTTTGTTTATTTATTTATTTATTGAGTACGAACGACAATTTTTATTTGTTTTTAGTGTGGATGGTTAAAAAATTAATTAAACAATTAAAAATTTATCTAAATCATTTAAAATTTAAATGCATGTCATGCACTCAATTGCATATAGTAAGATTTTTCTAGAGATTATTTCCTAATAGAGTCATTTCTATAGAGTGTTAAGCAAGTAAAACCTACAACTTTTAAAATTCTCTAATAGGGTCAAATTAATGTCAAAAAACCTTAAATGCCCTTAATATTCATATAACTCCTTAATTAACATATTTTACCCATTAATTCGAATTTTAAATTCAAATCATAATTGCAGCACATCAATTCCCTAATTATAGCGCATATTCAAAAAAAAACTTGACTTTCCCAAAATTGCTGCAATTGGGAAGAACACATCGATACATTTTGGGAGGAACGAAGGAGAATTCACCATTGTGTTGCTGGGCTACAGAAACGATTCAATCTATGTTGCCATTGATGCGATTTGGGAAAAATCACAAACGGTTAGTCCTAATTTCTGCCATTGTTGATGAGCTTTTTCGAAACCTGCCATTGTTGATGAGCTTTGTTCGAAATCTGCCATTGTTGATGTGATTGGTGCGAAATCGGCCACTGTTCACGCCATTAAAACTGGAGTTTCTAGAGTCCATTAGTGAACGTTCACTGCTGGAATTGTTAATTTTCGCTTGGAAGAATTCAGATCTGTTGGAATTACCGGTTAGTATTTTTCTGAGCAAGAATCGCCCTAATTATTACGTCTTTAGGGTGCAACTTAGTACTAGAGGATTAGGCGAAAAAAGGAGAAGTTTCATGGATACAGCAGCTTGACATGGAGGTGAACATTAGATATGCACATTACCGTATGCATGTATACATGCATATTGTATAGTGCATTTCACATATGTACATATGTAAAATGTATGTACCCCGTTTTCCGTGCATATTAATATGTATATCCATGTATGATTATGAATCTTTTTATAAGCTTATAAACTCATAATTTTATTATGACCCATTTCTACATACCAAAATTCATTTCACTGTTCATATTAAACTTCATAATCTATTTTCATATATGTATGCATATTCAAATAACCGGGAACTGCATCCACTATGACACACTTATTTAGTCTTTTTGTGATTTAATTGTGTTATAAGTCTTGTGTAATTTAATTCTGGATCATAAAATGCAGAATTATTAAGATCATAAAAGTTAGCTAATTAATTTGAATTGCCTTATTTTTAGGAATATTTGAATTAAGGAAGGTGAGAGATTTTCGCGTTTTTCAAGACTATGCATTTATAAAATTGATTTGATGTTAATTTTTCTAATATTAATTAATTTGAAATTATTTAAATGGGAAAAGGACAACTTTGTTTGGATAAAAATTAAAAACCTATTCCCTATTAGATAAAAGTCTCAGTGAAATAACCTTATTAAGAATTTACCCATTTTTCTATGCATATTTACCATACAATTCTTAAGGTACGATGGAATGGTGGAATAAAAATATTGCTAAATGGAATAAAGATGAGAAATGATTGAAATATGAATGAAAATTCTTATAATTAATATGGACAAGGAATAAAATGTAAGGATTGTGTAAAATTAATTAAATTATTATTATTAATAATTATTGTTGTATTTATTATTACAATTTTTTTTTTTTAAATTAGGAGTATTATTAAATATTACTCCTACAACATTATATATTATTATTAGAATATGAAAATTATTATTGTTGAGGGTTTAATTATTATCATCATTAATAAATACTCTCTTCATTTCCATCCATGAAATGTAGTCTCATTTGTCTTATATTATTTGTCCACCAAATGTAGTCTCATACACTTTAGGAAAATTATCACCCTTCAATTAGAGCTGTTATTCGAGCCGAGTATTTGAGGTTCGAGCTCGACTCGAGCTCTTATCGAGCCGAGCTCGGCTCGGCTCGATAACATTGCCGAGTTAAAAATTGAGCTCGGCTCGACTCGTTAACGAGTCTATCGAGCTTAACGAGCCTATCGAGTCGAGCCGAGCCTAACGAGCCTAATGGATTTTTTTACAAAAAATTAGTTATCGAGCCTAACAAGTCGAGCTCGAGCCGGCTCGTTAGTAAATCGAGTATTTAACGAGCTCGAGCTCGACTCGTTAAGCTAAACGAGTCGAGCTTTATCGAGCCTTAACGAGTCGAGCCGAGCCGAGTCTCGTTAAGGCTCGGTTCGAATAACAGCTCTACCTTCAATCCATCACTTAATTACTCAATTTGTCATCAACTTTATTCACAAACAATCACTTTATTCACAATGGACCCCACAATACTATATAATACCCTTACTTTATCTACTGTATCTATCTTTTCCTTAAAACTTGTGTCTCACCCTAATGGGACTATATTTAGTGGATGGAGGGAGTATTTTTTTACTATATATATTATCAATATTTTTATAATTAGTTATTATTATATATTATTGCTATATATTTTTTTTAAAATATCTTTTATTGGTGATATATTATTATTTATTTAATAATTATAATATTAAATCTAAAATTTATTAAGTTTTTAAAATATTAATATTATTATCGTTGGGGTGAAAATAATATTTTTAAAATAAAAATAAATAATGACATTTTGTATAATAATTGTATATATAAAAAATTAATTTCTAATGACATGAAATACATAAAACCATGGAATATGTAAAGAATCTTAATTTTATAATTTTTGGAAATAATCATTCCATTTGGTATTTGAAAATGATCATTTCTTATCAAATAGATCATGTCATAACTCATAAGGCATCTTCAATGCATAGCTAAAAACGCTAATTGCCTCCAAATTCCTCTCCAATGTATCAGCAAAACTGGTGGCAATTTGGCACAATCCAAAAATTGGTGGCAAATTTGCCACCAACTCAAAGATAGACTCGAAAAAACACTTCAGCCATTTAACCTCCACAATTCATTTTTTCAACTGTTTATATATATTTTTTTTCATTTTCTCTATTAATTTATTGTTCAATTTATTTTTTTATAATTATTATTTAAATTAAGTAATGAAACAATTTTAAATTTTATGATTAACAATTATGAAATATTTAAAAATTGAAAGCATATAATTTAATTGTAAGACAACATTAATTATTTATATTATAAAATATAATAGAAAACAAAACATACATATTATAAATATAAATTACAAAATATAATAAAAACATAAACACTACGAATTTAAATTATAAAATATAGTAGGAAATTAACTAAGAAAACAGAAATACTAAATTTAATACAACATACGTAAACATAAATAAGCAAATGAAATACAAATTAAACATAAATACTAGGAATTTTAATAATAATACAACATGTTGTTTTTTTTATATTAAATATATCACTTTTTTTGTTTAATTAATTTAATTTAAATATAAATATTAAATTATATATACGATGATAAACAAATATTTAATAAAAGATAACATTAAAAATATTTTTTTAGAATATGAGTTAAAATTTGAGTTTAATGATTGAAAATGATTTTATTATATGACTCAAATTTGATGTCAAATTAGTGATTTTTGTGGCAATTTGAGTTCGAGGATTGAAGATGACTAAGAAGTATAAAATAAACGGTGATACTCAAGGTTGCAATTGGAATTGAACTTTGAGTTGAATATTAAATTTAATAAATTATTTATTAAAATTCAAGTATATATATATACATTCAATTACATACAAAAAAAGGGCGCGGCTAAAGGCACCCAAGGATCCTAGGAAGACACCCACGTGATGAGGACACCCACAAAATGGATGAGGACACCCACGTGAAAAATACAAAAATACCCTTCGTCCTATTAAAACCCTAAATCCTCCCCATTCTTAAAATTAAAAGAGTACACCCACCTTGACTACCATTTCCTCCGCCTCCTCCACTCTCTCGAAGACGACGGCGCCGCCCGCGCCGCCCGCTCGCACAGTGTCGTCGCCGCCCACGCCACCGCCTTAGCCTCGCTGCGCCGCGCACGCCTCCCTCTCCACTTCGCGGCCGCAGCCCCTCCCCTTCGCGGCCGCAGCCCCTTCCCCTTCCCTTCGCGGCCGCAGCCCCTTCCCCTTCCCTTCGCGGCCGCAACCCCTCTCACTCCCCTTCATCGCACCCAGCTACCCACGCCGCCGCCGCCGTTCAAAGGTAAGTTTTTTTTTTTTTACAATTTTTACAGTTTTTAAAAAAATTAGGGTTTTGAAAATTTAGGAAAATTAGGGTTTTTAGTAGTTCGGGAATTATTTTCGAACATATCGAGTTTGTTTTGGAATAAATTTCGAACATATTGCGTTTGTTTTGAAAAAAAATTCAAACATATTTCGTTTGTTTTGAAAAAAAATTCGAACAACTTGAGTTTGTTTTGGAAAAAATTTCGAACAAGATGTTCAAATTTTTTTTTTCGAACAAATCTAAGTTGTTTTGAATTTTTTTTCGAAAATATTGGGTTTGTTTTGATAAAATTTTCGAACATCTCAATTTTGTTTTGGTAAAATTTTCGAATATGTGAAGATTTTATTTTTGTTGTTGAAATTTTGAATTTTTAGAATTTTTGATGTTTTGGTGTTGATGGTGGGAATCCGAAATGATGAAATCGCGTGTGAATCGGAATAGATGGGTGTACTCATCCGGGTTTTTTTTAAAAGAAACTACAGGAGGGATAAAAACGTCTTTTCGCACCAACCCCTGGAACAAAAAAAAAAATCTCCGTGGGTGTACTCATAGAAAATCCGGGTGCCTTTAGCCGCGCCCCAAAAAAAATTGGATAAAATAAGGCGTTGGCTATATACCCCTCCAACCTTGTTAGATATACTCCCCAGATTTTCATACCCCCCTAAAAATACATGATGTTAGATGTACTCTCCCTTACAATGTCTAATATGCCTCTTTCTTTTAATTTCATTCATGTTAAATGTACACCTCCAAACATAAACCTTCATTTTTTTCCTCCATCTTCTACTTCTTCATTTTTTTATTCTTCATCTTTCCATCATCAACCCGCCGCCGTCGCCGTCCGCAATCGCGGCCGCCGCCTGAAGCCCCCCGCAACCGCCGTCTGAAGTTCGAAGCCGCCCGCGCAGCCCCTCTTTTTCTGCAACCATCGCGGCGGCGGCGCCCTTCCTCCTCGCGACGCCGTCGCCGCCCTGCCTTCCCCCACCCACGACCACCGTCGCCGACCTTCCTCACTCACCCCACGACGGCAGAGGTTTTTTCTTCTTCTTTTTTTTTTATTCTCCCATCCCCAATTTCTCTGTACCCAAGGTCCCAAAAGCCCCCCTCTCTTTACTTAGTTGATTTTTTTTTTTAAATTCGACGCACCAGGGTCGATGATATACCCTCTCCTCGACAACAATTTATCGATGAGAGCGTATATCATCCACCCTAGTTTGTCGAAAGTTTGGGGGAAAAAAATTACGGGTCGACGGTATACACTCTCGTCCACAAATCGTTGTTGACGAGAGTGTACATTGTCGACCCTGGTTTGTCGAAAGTTTCTGAGTTTTTTATTTTTTTGAATTTGTGAGTTTTTTTTTTAATTTTTAAGTAACGGTGATCCTGTTTAGTTTTTTTTGAAATTGTTTTGGTGGTATTGTCCGACGACGGACGGTGGCTGTTGGCTGTATCATTTGGGTAAGGGTTTAAAATTTTGGGGAGTGTATCTAACATGTATTTTATTAAAAGGGTAAAATGGGAAATTTATGTGAATATTAAATTAATAAATTAGTTGGGGGAGTATATCTAACAAGGTTGGAGGGGTATATAGCCAACGCCTAAAATAAGAGCACTAATTGGGTGAGTTACTGGGTGTGTCCATAAAAGCATACTAGAGAGGCCCAATTTTTTATTTGATATTGGGTCCAACATATTTTGATTTTTAACTGAAAATCGATTTGAACTAAGAATTAAATTTGGCCCTGGCTATATACCCCTCCAGATTTGTTAAGTATACTCCCCCGATATACACTCCCCCGATGCATGTTTTACGCTAGATGTAATCCCCCTCAATTATCCAAATTACCCTCTTCTCTTACAAACCCTAATTCTTCCAATTTCCTTTCTCTTTCTTTCTCCCTCAAACCAATAAACCTCCACGGCGCCGCCCCTCCAAGTCGCCGGCCACGGCACCGCTCCCGCCGCCGGCACGATTTCCCCCGCCCCAGCCTTCGTCGACCACCGCCTCCCAGCCAACGCCGCCCGCTGCCGTCGACGCAGGTAGGGTTTTATTTTTTAAAATTCTTCTCGCGGCGGCGGCGCCCTCTCGCCCAGCGCCGCCCGCCGCACGCCGCCTGCCGATCTATCCTCCCCGCGCGCCGCCGTCGACCAAGTATTTTTTTTGTTTGTGTTTTTAATTTCTGCTCGCGTCGGCGGCGCTCCTTCGCCCAGCGCCGCTCTCTCCTCCCCCGTGGGTCGCGCGCCGACGCCGCACGCCTCCCTCCACGGCAACCGTCTCCGCTCCTCCTCCCTCACTCCCACGGCCGGCGGCGGCCGGCCCTCCTTTTTTTTTCTTTTTTCTGTAGCAGATTTCTTTCCCCGTTTTTTTTTTCCTTCAACTTATGTCGACCATATACACACTACACATTGTTGACTAGAGTGCATATGGTCGACCATAAGTTGTTGAATTTATTTATTGATTTTTTTTTCGACACACCAAAATTTTCCGGCGGCGACTCTGTGGTTGGGGTGGGTGGAGGGTACAATTAGGCTTTTAATTGTATTTTAATTTAATTAATGAAAGGGTAATGCAGTCCTTTTACATGTAATTTTTTTTTAAAAAAAAATTTGGGGGAGGGTGGTGGAAGACGTAATAAGATGGGCGATTTTATTCGGTTCGGTTATCGAAATTTTCGAATTGGAAATTTCCTTAAACCCGCCAAGTTCTAAAGTTTTACTCTTCTACCCTTATTTTCCAACATCTTCTATTTAAATTAAAACTTGGAAACATAAAACCCTAGAGCTCAAACCCCTTTACGAGCAAGCTTTTTAGCAGACCTCTAACTGTAAGCAAAATTTAATTAACGTTCTCTCTTTTTGTTGTTTAATGGTTCAAATTCGTCCCAATTTCCTTTTAATTGCTTCAATATGATCGAGTTTTTTTTTTTTTTTTTTGCTAATTTCCTTTTGTGTTTCCGTTTGTTTATTTTTATTTGGGGTTTTGTAGACAATGGCTGGGTTTTACTTCGATGAGATAATGGAGGTCGTCACCATCGACAGCCAAGTTGTATTTGACAAAGGTAATTGAAAGAAGCTTGTTTTTATCGATAACTTTTTTGTGAAGAATTATGTTTGTTGGAGCCGTGGAGGTTTAATTATTAATATATTTATTTTCTGTTTATAACCATTCTCTGATTTCATTTGAGTAAATGTAACTTTAAACCATGAAATTATGTATTCAATGGTGGTGAATCAGAAAAATGGTAGTAGGTTATAGCTGATGGGTTTTTTGGATGATTTTACAGTTTCGCGAATAAATGCAAAAGGTGAAGAGGATTCTTTTATGGAATTAGATGTGAATTCTGAGATATATCCTATGATTCCGGGTGAGAAATACAGGATGGTGATTGCCAAAACTCTACTTATGGATGGTTCAACTGTTCCGGGCTACTTTCCTGAGGTCCTGCTCTTTGAATTCACTTGTTCTGTGATAATCAATTACATAACTACTCAAGTTTTTAGATAATTGCTGTTAATTGATTCCTTAAGGGCTTTTTATTTTTATTTTTGCACACATATGAGCATAGCAACAAATACTATTAAAAACAATTTGTATTACATTTTTTTCTATAATGTGGTGAAAACCTGAATGTTATAACATGTTCTAGAAATATAAATGTGCCTTGGATTCATAAAAAATGCATGATGTACTACAATCACAATCTATATGGAGATTTTCTCAATGTTATAGAAGATCAAATTCCTCTTTTGATGCTTTGGTTATTTCCATGTTATACTTTAATTCAGTGACTTGGTGTAACATGTGATTGTTGCCTTCCACTTGCAGGGAAAACAAAAATCACTTGCTGACAAATTTGAATATGTTATGCATGGGCTTTTGTATAAAATGTCTGAAGCTAGAGAGGAGACAGATGGTGGAAAAGACGATCTTAAAGTGTATGTATATATACCTCTTTGAGTAATAATACTTGCTGTGTTGGTATTATTCAGTGATTGTATTGCAACAAGAGTTTCTCTTTCTGTAATATGCAATTGTAGATGCTTTTTGACAATCATAGCTGATTTTTGTGTCGAAGGAACTTATACTTGTTTGTGCAAGACTACTCTACTGTTTTTTTAATCTAACATTAGGATTTTCATTTGTGACAGGGTGGTATATATTTCATTTGGAGGACTTCAATTGATGCTAAAAGGGCATCCTCTGAAGATGCACGAATTTAGTGTTGATCAAAAGCTTTTCCTTCTTTTGAGGAAGATCTGATAACTTTAAGCTCTCTGATTGGTAATATATGGTTTGAACGAGTAGTACTTTTGCAAAAAACTTGCTAGAATTGTAGGCATGTTATGCTATTGCTTTTGCAAGGCTGACTTTTGAAGAGATATTGTTTATAACGTATATTCTTCGGTGATGTCCTTATTTTAATCTAGCCCTTACCATGTTTTCTCATCCCTTTAGATGTTGTTTTATACTTATTGGTATATGTGTCTTGTGGAATGTTAGTCAATTGTGTGAACTTTTGAAGTCGAGCCTAACTTTCGTGATACTAAAGTTTGTGCAGATGAGAGTTTATGATTCATACATAGGAGATAATGTAGGATGGTAGGTAATTCATAATCAATGGGAATTATGGATGATGATTAATTGTTTCTTAAGTTAGTTGTCTCAATGATTGCCAGCACGTAAGGGTTTAATCTTGAAGAAAGACAAAAGAAAGATGTATGGTGAAGCACACAACTATGTTGTTCCCTAGAAAGAATCGAGCGTAAAACTGTTTCCTTGAGACTTGATAAGCCTGCTTCTCTAACAAGGTCGTTGTATAAGCTTAGAAAAACGTTCAACATTGTTATTCCAAGCTACTTTTAGATAAACTACTTGCCCCTTTTTTTAGGTTTCTTGCCTTGCCCTGCAACTAAACCTCTCAACTGCTAAATTCATATGTAAAAAACACATAATCCCTCTTTTAATTTCGGTCAGTTAACTTTTAAAATTGAACAATTTAGTAATTTAATTGTGGTTTCGTCTATGCTGGGCAACAGGCATTGTCCAGTCTCATGTGTTGCAATGCTTGGGTTGTAAATAAAAAATATAAGAAACGACCTTTAAATATAAATGTAATACAAATGGAGGTAATAGATTAATTTTTTTTGATCTAGTATAGACATAATTTTTGATTGACTAGGCCAGGGAGGATTTCGATTTAGAGTTGATGTGATATTTTTTTACAAAAATCATCATGTAGATGATCAAACGATTAAAATTTTAAATTTACCTCCTGTTCAAAAAAATATATTCCATTTTTTTTTACCTATTTTTAAAAAAAGTTTGGGTGTGTAGAAAAGAATCAGGTAGAAAGCATGTTCAGCATTTTTCAACCTACACCTAATAAAAACTCCGTTTGGAATATTCAAAGAGCAAGGTTGATTTTATTAATCGATCCACTATCACAGATACATTATATTTTCTTTGCAAATTCATTTTCTTTTAATTTATTTTTTCCAGTAGGGTGGCTTAATCAAGTACTCAAACTCTCACTATTACGATACATTCTAGTAAACTTATGAGCTATTGCATTAGCCCATCTCTTGGCAAAATTAACCTGCACATTGAGCAATACAATTTTTGCGTCATGCAGTATAATATTTTTAATTCATTCTAAAAATTACTCATATTTTAAATTAAGATTGTGTTTTATTCTTCAATTCTTCTCCCCCACTTCCTAATGATCTCTTATATATTTAATTAAATATGTCAAAGTTTTATTTTTTTTAATTTGATACTACAATTTTTATAAACGAAACGCGGATGAAGTATATTAGGGCACGTTATGATAGAGTGTCCTGACAAAGAAACAATATATGAGGAGTAGTAATAGTGGTACATTTAGATTGTTGCTTAATAATTTAAAATTACTTGATGAAAACTAATCAACAATATCCTTCATTTGTGGTATCACACCATTTGTGTGAATACCCTTTTACTCTCCAATGATTGGATTGCCTCTACTTTAGAGATACGATATATACAACTTCAGTTTTGATTTTCTGTTGTAACTGAATTTCCACAATTAGGGCAACATCCTTATATTCATATCCCAAAGAATAAAATCAAATTACCCATTATATTCAAAACTTCTTTATTTTGTATTCATATACTCCATCCTCCAATTTTATTATTCCTACCATTATTTGTAAACAATCACTTTATTTATAAGTGAATTCCACAATATCTCATATATCATAAACTACTTATACATAAATTAATCAACATTTATTAAAACTCTTACTCGGATAAATAAACATTATGAATTTGAACGGATGGAGTATTATATAGTAGTAAAGATAGTAACTCTTATGCCAATCACCCCAAAGTAGGTAAATTAAAAATTCAAAGGAGCAACAACTCGTTTATAATTGGGTATAAATAGAGACAATTGATTTATCTAGCTAAATTTGTAATTGGTCTAGTAAAATTCTATAAAAATTTTCATTATAACTTGTTCTTACTTAAAAAAAAAATTGATTGATGTGCATCTCAAAAAAAAAATAAAAAAATCTGACGACTATGTTCGAATTCATTAATTAAATCGATTATCAAAAGGGAACAATTTATAGAGCTAGAAGGTGGGTATATGTTACATTATAGATAATGTTCGAAGGACAATGATACGAATATCATATTTCAAGAACGTTTAATACCACAGTTCAAAAATTGACAAGAGCGGTTATTAAGCACACCTCTTTTCAAGATTGAAGCGGAATGAATATTATCGCTGTGAATTCATAACTAATTGTACTTGAAGAGTTTTATGATTTACGGCTTGTTTCCCTCTTAAAAAAATCGATATTGGCGATGTTATTGGACACCACCTTTACATGAGTTAGTTGAATCATTATTTAATTTATTTGAGATGAATTATCTGTTACTTAGGAGGGAATAATATATATTATAAATATGATGTGAAGGTGGTTGTAGTTTGGTTAGTTAGAGTGCTCAGATTGCATGGAAGAACTGCTGACAGGATAGTGGGCCCACACCAGACTATAATTAAGATAAATAAAATTAATTAAACGCTCCTCACCCCCTCCCCCCAATTGAAATTAAGGGAAGTATTTTAAAATGAATTTCATTGAGTAAATTATTAATAAATAAATAATTCAAATTATTTGAGGGTTAAAGGGTCAATTACCGACCCAATTGATGTGTGAACTAACGGTCGATTCTAATTAAAGATCGATGTGAGACGAATTTTCTTTCACATCCCAATCCTCCTCCAAAACATTAGGCATTGCAATGTGCTTCTTTTCATCTCACAAGTTAACAAACTGTTTATTCATTTTCCAAAAAAAAAAGTGTTAGCTATATGACACTTTTTATATATAATATTTTTGAACTTTTAAATGTCCCAAGATTATGTATCATCAAAAGTATTGATATATTACAAACTAGTGTATTATTTTCTTATGTAAATTAAATTTGGTTAAAAAATAAAAACTTTTGGAGATTGGACCATTTCTAGAGTGGGTCCTACTTTTTCTTTGTTTTTTTGCCACCACTATAAGTAAATAAAAACTTGCAGAGTTTCTTGTTACTTGGTTTATAAGCTTTTGTGTATCTTTCTTTCAGTCTTTTCCCACATAAATAACACGTACTGCCACCATGTTTGTCATTTTGTTTTTACACACTTTGAAACAATAGAGAAAAATATATCCATTTGAATCTTTAGAGCTTTTCCTTTTGAGCTAACAATTCCACTTTTTTTAACTTGTGATTAATATAGAATGTATCAAGAAACAAGTAATTTTGATGAAAGCAATTTGCTTCAAGCCGATGATGGTTTCTCCCAAACCCATGTACCAAACAACCAGAGTTTTTCCATGGATGAACAATCCTCGTACCCAATTTCCCAGCAAGAAGCTGCTGCGGCTCTCGAAATGGAGTTTCAGCACCAGCTAGAAATAGACCAATGTTACAAAAATGGCGGCGACGAGAACCCTAATTGGCAAGAAATGAACACTTTCAACCAGTTCCAAAACGCCCAAATTTACACCACTAATGGCTGTTCTTTTCCAGATCATACCCCCCCTGATTTACTCAACATGTTTCCTCTCCCCACGCTTCCGAATTCTTCATCGATTAACTTTTCACAGAAAACCCCCTCTTTCCTGGCTTCGTTAGGGCTTCTGGGGGAGATGAATCCTGTGTACGATCCCCTGTTGCCTCTGAATCTGCCCCCTCAGCCCCCTCTGTTGAGGGAGCTCTTTCATTCTTTACCCCATGGGAGTTATTCTGTTCAGAATGGCTCTTTGTTTGATGAGAGAGACCAAAATGGCGATGGGATTGGGAGGTCTAATTTTGAAAATGGCGTTTTTGAGTTCAACGCTGCTGCTGAAATGGATATTCAAGTAGGCAAGAATAGAGATGGGAAAGATGTTAAGCATTTTGCTACTGAAAGGCACAGAAGAGTCCTCTTGAATGATAAGTACCAAGCCTTGAGGAAATTGGTTCCCAGTCCCACAAAGGTAGTTTTTATTTCCCTTACTTTGTGTTTTTATAAATGTTAATTCAAATGAGTTTGTTTAGAATGATAGAGCCTCAATTGTGGGGGATGCAATTACTTTGTGTTTTTATAAATGTTAATTGAAATGAAATGGTTTAGAATGATAGAGCCTCAATTGTGGGGGATGCAATTGGGTACATCATGGAGCTAAAGAGGACAGTGAGTGAGCTGAAAGGGCTTGTGGAGAAGAAGAGATGTGCAAAAGAGAGGCTCAAAAGGCCTAAAACAGAGGACACAATGGAAGGAAATGAATCCAAGGGTGTTGATGATTTGGACCACCCCCACATTATTAACGGATCCACATTCAGGAGCTCCTGGCTGCTGAGGAGGTCAAAGAACACCGAGGTCGATGTACGAATTATCGACGATCAAGTCACGGTGAAACTGGTGCAACAGAAGAGGATCAATTGCCTCTTGTTTGTGTCAAAGGTTCTTGATGACCTTCAGCTGGATCTCCAACATGTTGCTGGAGGCCTCATTGGGGATTACTATAGTTATCTTTTCAATTCAAAGGTCCTACCTTAATCTAATACAATAGTATCTATCTTTATCATCACATTTATTAATTCATGTTTTGAATATATATATGTTTGCAGATTTCTGAAGGTTCCAGTGTTTATGCAAGCGCACTGGCCAACAAACTAATTGAAGTTGTTGATAAACAGTATGCTGCAATTGCATCAACCAGTAGCTGCTAACCTAGCCAGCCATTCATTCTGTAAGTTACAAAATTATCTTGATGATTACCTAATTAAATTATAATATGCATGAAATATTAAAACTAGTTTTTAGACTACTGTGGTACCCCACCAATTGCAATAATATTTAAATTTTGTGATTTATTTACAATTATTTAAAAGTTTAAATTAATTTGCAAATAAGTGAAATGTGGTAATTTTATTTGTAATTAATTCATTATTTTATAACAACTCTTTAAATACATGAATATTTGTGATTAAAATTGGACACACATTTCTCTCTAGTATCCTGCAAGTAAAGTAGCATTTGATGATGCAATATGGAGTATTTGATTATGTATAGACATGTTTGTTTCCCAGAATGTGATCATTTTTCTCACTTTGGTAATTAAGCCAATGTTCAATTTTCTTTTCATGTGTGTATATATAAATATTAACTCACTTTCATTAGCTTCAAATGTGATGGTTGTGCAGAACATTGGAGGGCCCTTTTCTCTCTTACATTCTCAAGCATGATGTTGTCAGAAGTGGTCATAATATAGGGAGTAGAAATTAAGAAACTTTTAATTAATTAGCTAATATGTAATAAGTAGTAATTTACAGACAAAAACAACGAATTAATGTATGCAATGCATATACTTCCCTTGTGGTTATGGTGTTCTCAACTCATATTCATATTATCAAATATTTATATATTGGAGGAGAATATAAGTATTATCTATAATAGAAAATTCATCTAGTAGAGAATAAATAGCTAGGATTGTAGCATCCAATAGAGACGAACATGATCTTTTGTGTTATATATTAATGTTTTACACTTATGTTATATTTGTTGAATATTTGACATTGTAACTAAAATTGGGAGAGGGAGAGGATCGAACATATGAAATCACTCGTTTCAATTTTAATATTTCACATGGTGAATTGTTGACATGTATTGTTTTAAAAAATAATCAATGTCACATAATAATGAGGACGACACATGATTTTTTGTAATACTCACTATCTCTCTACTTTTTTTTATTACGGATCGAGTATTATATTTCTCTCTATATATTTTTTCGTACCTCTCTTTACTTTTATCGTCTTTTTATTTTTCTATCTCAATAACTCACTACACATATAATACTATATTTTTTAAACAATGTGTTAAAAATAAATAGATAATTTTAGAAGGAAATTGAGATATAAAAAGAATAACCCCAATAAGGTGAAATAAAATTGATCGGAATTACAATAGATTAAACATAAGTGGAGGGTGGCTGACCCTCCATAATATATTAAGCACACCCTATAATAATATAATATTATAGATAAAAATGGACCCAAGTTCTCATTTTCAAGACCAGTTGCATCACTGTTCAGCCGTAATCATCGTGGTCGAATAAATTAAAGGACGTACGATAAAATTATGGTCGAATAATTTTTTTTTTTAATTTCATTAAGTGTTAATTGTTCGATCGTACAAATGTGTTATTGTTCATTGCTTAACGATCGATCATATGTGTTACAATACATGAACTTTCGATCGAATAGATGTCTAGACCGTGCATTTAGTTGTGCGTACAACTGAATGAACTGTGTACTTAGCTTTGTGTATGACTGCGATTATGATCGAACACATAGCGCGCAATCCATAAAAAATTCAGTCCGTAAATTACATTTTAACATTCAAGTCTTAAAAAAATGCAATTGAATCACCTAAAAAAATAAAAATAAAATTAAAGAATTTAAATCTACACATAAACGTACCTTCTATCTTTTCTACATCTCTCTACTTTCATTGTTCAATAACTAACTACATATATAATACTAGTACTCCCTCCATCCACCAAATGTAGTCCCATGGAGAAGGGACACAAGTTTTAAGAAAAAAATAGATAAAGTAAGTGTATTATAGGGTATTGTGGGGTTAAGGGGTTAATTCACTACAAGAAAACAACTAAATTCCAATAGAAAAATTCCAACGATTTTTTGCATTTTTTCCGTTGGAATCATTGATTCCAACAGAAATTCTAGCGAAAATACGACCGTTGGAAAAGTGAGCGTTGGAATTGCAAAATTCCAATGAAAAATCCAACGGAAAAAAATTCCGACGGTACATTCCAACGGATCTTGATCGTTGGAGTTTTCACCTATTGAAATTTCTTTCCAACGTAAATTCTATCGATAAATCCAACAGTAATTTTCCCGTTGGAATTCTTTCCAACGAATTTTGACCGTTGAATTTTAGTTGTTGGAAATTATAAATGTAAATTCCTACACTAATTCCAACAACAAAAAAAATTGTTGGAATTTTGATTCCAATTGATATGTATCGTTGGAATATTCAACTATTGGAAATTTTCCGTCACAAAATTCATAATCAATTTCAATAGTTATTGACCATCATTCTTGGAATTTATTATAAAAATTATTAAATTTTCATTGTTATATGAAAAAGTTCTATCAAAATCAATTGAAATTACACAATATATAACCATTACAATTTAAATATATAATAACTTCAAAGTTAAATACAATTTAAAGTAACTAGCGTCATAAAAAAAATAGTAAGTTCTAAACATTATAATCATAATTGATGTTTATGTGCTGATCAACCTTCCAATTCACATCACCAACAAAAATATTCTAATTTATGACCTAAATATTAACTCCTAGAAATCGTCATCTTCATCATCATAATCACCATCATCCATACCAATCACGACATGATCATCCTCTTCATTCCAATTTACATTATCATCATCATCTATGATCTCAGCGTCACGAAAAGACACACCTGAAAAAGATGCATCATGGTTAATGTTGAATGAAGTGTTGTTCATCTTCTAAAAAAAACTATGTACTGAGGCTAATTCACTCTCAACAGTAGTCAAACGAGATCTTAAGAAAATAATAAGAAACACAATGGTTGTGGAGGTCACATAATTTGTATAATTAATAAACAATTTAAATGTGATTGCTACAAACTTAGACGACAACAAAATATCAAGAATTTTAATATGTATCAGATCATGTTAAGTGCTTCGACATTAGACATTTTTTCTTTAAGAAAAAAATATGATAAAAAACACAATTTTTGTCATTTTTTCTAAAAACAAAAAAATCTTATATATTCATCAGAATTACAAGTAGACGAAATTTAAATTAAATTCCCTCATTCAAGTTAAAGTATAAACAACTTCATATTCTTTTCTTTCTCACTTTATAATAATATTTACACACGTATATATATAGATAAATTCACAATTTTAAATGAGGGCAAACTAAAATATATTTACATGTCTAAGAAAAAGTTAAACTTAATTCTTCTCACGCACCCATATATACCTATATATATATATATGTAATTACACACACATCACTGTAATATATATATATATATTCGCACCCATCACACACGTAATCCACATATAGATATATGTATATATATATACTCACACAAAACACACACAATACATATATAATATATATACACACGCAACACACACATATACTCACACACAACACACACACATAAAGAGATTTATATACTCACACACACCACACATATATACACACACAGAGAAATATAAATTACAGTTTCCCAAAAACAAAAATAATAATAATTAATAATAACATCAAAGTGTAAAAACTAAGAAGAGAGAAGAAAATTCTCACCTTCTATGAGAAATCATCGGATAAATCGAACTGATAAGCACGGAAGGAGTAAAAGGGTTTGAAAGTGAATTGATATAGGAAAATAAAAGAATCCAAATAAATACAGAGGCGCCGATCGAGTAGAAGGGTTTGCGAGATATTTAAATATATGAAAAAAAGGAATTAAGGGGTAAGAATATATCTATATGGAAATTTGAATAAAATCAAATCTTTCCTAATCAAAATTTCGTGAATCCCGTCTATTTAGGCTCCATCTAAATCTATAGGATTTATTAATAGTTTACATTATAATATAAATGACCAGCGTATAATTTATTAAATTCTGATTAAAAAATCTAGAATATTATTTCAGATTTGATTATATATTTTTATGTTATTATATTTTTCTAGATTTTATATTTTTTGTATTTTTAATTAATTAATTATGTTTTAAATAATTTTAAAGTGAGAGTGTTTTTATCACTAAATTATGAGAATAATTCCAATAGTCCAATATTGTTGGAAATTCTATTGGAATAATTAACAAAAAAATTCAACAATAATATGGTGTTGGAAATTCCGTTGGAATTAAATATAAAAATATAATTTTATTTCAAAAAATAATTCCAACCGTCTAGCACGAATGGAATTTCCATTGGAATAACTAAAATAAATTCCAACGATATTCGTATCGTTGGAAATTTTGTTGGAATTAAATATAAACAAATCATTTAATTTAGCGAAACCATTCCAACTGTTTGGTGTCGTTGGAATGTTTGTTGGATATTTCTTTAAAAAAATTCCAATGCCTTTTCCAACGGTAAATTCCAACAGTTTCCACGAGGTGTTGGAATCTCTGTTGGATTTTTCCAACAGTGGCTTATGTCGTTGGAAAAACTGTTGGAATTTTAAAAATTCCAACAATTTATTTTTTCGTTGGAATTTTTTCGTTGGAATTTCACTGTTTTCTTGTAGTGATTGTGAATAAAGTGATTGTTTGTGAATAAAGTTGATGACAAATTGAGTAATTAAGTGATGGTTGAAGGGTGATAGTTTCCATAAAGTGTATGAGACTACATTTGGTAGACAAAGAATATAAGACAAATGAGACTACTTTTTGTGAACGGAAGGAGTATTTTTTAATTAATGTGCAAAAAAAATAAATGAAAGAATTGAGATAGTATACAAAGAATAACTGAGGTGAAATAAAATTGATTGAAATTACAATATATTTCACGAAATAAAAATAAATTAAACATGTGGAGGCCAACAAGATTCACCTATATTAAGCACACCCTAAGTAAAAGGATAAGTTATCATTTTCAAGACATTCAGCCATAATCATCGTGATCGAATATATTAAAGGACCGTACGACAAAATTATGGCCTAACAATTTTTAAAAAAATTTCATCAAAGTCTTTCAATTGTACACATGTGTTATTGTTCATTACTTAATTAACGACCGACCATATGTGTTACAATACATGAACTTTCGGCTGAATAGATGTCTTGGTCGTGCACTTAGTTGTGCGTACGACTGAAGGATTTAACCAAAGGCAGAGTCTGCATAGGCACAAATCGATGGGTTCCCATCAATGATCATATTCAACTTGAGGTGGAGAACGCGACATACTCTATTTGGATTTCAGAAGTAACCCACACCGCAGACGCGCCGATACTACCTCACCGTGCTATGGCCTCAGAATCAGGTTCTGAAATTGAATCGTCTTTCTGCGAGTTTTCCTCCGATAAGGCTACTTCTGTCAGCGGGACGGAGGCGGACGGTTCACCTAGCCACGACGAGGAAACCCTAATGGAAGCAAAGGAGGCGAAAAGCCACGTCGTTGGAGGGAGTGCATCCAAAAGTCGAATTAATTCACATGATAAAGCTATGTCAGAAACTGTCTCTTCTCTTCCACAGGTTCTGATGGATAATCATTATTGTCAAGCGCATGAGGGAGCCGATATTTCCCAACCCCGAGGTGGCCAAATTGTTTTCAAGGAGGCGGAGGGGCCCAGTCTTAATCAAAATGCGGCGGAGGATAGTATGGGCCCAGGTCACAAGTGCAATCATAATCAGGCAGGTACTTCGGAAGAGCCCACTGGATCAGCGAACCCGACCCAATCTCAGAAGGACCCCCTAGGGGCGAATCGGCCCAAAAATCGTTCAGATGAAGTGGAATTGTCTTCTCAAGAGTCAGATCCCTTCAATTTAGGCCCACTTATTTATAATGACCCATCAATCTTGGTAAGGCCCAAAGGAACTGCGAACAAAAAGAAGGCCCTACAAAAATTATGTAAGGAGGAATGGCCCTCATTCATTAGGGATTTGGAACCAGATCGGAATCAATCTCCTCCGAACAAAGGTAAGGCAGGTAAGAATAGGAAATATGCAAAAAAGGCAGCAACCACAAAATCCATTTTGATCGAAGGAAAAGAAGGGGGTAAGGAGAAGAGGCTATCGATTGCATCTGAAGCAGAGGTGCTACTCGAGGCCTGCATCAACATGGGTTTTAGCTCTGAGAAGGACGCCTCAATTCTCTCGACAAAATTTATGGAGTTTGAAGCGAGAGATAGAGAAGCGGCGGAGCAGCAAGGGTTTTAATCGCGTGATTATTTGCTGGAGGTCAGGAAGCCGTTGTTTGGATGATGAATATTCTGAGTCTTAATTCACGGGGGATTGGAAGCAAACAAAAGAGAGATGCCATCAGGGAACTAATTAAAGCGGAGAAAACAGATTTCGTCTGCCTTCAAGAAACTAAAAGGGATTTGGTGAGTTTGGAAACTTGCGTAGCTTTGTGGGGTGATAAAGATATTGCCTGGTATTTTAAAGGTGCAGACGGACTATCGGGAGGGATGCTATGCACCTGGAGGAAATCTTGCTTTACCGCTATGGACCTGTGGGAGGCGGGCGATGCGTTAGGCGTGACTGGGAGGTGGGAGTCAGAGGATTTGGATATCCATATTGTAAACATTTATGCGTCGTGCGAGGCCAACAAGAGGGCAAATCTGTGGAAAAATCTTAAGGACAAAATAAGCCTGAGGCCGTATGATAGATGGTGTTTATGTGGCGACTTCAACGCTACTCTGCATCAGTCGGAAAGGAAGAGTTTTGCATCCAAGAAAACAACAGGATTTGATAAGCAGTTTAGGGCTCTCGTCAAGGAGTTGGAATTGATCGATATGCCCCTAAACCGCAGGAAGTATACATGGTACAAGGATAATGGAGCCTGCTGTAGTAGAATCAACCGATTTCTGGTCTCAAAGGAATTGGCTAATTCGTGGCCGAGCTTGAAGCAGAGTGGGTTGGAAAGAATCATATCGGACCAGGCCCCTATATTGCTCAGTTTCGAAGCACCAAAGGACTGGGGCCCAAAACCATTTAAAACGTTGAACTGGTGGTTGGAGGAAGAAGACTTTAAGAAACTTGTTCGAGATTTCTGGGGATCGTGTGGTATTGAGGGCTGGGGAGCTTATGTGATTAAGGAAAAGCTCAAAATTCTCAAAAGATTGATTATTCAATGGAGAGACAACAAGAAATCGAACCTGGAAACTCAGTTGCTCGATGCGAAAAATACTCTTATAGAGCTGGATAAAAAGTTGGAATTAGGGGGTTGGACGAAAGAAGATAGGGCCCTTAAATCAGCTGCTGACTTTAAGCTTGAGGAGGGGGCCGTGAGGAAAGCCAGAATTGATTTTCAAAGATCGAGATCGAAATGGCTTAAGGAAGGAGACTCTAACTCAAGCTTTTTCCATTCGGTGGTTCAGAAGAGAAAAAGGATGAGCGAGATGAGGGGCATAAATATTAACGGTAGGTGTGGGTCGAAGGGGTGGAGGAGGTGCGGTCAGGCGTCTATGAGTTCTTTAAGGTAGCTTTCGAGAAACAGAAGTGGACAAGGCCTAGCATTTCCGGGATTGAGGGTCGGGTCTTGGATGCAGTGGATAATCAATTTTTATGTAGCAAATTCACGAGAGAAGAATTGAAACAAGCAGTGGGTGATTGTGGCTCGGACAAAAGTCCCGGACCGGACGGGTACAACTTCCGCTTCATTAAGGCTTTTTGGAGCAACTTAGAAGAGGACTTCTTTCGGGCGGTCTCCGAATTTCATCAGAATGCCAAATTCGCTACTGGTACTAATTCTTCGTTCATCTCTTTAATCCCAAAAGTGAGAAATCCGACTGAGATTAAAGAGTATAGACCCATATCTCTCGTGGGGTGTCTGTACAAATCTATAGCAAAAATCTTGGCGATAAGAATGTCCAAAGTACTTGAGCGGATTATTTCCGCCCATCAGTCGGCTTTCATCAAGGATAGAAAATTCTTGATGGATTCGTGATTGCTAATGAGATTATTGATGACGCAACTAAACGGAAGAAAATGTTATTTCTTTTTAAGCTTGATTTTGAAAAAGCTTACGATTCAGTCGATCACTGCTTCCTGAGAGACATGCTGAAATCTCTTGGATTCAATAAGAGATGGGTTAAATGGATTGATGAATGCACGGGAACGGCTTCGCTTTCGGTATTTGTTAATGGGAGCCCTACTCAAGATTTTGCTATGGAGAAAGGAAACAAACAAGGAGACCCTCTGTCTCCTTTCTTATTCACGGTGGTAGGCGAATACTTAAACAGGATGATGCAGAAGGCTGTTACCTCGGGCCACTTTACTCCATACACTGTGGGGCAGCACAAAGTGGAGGTCTCCCACTTGCAATTTGCAGATGACACCCTATTTTTCGGGGAGGCAACAAACAGAAACATTGTCACCCTTAAAAGCATCCTGAGAATGTTCGAGACATGGTCGGGTCTTAAAATTAACTTCCACAAAAGTACAATCTCGGGGGTGAACGTGCCTGGTGAAACTTTGACCGAGTGGGCCTCAACCATGAACTGCAGGGCTGCTTTATTCCCGCTAAAGTACTTGGGGAATAAGATAGGAGACAATCCAAGGAGACAATCATTCTGGAGGGAGATAGTTGATAAGATTGATAACAGATTAAGCTCTTGGGACGTCAAGTCCATGTCTTTCGGGGGTAGGATGGTGCTCATCAACTCGGTCCTTTCTAGCCTTCCTACTTATGCCTTATCCATAAACAAAGCCCCTACAAAAACCTTAAAAGCAATCTAGGCTCGGCAAAGGCGGTTCCTATGGAGCGACGGCGATCCAAAGGTTAGTAAAATTTCTTGGGTGAGTTGGGCTATTATGTGTAGAACTAAAGAGAGGGGGGGCTCGGTTTTAAAGATTTACATTGTTTCAATACTGCGTTGCTTGGGAAATGGGGTTGGAATTGTATGGTGGCGAGAGAGAGTTTGTGGATAAAATTAATTGATTCAAAGTATGGAGGTCTTGAGAGCTGTGTGGAATATTTCAAATCAGCGGGTAGGGGTAAAAATCAGTGGTCAAAATGGTGGTACGATATCATAAAATTCATAGGGTCTAGGGACTGGTTCTCAGAAAATTGTAAGATAATAGTGTGTAATGGAAGGAAGATAAAATTCTGGGTAGTTAGATGGGTAGGGGGTAAATGCCTTAGAGAGTTGTTCCCTAGGTTATATAATATTGAGAAAGATAAAAATTGCAAGATTGCTGAGAGAATTTCCTGGGAGGAGGGTAAGTTATCTTTCAATGGGGAGTGGCGTAGAGAGCTTCGAGAGAGAGATATTTGTGATACTAACTCCTTGTGCAACAAGATTAGGAGCTTTATTTCAGATTCGCAAGAGGAGGACAACTGGTCGTGGAGTTTGGAGAAGAACGGGTTGTACTCCGTAAGATCGGCTTACAACTTTTTGTTGGCCCAATCTATGGAGGACAAACAGGATCTCGAAGAACTAAAGTGGGTATGGATCAAAGAGCTTCCCCTGAAGGTGGCCGGATTTTCGTGGAAGATGCTCCAAGATAAAATCCCAACAATAATGAATCTCAGAAAAAGAGGAGCATACAATCCGAATTTTTCAACGAAGTGTAAGTTCTGTGAAAAAGAGGATGAGGAATCGAAACATTTGTTCTTTCATTGCCAGAAGACGATGAAGGTGTGGTCAAAAATTTACGAGTGGTTCGATCTGAAATACGAGACGGAGGAGGCAGGTTTGAAGCACCTTGTAGAGCATAATCGCCTTGCTGGAGAGTCTTGGAAAGTCCCATGGTCATGTGTTTGGCACTGCGTGGTATGGTCTATCTGGAGCAGCAGAAATAACTTAATTTTCAAAGGAGGTGATTTCGACTTTGAAGTAGTGGTGGAAAAGATTAAGGGACACACATACAGGTGGCTCAAAACTAAGAACAAGTTTGCAAGAGGAATTACTATGAACGAATGGATAAGGGAACCATGTTCTTGCTTCTAAATGCTATCTTTGTATTTTTTATTTCTGCTATGTATTTTCGACATTTGTAGACTGTCTTTTTCGTTGATGGGGTATTCCTGATACTCAAGCAATAAAATTTCGCCGCTTCCAAAAATAATTCTTAATCAGTTTCCATTTCCTTTTTCCGCCATTAACCTTATTCTTAATATAAATATCGCGGATGTAATAGTCTTATAACTTACTCTCACAGTTATCATTACGTTTTTTGTTATGGAAAAAATTCTAATTTGATTTGAGATATGTACTTATTTGAAAAAATTATGATGTATTTAAAAAGATGGAGTATAAAAATTGTATCTGGACTTACCTAAAAAAAGAAATAAAAATTTAAAATTTCAAAGAGTTTGAATTTAAATGAGTTTTGATTACTTATCTAAAGTAGGCAATTAGGTTTTTGCTAGTTTAGAACTTGGCCTTTTTAATTATATATTAATGTTTAGAATATTTTTTAATCAAATATTGGTTTCCGGGGGCTTTATTAAAATAAATAGAAATGCCCTTTGTTTAGACGTTCTTCACCTGGAACAATAATACATCAGACAGTTGTATAGGCTGGTGTCAGCGCTACAGGAAGGGCGTCGTTTCAGTCGACGCTCCTCTGAACAGATGGCAGGTGTGATCCTGAGTGTTGCCGATAGCTTTGACCGATGTCATCCTGAACCCCTACAACTACCATTTGAATATATTTAACCGCAATTACTATATCAAAACAAAGTTATCTTTCTTATCAATTTATATTATACTAGTGCCCGTAATTGTATACTTCCTCCGTCTTCTATTTAATGATCTATTTTATTATTTTGAGTGTTCTTTATTTGATGACATATTATATAAAATAGTAAAAATATTTTTAAACAATTCTCTCAAAACAACACAATATTACAACAAATGTCACTACTTTATTACACTAAAAAGTAATTTCATTACTCTCCCCGTCCCTGAAAAACTTGCATTTGTTGGAACGGATTTTAAGGAAAAAAATGTACTCCCTACGTTCCGGAATAAGTTTTCCCTTTTATTTGGGTGTTATGATTAAGAAATATGATAAAATAATAGATGTAGTACAATTTATGTGATGGTGAGAGAGAAAATAATAGATTAGTATAAGATGAGGTATGATAAAATAATATATAAAATATTAGTGATGTGATTGAGAGAGAGATAATTTTTTTTTTTTTTTTTTTTTTTGTAAAAAATGGAATGCGAAACTTATTGTGGGAAATCCAAAAAAGGAAAATAGAAAACTTATTGTGGGACCGAAGGAGTAATAATTAAAATCTTGGAGATAATTTTGTAAACTTTTATATATGAAGTAAATCAAATAGAGTGTATGGTGCACCCAAAAAATATTGTATGAAAGGTAAATATGTGTATATCGTGATTAGAGCCGACAATTTAGGTCTGACCCGATGGGCCGGCCCGGCCAACCCGAAACCTAGTATGGACTGGGCTCTAAAATTAGAGGCCCATATAAAACTGGGCCTATTTGGCCCGACCCGATGGGCCTGACAGGCCTAATGGCTAGGCTAAATTTGGCCCGATTAATTTTTTTCTTTTGACAAATAAATAATTAAAATAAGTAAAGTACATTATTTCTAAATATTATTGTGTTTTTTAATTTTATTTTGACTTTGAAATTTGAACTTATGAATTATTTATATAGTGTAATGTTATACTTTATGATCGTTTATGAATTATTTATAATTATTACATTAGTAATATATATTTTTAATTATATTTTTTGCTGAAAATATTTTTTTTGAAAAAATATTTCATGGGCTGGGCCGGCCCGCTAGCCCAGCAGGCTAGGGTGGGCTAGGTTGGACTCAAATTTTATAGGCCCGACTAATTTATGGGCCGGCCCGACCCAGCCCACGAACATCGCTTAGCCCGATGGGCTGAGCTGGGTTGGGCCGGGCGGTCCGATTTGCCAGCTCTAATCGTGATTCGTGAGGGTAAGTATGCAAATTTTTCAAGGATGAAGATAGTACTATTTATAAAGTTGAAAAATATTTGTTACCTTCACTTAGATATGCGCAAAACCGAACCGCCAAACCGGCTAACCGGCCAAACCGCCGGTTACGGTTTACAAACCGAACCGTAACCGAAAAATGACGGTTCGGTTACGGTTTGACATTTTGACAAACCGCAAACCGCCGGTTTGGCGGTTTTTATAAAAAATAAAATAAAAAATTAATACATAATTCTTCTATTTTTAATGTATAAATTTAAGTTATATAAATTTTATTGGGGAAATTATTGTTAAGGTCATTTCACTAAGAGATTTATCTAATAGGGCATAGGTTTTTTTTTTAAATCTATTAGAGTCAAAATGGCACCTAATAAGACATTGTTGCCCTTTACCAATTTAAATAATTTGAAATTAATAAATATTAAATAGATTTATATCAAATCTTTTGAATTAATGCAGTTCCTAGTTATACGCACCTTCCAATTATTAAAAAATTCTTAAAATTAAGCAATTCGAATTAATTGTTAATTATCCAAAAAAATAAAATTAAAAAATCTGCATTTTATGATCCAGCACCTTCCAATTATTCAAATATTCCTAAAATTAAGCAATTCGAATTAATTGTTAATTATCCAAACAAAAAAAGTTAAAAAATCTGCATTTTATGATTCAGAAATAAGCGAGTCATAGAGTATACAATTCCCCATATGTTGAATATGCATATATATATATATGAAATAGATTATGAATTTTAATATGAACAGTGAAATGAATTTTGGTATGTAGAAATGGGTTATGAAGACATATGTTCATTTCAATATGAAGTTTAAAACGGCATACAAGACTGAATTTTTTGGTATGCATACAATAACATGAAACAATGTGCACAGAGTGACATGCATATCAATATGCAAAATAGATGTGCACATTTGTAAATGTCATATTCAAACAGGACTGAATTTTTTGGTATGCATAAAATAACATGAAACAATGTGCACAGAGTGACATGCATATCAATATGCAAAATAGATGTGCACATTTGTAAATCAAGGGTAACCGCATAGGCATACTAGAAAGAAATAAAGATTCAACAAAATAGAGCAAAAGTTTATAGGAAGCTCAACAAAATAAAGCAATCGCTACACAATTGAAATCAAATCCCAGCTGATCTTCATTTCTTTCGAGAATAGTTAAAATAAGCGTGCGAACTTTCAGAAAAAACTGCATCAAGGCCAGAATCATAAATACACATCTACAAACTCAATCAACGATCAAAATTACTAAGGTCAAACACTCGACAAAACAATTGAGGTAAATTACAAGAAAATTTTGCTTAGTAGAAAATAAAATTCGTCCGAAACTGACAAAAAACAAGTTAAGTGTGATATATTCTCCCAATTAAACTTCAATTCCATGAAAAAGAAAAAAAGCAACATACTCGTAGAACTGGCCTTCAGAGATGTGACTATTACACTTCACACAAAGCTCCAACACATGTACACAGTTCTTCGACATCTTAATAGCTTCAGTTACATTCTTTTTAACCGAATAAGATTCTAGAAGCTCCTCAAGCTTCATAAGTAACGCGCTCCCTGATTCGGGTGGAATTTACGCGTTTTAGGGGCACATGTGAAGCATGTTTTGATGTGGATTTCATTGAATTATGCATGGAATATGATTGTTTAAGCCAAAATGAGAGAAAGGTTGTGTTTTGTCGATTTTGTAGGTAAAACGATGGAATTTGGAGCAAAACACAGACCACAAGTGATCGGACCGGAAAGAGGAGTGCACAGTTGGATTCGTCTCGAAAAACGGAGTGGATTAGCCAAAGGAATCGAGTCAATCCGACACCCGAGGCGAAAGTTATGCATGAAACGAGAAGAGGAGGCAACTCGGCCGAATCTGCAACTTTGGCCTCTACTGCGCACTCGGCCGAGTAAGGTGGAATGCATAGCCTTGGAATTGGACATCACTCGGCCGAGTGAGGTTACTCGGCCGAATCTGCGAGTTTCGCATTTTCTGCGCACTCGGCCGAGTAAGCCCAACTCGGCCGAGTCTCGGCTAAACAAAGTCGTGGCACGTTTTTTTAAGTGTTCTACTCGGCCGAGTGACCCCAACTCGGCCGAGTAACCCCGTTTTCGGTGCCAAACTTGTATTTTCTCCATTTTTTAGGGATCAACTTGCAAATATGCCATCCAAACCCTTCCCCAACACTATATAAACCTTCTTTCTTGAAATCCAAGCCATTCACCCCACCTTGCCCCATTCTACACACATTTACACATATTTGGAGGTGTTTGGCCATAACTTCTTCATCTCTCCACCAAATCAAGGAAGAAAGGATGCAATAGCTCCCAAATTCCATTCCCTACCACATTTTAGACTAAGCTTTCTCTTTCTTTTCCTTTTTATTTAGTTATTTCATTTGGATTTTGTAATTTGATTATGTATTTGGTTAGCTAAACACTTTTGGTTCTAAAGCCTTGTAAATACTTTTGATGATATCTATGAATTAAAAATTTTGCTTATTTGGTGTTTGTGTGGCTTAATTCTATTTGGATGCTTGGTTTATATTGCAAAGCATGTCATTATGTGTACAATGATGATGTGTTGATCGTAGTTAATTGAATTAGGTTGAGAAATCTAGTTTGGTTGATTGATTGCAAGCATTTGACCTAATTTTATTGTGAGATTGAAAGATGATCAATGATTAGGAAGATGTGTGATGATCTTAGGAGCTTGATTGGGTTTTATTATGCAATTTAGGTAGAGATACTAGGTTGTGTGATATCTCCTTTGAATTACTTGGATCGAAAGAACTTTTAATTCATTATTACGTGATCAATCTTATAGACAAAGCATGAACACCACTGGAGTAGATAGTTAATCATAGATGGATTCACTAGTATTGCATGTGCTTTAGGACCTACCTTCTCTTAATTTAGTTACATCCATTTTTACTTTCGTTTCTTGAGTCGTATGTTAGTTGATCGATTTTCATTACTCTTTGTTACTTGTTTGTGACAATTTGATAGGTAATTTTAGAGTAATTCAATATCCAATCTATTCGATCACGTCTACTTAGAACTCGATTAGCAAACTACCACTTTTACGCTTAACCTCCCTGTGGGATCGACCTCGTGCTTATCACGCTACAATAGACGCCGTACACTTGCGGTTGTTTATTTAGTGTTGCATAACACGTGTATCAAGTTTATGGCGCCGCTGCCGGGGAGGTTTTATAGCTCTAGAGTGTAGGCTAGGAGAGTTTTAGTTTAGACAATTTATTTGCTTTCATTATTTTGCAAAAAATCCAAAAATATTTGTGTTTGTTACTTTGAGCTTATTTGTATATCTCACTCTCGTTTGTTCTTGTGATAGACATGGTTTATGATCACTCGATCTAGGAGGAACCACCAAGAAGTGCTACCTTTAGATCCGGAGATTGAGGCCAATTGTCGAATAAGGAACGCCGAAAGGAGAAGACTAGAGTTGGAAAGAATGAATCGACGGGAAAATCCGGTAGTAGAAGAAGTTGAAGAGGAACTTGAGAATCAAGGAGTGGAAGGAATTGAGGAACCCAACGGAAATGGAGGTAACCGACCTCAAGAGGTACTAAGGGACAATTTTCGGCGAAGAGTTGAAGAGAACATTGGGATGGAAAGAAATGTGGAGCAAAGGGAGGAAAACGGGAATCAACGAGTCTTGAGAGACCACTTCCGCCCTATTCCTAGACCCTATGGAGGAGCGGGTAGGGAACCCGTAGACGCTCATAACTTTGAGCTCAAGCCGGCCTTGATCATGATGGTCCAAAACAACCAATTTGGAGGGTTGTCGAAGGAGGATCCTAACCTCCATTTATCTCAATTCCTAGAGATAAGTGGAACGGTTAAGATCAACCGTGTTCCCCAAGACTACATCCGCTTGCAACTCTTCCCCTTTTCACTCTGTGATCGTGCAAAGCAATGGTACATGTCCCTTGATCTAAGGACAATCGAAAATTGGGCCGACCTTGTAGATGCTCTCCTCGTGAAGTACTTTCCTCCAAGCAAGACCATCAAGATAAGAGGAGAGATTTCTTCATTTATGCAAGATGACGATGAGTCATTAGCCGAAGCTTGGGAGCGCTTTAAGGATCTTATACGGAGTTGTCCTCAACATGGGTTCTCAAGGGATCAATTGATTTGTTACTTCTACAACGGGATGGACCATCGAACGAGAGGAATGGTGGATGCCTCGGCCGGTGGAGGTTCTTTGCTAGGAAAGACGACGGATGAAGGCTATGTGCTTTTGGAAGAAATGGCTAAGAACGGACACCAATGGCCATCCGAGAGAAGGCAAGCCCGGAAAGTTGCTTCAACCCAAGACTTAGATGAGAATGCTAAACTCTCCAACAAGGTGGATAAATTGATATCCCTTATGACGGCTAAAGCTTTAGTGGGGCCACATGATGAACAATATGAAGAAGCCCACTACATGAACAATCAAAGGGATAGGCAAATTAGAGAGAGAGGTTGGAACGATAGGCAAACCTATGAAAGTCCATCCAATTCCAACCAATATCATCCGAATTTGAGGCACCATGAGAACTTTTCTTATGCCAACACAAGGAATGCTATCATCCCACCTCCAAATTTCAATGCTAGAGATGGAGTTATTGTGGAGTCTTCATCAAAGCCATCAATGGAGGATATGTTTGGTACTTTTATGGGGGAAACCACGAAATTTATGAGAGAAACTAGGGAGAATGCAAACAAGACTTGGCAAAGAATTGATGAGCAAGGAGAAATGATCAAGAATGTGGCAAACAATATGAAAGCCATGGAAAAGCAAATGAGCCAACTTGCTAATGCTATTGGAAAGCAACACGTTCCGGGGCAATTCCCCTCTAACACGGAGCTAAATCCCAAGGAGCAATGCAAAGCCATAAGGTTAAGAAGCGGGACAAGCTACGATGGGCCCAAGATGCCGTTAGAGGAGGAAGTGGTAATGGCACCCGAGGGTGTTGACAAAGAAGATGGCTTAGTGAAAGAGAAAGAAGGGGAGAAGAAGAGTGAGGAGGCAATCCCTCCTCAAGACAAAAGCAAAAATGAGGTACCTCTTCCATACCCTCAAAGATTGAAGAAAAAGGGCTTGGATCACAAGTTTGCCAAGTTTGTGGAAATGTTCAAGAAGATCCACATCAACATTCCCTTTGCCGAAGCACTTGAGCAAATGCCCCACTACTCCAAATTCTTGAAAGAGATCATGTCTAACAAAAGGAAGATGGTGGAGTATGAAACGGTGCATTTGACCGAAGAATGTAGCTCAATCATTCAAGCAAAGCTACCTCAAAAGCTTAGGGATCCCGGATCCTTCACCTTGCCATGTGTCATCGGGGATGGAGGTACATTTCGAGCTTTGTGTGATTTGGGAGCAAGCATTAATCTCATGCCCTTGTCCATATTCAAGTCACTTGGTTTGGGAAAGCTTACACAAACCACAATGAGCCTTATATTGGCGGATAGATCCGTGACATACCCTTTGGGTATAGTGGAAGATGTGTTAGTTAAGGTTGATAAGTTTATATTCCCGGTGGACTTCGTAGTGTTGGATATGGAGGAAGATAAGTATGTGCCATTGATTTTGGGGAGGCCATTCTTGGCAACCGGTGGGGCTAAAATTGATGTGAAGAAAGGAGAGCTAGAACTTCAAGTGAACGATGAGAAAGTCTTGTTCAACATTTATAGAGCCATCAAAATCCGGGACGATGAAGATGGAGAGTATGGGTACTCTAGAGGAGATCACCCTCCAAAGCCAATGAAAGAGAAGGTGGAAGAAGACTTCAAGATAAATATTGTGGAGGAGAACCCCAAGGTGGAAGACAAGGAGTTAGAGATAGGCAAGAAGGCCAAGTTTGGGGGAGTTTTCTTCAAAAACTCCCCCAAATTAAAGAAAGCTACTTGTGCAAACTTGGGGACGAATGAGGCATCAACCTCTTATGATATGATTGAAGAGCCGGATGGGCTAGCTTGTGGATGTTTTGATGGTTTTAAGAAGGTTGCATGGGGAAAGAAGTTTAAGAGCAAGGATGATGATGGGGTGACTTGATATCCCCCTCAAGGAGAACCGTCCGGCATAGGACGTTAAAAATAGCGCTTCTTGGGAGGCAACCCAAGGTTTTATTGCTTTATGTTTTTATTTGCTTTGGTAGTGTTGATAGCTTAGTTCTTTGTAGGTATGGATGAGGAGTTTCATGGATACCTTGTCTTGAAGAATGGAGAAGGAAGCAAAACCAACTTTGGAGAGGGAAAGCAAGTGTTGCAATGGTGATCTTTGAAGAAGCATTGGATGTGCAAGGAGGGAGGTAACAACTTGTAGCCCCAAACTTAGAATTTATACATAGTAAAATTCTAAGTTTGGGGGAGTTATTTTTCTTTTATTTCTCTACTATTTGTTACCCTTGCACCGGTTCGTCATTCTACTTGTGTCACATTTTGCACCGGCGCACACTTGACTTGCACATGATTATATTGATTAAGTTGGTTTTGATCATATGTTGGGTAGTGAATTTTTGGTGAAATGTGAGCATGAATAGTCATTGGGATCCATTGTTGAGTAGTTGTGGTGATGTCTATTTGCTTTGAATGTAAGCATGATTGATGTTGGATATAGTATCGTGATTGTGTTCATATTTGTGATCTTTGATAGCATGGATGCATGATATGTTGTAGCTTGGGAACATTTGATGAATGTGAGAGTCCTATTGAATAAACCGGTGAGAATTGAGCCTTGAATCGAGCATGTAATCCGGTTTAGTTCATTTGAGAGTGGACCATGTTATTGCTAGTAATTCTAGAACTTGCCTAAGTTCTTGTTTGAAAGCATGATTGTGTGAAACTTTGTGATGTGATATAGGCCATCTTGTTCTAAAAAGAGTCACTTAGCCAAAATTTCCCAAAACCGAAGTAATTTTCCGTAGTTAGCCCCTTGAGCTTAATTCCTCATTTTCTTGGCAAACTACAATGTTAACCACTTAGCCTTTTTGAGCCTTTGATTCCTATATCTAGTGGGGGATAAAAGACAAAGTGGAAAACATGTGCTTGAATGAATATCTTTGGTGAAAAGAAAAGTTGGAGAAGTTGAAAGAAGAAAAAGAGAAAGATGAAAAGAAAATCAAGGAAAAGAAAAGAGGGACAAAGAGCCCCAAAAGCTTGAAAAGAAGAAAAAAAAATGGTTCAAAAGATGAGGTGATGAATGCTTGAAAAAGAAAAGAAAAAGAAAAGTGAGGATGAAGTTTGTAAGCTTTGAAAGTGAAAGCACACATTGTAAAACACCAAGCTTTGTCCTCCACTAGAAGAGTCACAAAATCCTAAATTCATCCTACCTTGTCCAAAGAGCCAATGTTACATCCTTGATTAAGTCCTATTGATCACATTGTTGAGCATTTGAGTGTACGTAGAAAGTAGAAGTTGGGCAAGCATATGGTGATTGCATAGCATGACTTGGTTGATGAGTGCATTAATATCCTTAATTTGTTTGTGCGTTTGAGAGAAACACTACATCATGTGAGTAGAGGATTTGAACATTTGGATTATGTTTCTCATTCACAATGTGTTGTGTGTTTATGCATTCTTTGATCCATGAGTGTGAATTGCAATAATGAGCCTATGACCTTCATTGAGAAATGCACTTTGAGAAAGAGATATCATTACATCTTACTTTACATGTGTGAATTACATTGAATATTCCATTGTGATCATTCCACCCTCATTGCTTTAAGTGTTTAGTTGTTTGAGGACAAACAACATTTTAAGTTTGGGGGAGTTTGATTCGGGTGGAATTTACGCGTTTTAGGGGCACATGTGAAGCATGTTTTGATGTGGATTTCATTGAATTATGCATGGAATATGATTGTTTAAGCCAAAATGAGAGAAAGGTTGTGTTTTGTCGATTTTGTAGGTAAAACGATGGAATTTGGAGCAAAACATAGACCACAAGTGATCGGACCGGAAAGAGGAGTGCACAGTTGGATTCGTCTCGAAAAACGGAGTGGATTAGCCAAAGGAATCGAGTTAATCCGACACCCGAGGCGAAAGTTATGCATGAAACGAGAAGAGGAGGCAACTCGGCCGAATCTGCAACTTTGGCCTCTACTGCGCACTCGGCCGAGTGAGCTTACTCGGCCGAGTAAGGTGGAATGCATAGCCTTGGAATTGGACATCACTCGGCCGAGTGAGGTTACTCGGCCGAATCTGCGAGTTTCGCATTTTCTGCGCACTCGGCCGAGTAAGCCCAACTCGGCCGAGTCTCGGCTAAACAAAGTCGTGGCACGTTTTTTTAAGTGTTCTACTCGGCCGAGTGACCCCGACTCGGCCGAGTAACCCCGTTTTCGGTGCCAAACTTGTATTTTCTCCATTTTTGAGGGATCAACTTGCAAATATGCCATCCAAACCCTTCCCCAACACTATATAAACCTTCTTTCTTGAAATCCAAGCCATTCACCCCACCTTGCCCCATTCTACACACATTTACACATATTTGGAGGTGTTTGGCCATAACTTCTTCATCTCTCCACCAAATCAAGGAAGAAAGGATGCAATAGCTCCCAAATTCCATTCCCTACCACATTTTAGACTAAGCTTTCTCTTTCTTTTCCTTTTTATTTAGTTATTTCATTTGGATTTTGTAATTTGATTATGTATTTGGTTAGCTAAACACTTTTGGTTCTAAAGCCTTGTAAATACTTTTGATGATATCTATGAATTAATGTTTTGCTTATTTGGTGTTTGTGTGGCTTAATTCTATTTGGATGCTTGGTTTATATTGCAAAGCATGTCATTATGTGTACAATGATGATGTGTTGATCGTAGTTAATTGAATTAGGTTGAGAAATCTAGTTTGGTTGATTGATTGCAAGCATTTGACCTAATTTTATTGTGAGATTGAAAGATGATCAATGATTAGGAAGATGTGTGATGATCTTAGGAGCTTGATTGGGTTTTATTATGCAATTTAGGTAGAGATACTAGGTTGTGTGATATCTCCTTTGAATTACTTGGATCGAAAGAACTTTTAATTCATTATTACGTGATCAATCTTATAGACAAAACATGAACACCACTGGAGTAGATAGTTAATCATAGATGGATTCACTAGTATTGCATGTGCTTTAGGACCTACCTTCTCTTAATTGAGTTACATCCATTTTTACTTTCGTTTCTTGAGTCGTATGTTAGTTGATCGATTTTCATTACTCTTTGTTACTTGTTTGTGACAATTTGATAGGTAATTTTAGAGTAATTCAATATCCAATCTATTCGATCACGTCTACTTAGAACTCGATTAGCAAACTACCACTTTTACGCTTAACCTCCCTGTGGGATCGACCTCGTGCTTATCACGCTACAATAGACGCCGTACACTTGCGGTTGTTTATTTAGTGTTGCATAACACGTGTATCACTCCCAACCTGCTGCAACCTATAGTTATCACTTGACAGCTCGCTTTTCAGCTCTTCAGCATCGACCAGGACACCACATAACTCATCCACCGCAACAATGAATTCCTCATAATGGAGCTTGCAAAGATCCTCGATTTCAACTTCTTTCTTTTTAACCAAGTGTTTAAGCTGCTGTAAGAGAGCTTCGGGCTTCCCTGTCTCGAATGCTAACGAAACCATTGGTCCTAAATCCTCTCCATTACTGACCATGGTTGCAAGAACAGAATCCTCACCAGTATCTCCATTTTCAGTTACGATTCTCCTAGTTTTCGAACCCATATCCGATATTTCTAGTCAGTATGTACCTACCAATCAACACCCATTCCTTCAATATTTCACTTAACCACTAAATTTTAAACAGCACCACAACAAAGAGAACCCTAAATCTAAAAACAAGAACCACAAAACAATAATAGCATAGCAACCCCTTCAAAATTATACAAAATTCCATTAGGGATCCATACCCTTTTTCAAATTCAAGAAAATTTAAAAGAAACAAACAATCCAACCAAAAGGGTTTCAGTTTCACACACTGAAACAAAGAAGCACACTTTCATCATTGAACTAAAACTATCACATGAACCAAGAATCAATTTACATTTCAAAGAAAGGGGATATCAGCACACAAGTTAAAATACCAAAAATAATTACCTTAAACAGAAGAAAAAATCAAGAACCCTCGATCCTGATCAAAATAAGAAGCGAATCCCAGAATTGTGTTTCCGTTTCCCGAGAAAATACGTTGGCGAATCCTATTTTGTATATGGGTTTTACGTTGGCAAAATAATTACCTTAAACAGAAGAAAAAATCAAGAACCCTATGTGCACAACAGAAACTCAGATCGAAAGGCCATATCGGCCACCACGAACCACTAGAAGCATCTCCGCCGGAAACATCTCAGTCATGGTGGTGGAAGACCTCCGACGAAGGTTTACAGCGACGCCGCGTGGGAGATGGAGTCGACGGAGAACAGATCAGCCATGGCGAAGGGGGCGACGACCATGGCCATGGAGGGGGCGGCGGGGAGGCCGTGTGTAGCGACGCCGCGTGGGAGATGAAATTGCAGAAGACGGCGGCTGCACCGGTGGGAAAAGGGGGCGGCGACACCGGTGGGAAAAGGGGGCGGCGGCACCGGTGGGATGGTGGGGAGAGGAAGAGGGCTAGGGTTTTGATTTTGATTTTGAGCGAATGAGTAGAACGAATAGACAAATTCCTATTTATATAAGGGCATTCTTGGTTTTTTGACACAAAAATGACCTTATTAGGAAATTTTAAAAGTTGTATGTTTTAGTTGTTTAATAGTCTATAAAAGTGACCTTATTAGGTAATATTCTCAATTTTATTCAATTCTAGTAATGTATTTTCTAAAAAATGAGTTAAAACGAATAAAAAACGAACGAAAACGGAGATAATATTTAAAAAAAAAAATAAAACCGCCAAACCGGCGGTTTTCAAACCGAACCGGAGGTTCAAAAACCGTAACCGGCAGTTCGCGGTTCGGTTACGGTTCGCCATTTCCGAAAACCGTAACCGCCGATTTCTAATCGAAACCGGCGTTTTTCAACCGGCAAACATGTCTACCTTCATTTTATCTTTCATAATACTAATAAACAATTCATTTATTAAAATCTGTGTCCAATAATTTTGTGTTATCAAGTAGACGACTGAGAGTATATATTATTAGTCTAATTTTCTCCAATTTGATGTACATTAAAGTCTCCTCTGCAACAAAATTTACACATGAATCTACACTCCCATTCTTCATTATTTTTCTCAACTTCATATTCACCACTTTTAATTCTACTAATTTTTAACTAATTAATATAGAATCTAAACTTCAAAATGTCAAGTAACTAATTCTTCTAATTTTTAACTAATTAATATAGAGTCTAAACTAGTAGCTCATGCTAGTGTTTTTTAATTTAAGTAACTAATTCTTCTAATTTTTAACTAATTAATGTAGAGTCTAAACTATTAATAAAATTATTAACATAGCTCATGCTAGTATTTTCTAATTTTAAGTAACTAATTCTTATAATTTCTAACTAAATAATATATAGTCTAAACTAGTAGTAAAATCATTAACATAGCTCATGCAAGTATTTTCGAATCTGACTAACTAATTCTTCTAATTTCTAACTAATTGTTGTAATATAGACAAAGTAATTAACATAATTAATAGGTCATGCTATCATTTTCTAATTGCAATTGACTAATTTTTATAATTTCTAACTAATTGATATAAATTGAATGAGGAGGCTAGAGAAGAGGATGGCCGTGTGTTGTGCTTATAAATTGAAAATGAAAAATGAGGAAGGAGCACTAGCTAGTATGATATAAATTGAAAAGGAAGATAACTTTGTTTTGGTATAGTAATTGCGGTTAAATGTATTCGAATGGTAGTTGTAGGGGTTCAGGATGACATCAGTCAAAGCTATCTGCAACACTCAGGATCACACTTGCCATCTGTCCAGAGGAGCGCCGACTGAAACGGCGCCCTTCCTGTAGCGCTGACACCAACCTGTACAGCTGTCTGATGTATCAATGTTCTAGGTGAAGAGCGTCTGTTTAGAACGTTTCTATTTATTTTAATAAAGCCCCCCAAAACACCAATATTTGATTAAAAAATATTCTAAACATTAATATATAATTAAAAAAGGCTTTAGAACTTGGATGGTCAGTACACCCAATTGTTCATTAGAAATCCCTTGTTATACACATGCAAACTCTTGAAGAAGAAAAAACTGCAGATGGTGAACAAGAATTTGACTAATTGGTTTTTTGTTTTAAATTATACAAGGAAAATTTTATAATTTTATAATTATATTTAAATTATTAATTTTATTATAAAATGTGTGATAATGCAATGCAAAACGACGATTAAGGAGATGCCTTGTGCAACATGTACCAAATAGACATTGGATTTTAGATCAAATGTGACCAATATTCTTATATTATGGAAGCTAACTGGAGTATGTTTTCAAATGATACTAATTGTTCTATTTTATTATGGAAGCTAACTATCTATATATATATATATATATATATAAACAAGATAGTTGACTCCGGTCAATTCCCGCCCATTTTCTGTGGGCCCAACTTTTTTTATTTATTTATTTAAGTAAAGGTTTAACTGTTTTAATTTTTGGGTTATATCACTCCTTGATTCTTGAGTCTTTTTTTTATTCTATTCGCAGTCCAATTACAAATTAATTATTAAAAAACATTTATAATTAAGTATAACCCTATAAATTTTAATTATTAAAAAACATATATAATTAATTTTTGTATATTTGTACATATACTTTTGTTTACCAATATTATATATAGATTTTAATTATACGTTTAAATTTGTATGAGATAGTTTCATGAATCTATTTCGTAAAATTGAATTTTAATTAATTACTTTATTTTGTCGGAAGCTTTCATCTTTTCATTTAGATGTCTCACAAAAAAAATTATCATTTTATTTTTGTGTATACATTGTAACTCCACCTCTTTTACTCTTAAATTATTCTACACTCTATTTTATTCCCTCTCTTCAATCATATCAATTTTACTACACCTCATTTTATATTAATGTTTTTCAAATTATGTGATAATTAGACGGATGAAGTAATATTCCATCAATAATTATAAGTGAAAATAGATTTTAGAAAATGTAATTGAAGCTTCATATAGAAGATGAAATCAATGATATGGTTTTACATAATATTATTGTTCTTCAAATTCTGTAATTAAAATTTATTAATAATCAATCCGTCGTGCAACGCATGAGAGAATTACTAGTGTTTTCAAATGATACTAATTGTTCTATTTAACATTATTAGTTATTTTTGTAAAATAGTACTTATATAGTTATTTTTATTAAATAATATTAATTGTGTACTAGTTGCATTTAACCATATGTTAATAAATTACAATTAATATTTTTTAATATGATTATAACTTTGAAAAAAAAAATCAAAATAGCGTGATGAATCATTGAATCCTATTCGACTCAAATACAACTCATATAGTCATATTATTCGACCGTTTAAATTGATGATCTTGTAGTATATAAATTGAAGGGACATATTGAATATGCTTATTCATTTCATGAATTTTTAATTTAAGGTATCCAGATTTTTTTGCAATGTTTGAAGCCATCTAATTTGAGTACATATTTATTTGTTTTTCCAGTTGAAACATCCAAACATGGTCTTATACTAAAGTACTGTAGCACATATTTCTGGAGTTGTGAGATTTCTCTCCTGCCGTGAAACCCCCCACCGAATCCGCTGCACCTGAAAAATCGCCGGCTTTCACTCTACAGAGAGAGATGGAGGTGGAGTTGGAGGCAAGGGTGAAGCCATTGACTTACAAAGTGAAGGCCATGTCCAGGGAATCCCTTGCTCAGAAAGCTGCCCACCTTCTCGACACAGACCTCCGCAACCATTGGTCTACGGGCACTAACACCAAAGAATGGATCCTGCTCGAGCTCGACGTATGTATACTCACTCATGCACTTTGTTTATTAATTCCCCTTTTTGTGGTCGGGGGCGGCGCCGAGCTGCTTCGCTTTGCCTTCAAGTGGTTATATTCTTGTTTCGAGTTTAGTTGATTAGGTTTAATTAATTGATTAAAGTGAGAGAAATTTGAGTTTGGACGCCACTAGGCTACTTAGAACCGAGTCGACATTGTTGCCTTTTTGAAGAAGGGGAGTTTGACCTAGAGTTTAAAATTTGAAATAATTCAGTTCTAAATAGGACATATTCTTCGTCATTGCATTTGCCTTATCTTGCTGGTAGTTAGATGATGAGTAGCTGTGTGCTGGGAATGTAGATAGCAATATACATGGAATGATCATACCCACAAAATCCGAATTTCTGATGTTAATGCTGGTCCGCTCTTGGTTTTGCAATGCCTTTGTATTTGGGCGTAGAATAACTAATTTGAATGAATTCCGAGTATAACAAGTGGATTATTTTCCCGAAATGTTCAAGAGACTATCACGGGGAAGGATTTCAATGAGTATATATGGAGTGGGTTTCAATGAATATATATGGAGTTGGTTTCAATGAATATATATGGAGTTGATTTCAATTCCAACAAAATCACTTAAAAATTACTCGAAATATCAAACACATCTTAAAAATGAACTGGTCTAGTTAACTATAATGGATTTGTTGTTATTTGATTTGAAATTCGTAGCTCAATCCATCGATTGGATCGCAATTTAAGTGAAATCTAGCATCTGCTGGGAAGTTTGTGTTGCTATGTGTGCTTGAATTTTTCTTGTGAGCTGTTGCCCAGTTGGCATTTGTCGGCTATTTCATAGCTCTTAGAGAACTACAAAGCTGTAACTTTGAAGTTGGGCAGCTGCCTTTACCGTGAGTTTGATACACATATATCTGCACGTTTTATTTGTTTGAATGCTGTATACTTCCCAGAATCATATCATATCATGCCAGATTAAAATGTGCTGTGTCGAAATGGAAACTTTAAGTATTTCACCTTTTTGCTCTTCATAAATTATATAGCAAACAGTTATTGTACTTAATTAGTAATTCTTTTTGTCCTGTCTTTACGAGTAAGGTTAGTCTGCTGATATTTTTATGGAAGAGCGAGCTTAAGTTGTGGACTAAAGCGTGCAGTGTCGAAATGGAAAATTTAAGTATTTCACCTTTTTGCTCTTTATAAAGCAAACAGTTAATATATCAAACAGTTATTTTACGTGATTAGTAATTATTTTTGTTCTGTCTTTACGAGTAAGGTTAGCCTGCTGACATTTGTGCAAATCTTAGTAATTTAATACACCGATTTCACTTTTCTGTGTGAATCTACTACCGTCTTATAAGTTAGATCTGTTACATTGTTGTCCTCATGTCTAGAGCTGTTTGAACAAACTTTTAATCAAGTGATACCTCACTAACTTGTAGCACATATTCCATATTTCTCTTACCTTGTTTTGCTGCTGTTATTGATTTGGACTTTTGGTGCATTGTCCTTTTGTTAAGTGGAACAATCCCTGTTTGTTCTGTGTGGGAGTGAAGGTACAAGATCTTCTGCCAAGTGATTTCACGCCAAAAAGTAGGATTTTACTCCTTAGGGCAAGTACCAATCATTCTGCTGCGGGCTGCGAGATTTGATGTGATATGTAACATATGTTGTTTACCTGACAACTGGAGTCATCATACTAGTAGAAGAGAAGTACCATTAGGCATTAGTTTTGCATAAGAGTTGTTGAAGATCCCATTATGGATATAACTTTGACTTAGAGCCTGTTTTCAAGCTCAATTCCTATTGTTAGAATCATTTTTTTTAAAGCTGGGTCATACCACGAAAGTTAGCATACTTACTTTTTTCGTCTGTCCCACAAAAGCTTGCACGCCCAAAAAAAGAAACTCCTCCATAAAATCCACCCTCACAATATTCACATATTTACACAAAATGCCATTACTTTTGGGGCCCACACATACACTCAATTCAATCAATTTCTTTACTTTATACATAAAAGTTTATAGAATTACCCCTCAACACTCTACTCATTACACCTTTTTCTTAAACTCTGTGCCGAAAAGTCCCCGCAAACTTTTGTGGACGGAGGAAGTAGTAAAATAACTTTTGAAACTGACAAAAGTTTGGCAGTAATGAAAAGCACGAAGTTTTATGTGTAAATTAATTTTTTAATTCATAAGTGAAATTAAATTGCTGACTTTAGACGCTAATTTGAAGAGTAGTTTAGTTCATTATTTGACTTACATTATACTGGTGAATTCAGCGGGAAAGCTGTAATATATTACTGCATGATTTGTAGGTGCCTTCATCAAGACCTACTATTACCTGTGCTAATGCTATCTAATGCTGTTTTTGTTTTTCTCATTGTAGGAACCATGTTTGCTCTCACACATAAGGATATATAATAAGTCTGTTCTAGAATGGGAAATCTCCGTTGGATTGCGTTATAAGGTTTGTAAAATATGTTTTTGACAGAAATATTCATTTGTTGAAATATGTTTCTTTAAGTTATATGGATATGACATTTTTACTTTAACTTTGGTCTGCTGTAACAACGTGAATTATTAATTGAGGATTGTGTAAAACCTGCTTTGTCAAATGCTTCTCCTCTTCATCACCTTTCAGTTGCCATGTTTATAACCATTTTCTATATTTGGTTTTTCTTTATGATGGTGAGTTGATTAATGTTATACTGAATGTCAAATTTAAGATTGTATAAAGATGATAAATTTGATATATTTTAAATTGAAAATGGATTAGAAAATTTAAGTTTATAAGATTAAAAAATATAGACTGAACATATTTAATACTGCTTTCAGTATTGATTCTTGTATCTTGTTGATTCCTAGTTTTCTTCATCAGATTCACAGCCTGCCATCTTAGTTCTTGTATTTTCTTTATTTGGGGTGCATTTCCTCTTGTGGCTCGTGCTACAGTATTTTCCCATTATTCGTACAATTATTTAATATTTTTATTGAAGCTTTTGTTTTATTTGAAGTAAGATTGTTATCTTGCTGTTTTGTGTGTTACTATCTTATTGTGCCTGTTTGACACGTTCTCTTGACAGCCAGAGATGTTTGTTAAAGTTCGTCCTCGCTGTGAGGCACCTCGCCGCGACATGATATACCCGATGAATTACACTCCTTGCCGCTATGTGCGCATATCTTGTATGCGTGGCAACCCAATAGCTTTATTTTTTGTTCAGGTAATATTATAATTGAAATTTGTAGTGCACCTCTTGCTTCAAGGTGATAATGTTATTCTGTAGTCAGCAATTGGCTTATAATTTTTCAGTAAATATTTTTTCTATGTGCACATTCTAGGATTAGATTTCTTTGTGCGTTTAGCTTGACTTGGAGACTATTATAGTATTAGTTCTTTTAAATGTATGTATACATAAATTTGCTTTCTCATTTAGCTCATTCGCTGTATTTGCTAATTACAATCATTATGTTGTAAACTTCTTCATCGCAGTTAATCGGGATTCCAGTTCCAGGTTTAGAGCCAGAGTTTCAAGCTGTTGCTAATCACTTACTACCCCACATTATATCACACAAACAAGATGCTGTTGGCATGCATCTTCAGGTGAACTAACTATTCGAGCAAGATACTTTTTGTAACATTTTAATTGTTTTCTTTCTGACTGTTCATTTGTAGTTGCTTAAAGATGTGACAAACCGGTTGGCCAGATTCCTTCCTCACCTTGAGGTATAGATTCAGAGTCTGCTTTATCTCACAAAAAGTAAGTTATGTATTTTATGTAGTAACAGAAGTTTTAATTCCATATATGGATATAATCGTGCAGGCTGATCTTAATAGCTTTGCAGAAGCTGCAGAACCTACTATACGTTTTCTGGCTATGCTTGCTGGTCCATTTTATCCCATCCTTCAGATTGTAAGTGAAAGGTAGGTGAACTTAGCATACATATTCATAGTTCTTCTTGAAGCTCCCTTTAACATGCCTTAATTTTTGAATTAATGCTTCTCTTCCAATCATACTTATAAATTTTGAGGGTTGCACATCTTAGCTAATGCTGCTTCAGCAGTAGCTAAAATTGGCTATAATTTATGTCCTTTACTACTCTTGGTATCATATCTGGCCATTTCCATTATATTCTTAGTGCTTACGTTATCAATTTCTGCTGTTTCCAGATTGCAGAAGAAAAAGCTTGCTTAATTAAATTAAAAAATTATAAGAAAATAACATAAAATGATTGTTCTGATCTGACATTAGGAGTATGGCAATATTTGTGGTGGCTGAAGAAACAGGGTGTTTATATTGAAATGTATTTTAGATGACCAAGCTGAGTGAAATTACAATAAAATTTCAGCCTTCAATAATTTTCATTTCTGAAATTTGTTAAATGCCTGTACGTTTTGGGTTGGTGCCTTAAGAGTCTGTTTAAAAGATATGCTATTGAGTAGACATGCCATGAGAGTCACTTATATTTTACGGCCATCGAATAGTAAATACCTTATCCTTCCACCCCTAGTAAAGTAATTACTTTTTGCACAAGCCCATGTTGCGCACTGCTGAGTTAGTGTCCCGATCATACTTCACATGAAAGAAAAAAAAACTGTGAAGTCTTTAAAAATAATGCCTAAAAAAAATCCTTGTTCGGACCTTAATATCTTTGTTAAAGATTTTTATATAGTCATCACCCTGTAAATAACCCACTTCAACCCCTACCCAACCCATGACAGGTGAATCTTTTCTTGAGGAAATGACGTTCATGTATTCTTTAGCATTTTGTTAATACCTAATGTCTTGAACGGTGGAACCTGATGTGAGATTACTTTTTCATCTATTCATTTTGTATTAAACTATAACATCTTCTTCTGGCTTCTAATTATACAATTGAAAGTAATACCATGAAATGTATTCTGTGGCATGACAGAGAAACTGCAAGGTTGGCTCTTAACGTTCCTGACTATGAGGCTTCTAAGACAAATGCACCATCGACTGCTTTGATGGTTTCCTCAAACTTTGAGGTATTGCATTAGTGTCTGTTCCTAGAATTTAAGATGGTGGTGCAGTCAGCTCTATGTGTATATGTGTTATTCCTGTTATCGACTATCTTATAGATATCGGTTTTCAATTCTTCTTGATTGGACATCGGCAGCTTCTTTCTGAAATGACTTGAAATCATATTAATAATGTGAAAATGTTTCATGTGCTCTGTTTCGGTTGTACTGTGGTCCATTTGGATAGAAAGGAACAATAATTTTTTTTTAGAATTCACATGAATCAATAGCAGATGTATGAGATATGATTAAATATAGAGTTGCTCTTTGGGCGTCAGGTCATAATAGTTTTACAAGTTTTCACATGGTTAGAGATTAGTGTCCTGCCTTACGGGATCTTTAGGGTAAGTCTGCTTTTGGGATTTGCTGGGATTTTAAATCCATGAACAGTAAAAAGTGTATTTGGATTTTGTATATGTTTGGGAGTTAGGATTTTGTAGCTTTTGGTCCGATAGTATTTTGAAAAGGTAGGTGATAGTGGGGTTATTATAGTGTAAAAAGTAGTGTGAAATTGAAAAAAAGAACAGAGAGATATTGAAAAGTAGGTGATAGGGGAAATGTCATATTAATTTCCAAAGACAGAAAGATAGGTGTATTATAGGGTAGAATTTTATGAGATTTGAAATACTATACGAAAATTGGATTTGACAAACAGGGATTTGTATTTATAAGTGAAACCGGTGTAAAATAACTCAGTTATCTTACTGCTAGTTTCTTCGAGATAGGGAAATTTTTAAGTAGATCTTTGAAGGTTATGATGCTCAACTCCCTGACTGTATTAGCTCCCCATTTTATTTTGAGATTCTGTAGATATTAAACACTTAAGTAAAATATATATGGTGATGTTGTCCACTGAGGTCATTCATTCTCTCCCATTGGATGGAGTTCTAACTACGGTAAATGTCGTATATAATGGCCTGAATGTTCCCGCCTATGGCTAAGGTGTGTTAAAGCATTAAGACACTTCTGAAATCCTTATCTGTGAAACAGAAGGGTGAAATAATTTATTTCTGAATCAGTTGTATATATGCTCCCAGAAAATTGTCTCAATACTGGTAACTTATTTATTCTGCATGTAATTGATCGCTAATTGTTTCCTTTTAATACTGTGCCATGCTCAGCCAAGGAGATCCCGAAATGCATCCTCTGTTTCCCTACCTATATCCATGCACTTGATATTCCGTCCCGATGCAATCCTTTTACTACTTAGAAAGGCTCATAAAGATTCCAACCTCGGGAGTGTGTGCAGGATGGTGAGACATGCTTCTTGTTTCCTTATCTACTTACTGCATTTCATACTCTTTTAGGCTAGTGAACACTGAACATAAAAGAAATAGAACACTAATTTCAAGATCATTGGATTCCATTACTTGCACTTCTCCCCTGTTTTCTTTTTCATTTCTTTTTTTAATCTAAAGCCCGGGTTAAAATAGGCATCAAGAATTCTTATGAAGCTTATGGAGCCTATGCCAATGCGAGAAGAGTCTACTTTAGCTTCAGACATTACATCTTCTGTACCTGATGAGACTCCTGAATCTGATCATCGCAATCCTATTTCAATACCTGATTATTCAAGTTTGTTCGGGGATGAATTTCAAGTGACAGATGATTCTTGGGATACCACATACCTCAATGTCTTAGATTCTGCAGCTGTAGAAGAAGGAATAATGCATGTTCTTTATGCTTGTGCTTCACAGGTTTGTTATATGCAAGCCTGGTGTATTATATATAGTAGTGATGTTTTACACATTACCCAGAACCATAATGAACTACTACTTGCTCATTCTCATTTCAGCCTTTACGCTGCAGTAAGCTGTCTGAGAATACATCAGATTTTTGGTTGGCCTTGCCACTAATTCAAGCCTTGCTTCCAGGTTATTGCTATTGCCAGTTTCCTATCCGGAATTAGTCTGTCAAATTTACATATTCCAAATTAGATGAAGTCTGCTAAAATATCACGTTCCTATACTGTTGACCAAACTTAGATGTTGAGGTTCGGTTATGTTTCTTTAAATAGAGTCCTTTTTATCTTCAATTAGTATTATCCTTCATTTAGCAATGTCAAGGATTTTTGCAGGTTTTATTTTTTACATATTCCAAATTAGCTGAAGTCTGCTAAAATATCACGTTCCTATACTGTTGACCAAACTTAGATGTTGAGGTTCTTTTATGTTTCTTTAAGTAGAATCCTTTTTATGTGCAATTAGTATTATCATTCATTTAGCAATGTCAAGTAATTTTGTAGGGTTTCTTTTTCTTTCTTTTTTTTTTGAAAAAGCCAGATTAACTTTTCAATTTTCTGCATTGTTCTACTTAGAATCCTTTTGTATTATGTTGGAAAAAAGAATGGACCTAGTCTATGTTCCTTTAAACTGATTATCAGTCAATATATAAAGAAAGGCATATCTTGTTGTTTAAACATAGTATTTCCTTCTATACAGATGTATGTTTTGCCCCTTTTCATACTCAGGTTTTAGAAGTACACCAGATGGAGCATTATTATTGAGTACTAGTAGTAAAAATATTATGTTTTGAAATCTTACTACATCTGTCTGTGCAAGCATAAATCAAATTTCAGTGACCTTAATTGACACTCGTGTCTGTTTTGATTGCTATAGCTCTTCGTCCTAATGTAAGCAATCCTTACCAAATTGATGACAAGTTCTCTCTTTGGAAACAGCCTTTTGTACAAAATGCACTTTCTCAGGTATTAATGCAGTCTGAGTGATTTTCTTTAAATTCTCTTCTCTAATTTTAAAAGTAAGTATGTTCTTCATAATGTAACTGCAGATTGTGGCAACTTCATCGTCAGCAATTTACTGTCCTCTACTCCGTGCTTGCGCTGGCTATTTAGCATCGTTCTCACCATCACATGTTGGTAACCTCTTCTTGTGATTTGAACCAAGAGTGATGATTTAAAAAAAAAATGCATACTATACTAAACACAGCCCTTGGTGTGATCCCTTTTTTTTCTCTCTCTTTGTATAGATTATCTGTTTGTACATAGCAGCTTTGCACTTTCTAATTTGGTCGTAAATAATACACGCACAGTATTCATTCTGACTGTAAGATCATCTTATTATCTCTTGTCTTTGTGCCAAGAACAATGGTGTAGGATTTGGTCGTCATACCTTGATAGGTTGGTCTCTGAACATGGATGTAGTGAACAATAATATCTTGATATCATGATAGTGAAGTGGACCGGAGGATATTATGAACTTTATCATTTCATAGTTTAATTTCTGTGTCTAGTTCTTGACATTAATTCAACTGAATTAATAGAAAATTTGATTTGATCTCAACTTTGCAGGCTAAAGCAGCATGTGTTCTTATTGATTTATGTTCTGGTGTATTAGCACCATGGACGGCTCAAGTGATTGCAAAGGTTATAAGAGTTATCATGAAGAAAATGTTCAATATAGGTTTTGAGTGGTTATGGCTTACCCTTTTTATTGCAATTTCTTATCCTCCGGATTGCAGGTGGATTTGACTGTGGAGCTTTTGGAGGACCTTTTGGGTGTAATCCAGGTATGTCCATTAGTTTCTTGGATGACTACTTCTCGGTTCAGAGGTTCTCCCTTTTTGTTCCTCTGAGGGTATATGGAGATCTTGAATCATTATGCTGTCATGTTGCATTTACTTTTTTTCTCTTTTATATTTCAAATTCTTGGTTCTGCTGGAATTGAACACTATCGAGAGAGGAACATTATTAAATATAGGCTTTTGGTTATCGTCGTGTATTGTGATCAGGGGATGAAGCTTGTATTAGGATAATAGTTTAACAGAGTTCTAGCACATATGGATGCCTACATGAACATATTCTGCAATTTCTTTCCCCATTTGTGGCCTATTGAAGTTGAACTAAAGTGGCGTATCCCACATTGTGAGTTGTTTCATGGTGTGTGTTAGATATTATTTACTTGCTTATTCTGTGTTGCAAAGCGCGCCACTATAGAGCAGTTGACAGTTTGATTAAGGGCAATTTATTGTCGTGTCAGTATATATTGCCTATCATGTTCTTGCCTTGAGTATGTCTGCATTCATTTTAGCTCATTTTTGTTTTAGCTTATATCATTAATATGACAGGGTGCTCGCCATTCTTTCTCCCGGGCACGTGCTGCCCTCAAATATATTGTCCTGGCACTATCTGGGAACATGGATGATGTTATGCCAAATTATAAGGTGTGCTGAAAAGAAAGTATCTAATTTTCTCCGATAGTTGTATTGATATGTTGAATCCACTTTATTCTGTTATCTGAAAAAAAACTGTCTCACTTTTACAACTGTTACTTTTACTGGTTAACTTCTTAATGGTGTGTTTCAGGAAGCTAAGCACCAAATACTTTTCTTGGTGGAGATGCTTGAACCTTTTCTAGATCCTTCCTTAACCCCCTTAAAGGGCAGGATAGCCTTTGGAAATGTATCTTCCATTTTCAGTGAATATCAGGAACTGAATTGTGCTACAGCACTAAATGTGATTCGCACCGCAATAAGAAAGTCTTCTGTGCTTCCATCTTTGGAGGCTGAATGGAGGCGTGGATCAGTTGCTCCTAGGTACTAGATTACAAGAATTACATTTAATCACAAATCATCCTATGAGTCCTGATTTATTTTTCTAAAATAATTAGTTTGTTCATTTTTTTTTTATAATGAAAAATTTCAGCCTAATTGACTTCCTAACATCATTCTTAAGACTCAGAATTTTCCCTTTGCATGAGAGCCAAGCAAACTGTTACATTTGAAGAACTGATACTTCTAGAGATTAGAGTATTGTGCTTTATTTTTTACTATTACCCCCTTAGGGATTTTTCATCCCTTTGTACTTCCCTAAATTACTATTAATAAAATTTATGTTACTCATTAAAAAATGAAAACTGTTGCAAATTTGAATGTCCTAGAGGAGGACCCATCAATTTACCACTCTGTGCTAGGGCTAGTGCATCCTTGATGAGGTTATACATGCTAATAGTGATAAACGCTAATCAATAACTCACTGCGCCACCTGTTAAGGAATCATTTGACTATATTTATCTGCATAGGCGTGACTACAAAATGTGGGACAGAAAATAGTTCCTTGACCGAGAAAAGAAGCAATGCAGTTTATCAAAATATAGTTTAAAAACACATCCAGGTTCTTGCTTTCATGATCAGAGAATATTGGATTGTTTTTGTCCTCCTGTAGCGCTCAATTAGGTGAGAATTGCAGAAAAGAAAAGTATAGAACTGCTTTGTGATTTATTCTAACCAAACTAATATAGGAGAGTGGAAACTTCAGTAAAACCTGAATTTGAAGTTTGCCGATTTCCACTGCAAGTTTGAGTGTGGGACAGGTTCTGATTGCAAGTCTTGACTAGGTCTGGGTTGCAGTTTAGGTGGTTGTAGGTTTCTTCAGGTTACCTAGCCCAAGAGAATCTGATGTTTTCCAAAATCCAATAGAAAAAAATGGAGTAAAAGGAAGAAGAGACGAAGAATACAAGAAACTTTACTGTAGCATTTAGTTTCTCCCAACTGAGTCCATCATCATGCTTGTAGAGTAAATGCATTTTAAGCCATATGATAGTGCAAAATTAATATAGCAATAATTAACAATTGAGAAATTTCAAGCAGCTTCCAAAATTATGGTTGATTATCGCAGACAGTCATTTATAATTCCTGACTCAGTATGTCAAGATAAGTAGTCGGTTACCATGGCTGAAGTTTATTCCTGAATGTTTATCTTGATGGCTCAATTTTTTATTTTATTTTTCTAATAAGTAACATTGATAACGCCTCAAAGTGCTTTACATGCAGCGTGCTTCTTTCAGTTTTGGATGCTCAGATGCAGTTACCTCCTGATATCGACCATCACAATTCTTCTTCTGAGTCTGTTGACCCACAGTCAACAGCTTCTCTATCTTTTTCCTCTCGTAATGGAGCAATGTCTTCTATTTCAAATAACCAAGAGACTGCTGATGCGAAGGTTGATGCTTCTGACATTAATGGTAAAATGGATGTTTCTGAGGATGCCAGTCTTCTCTTTGCTCCACCAGGACTGCGTAGAATGTCTCTAATTCATGTTCCCACTAGCACAGACATAAAAATTTCAGATTCAGGGCGTTTGAACGTAAGCTTAGAGGTCGAAAATGCCAGTCAGAAAATTCCAGTCAACCAGTTTCCCGGTGATGACGCATTAGATGGTGGCCAGGGTACTGAATTCTATAATTTAATGGCTGATTATTCACAACTTATGAATTATCGAGACTGTGAGCTGAGGGCCTCTGAGTTTAGGCGTTTAGCTCTGAACTTGATCTCTCGGAATGAGATTACTCAGGAGAGTCACGATGTTGCCATAGATGCTTTGCTTCTGGCAGCAGAATGCTATATCAATCCCTACTTTATGATGTATTTCAAGGACATTTCACCTGGTGTGAGTAAAATTCGCCCCAAAAGTTCCAGTAAGAACTATGGACCTGCAGAAATGGAAAGAATAATTAGACGAAAAGATAATGACTTGAAGATTATAGCAGATATTGAAAGGAGAAGGGACAGAGTTGTTCTTGAAATCCTGATTGAGGCAGCCAATTTAGACAGGAAATATCGGAATGTGGGGGAAATCTCTGGATTAGTTGTTGAAGACAATGAAGATGTTGTAAATTTGTCGCAGCAGGATATTCTTTCTGCAGATGCCATTACCTTGGTTCGTCAGAATCAAGCACTTCTATGCAATTTCTTAATACAGCTTTTGCAGAGGGATTCACATGGGGAGAAACACCCGAGGCTTGAGATTCTGATGTGGTGTCTTCTATTTTTGTTGCATTCAGCAACTAAATTATTCTGTGAGCCTGAGAATGTGGTTGATGTGATATTAAATTTTGCTGAATCCTTCAACATGCAGTTGAAATCCTCTTACCAATTCAAGGAAGGAAATCCACAGGTAAACCATTTTAAGCAGCATGAGGTGCAACGTTGCTGGAATCTCCTTCAAAGGTTGGTCATTGCGTCAAGCGGTAGTGATGAGAGATCTGAACTTTCAGTCAATGTTAGGAATGGTTTTAGGTTCTCAAATTTGGTTCCTTCTTCAGCTTGGCTGCAGAAAGTACCTGCTTTTTCTTCTTCTCCCTTCCCAGTTGTTAGGTATTTTGGTTGGATGGCCATTGCACGAAATGCAAAGCAGTTTCTTGTAGAGCGGCTCTTCCTTGTTTCTGACTTGCAGGAGATAACATATCTTTTATCTGTATTCTCAGATGAGCTTTCTCAAGTAGATAACATTATTGAGCGGAAAGATATGGGCAAGCAGAATGAAGAATTTTGTGTTTCTACAGAAAATAATGTTGAGGATAGAGGCAAAAGCCTATGTCATCAGGATGGAGTGCAATCTTTTCATGTTTTATATCCTGTTATCAGTAAATTCTTTCCAAATTTGAAGGAAGAATTTGTTGCTTTTGGTGAAACTATATTGGAAGCAGTTGGTTTGCAATTGAAATTTCTTTCAGCCTCTATTGTGCCAGATCTGATGTGCTGGTTTTCTGATTTATGCTTGTGGCCATTTGTTCAAAGTAACAATATGAACAAGCCAGAGTGTTTCAAAGGTTTTGTTGCTAAGAATGCGAAAGCCGTCATTCTGTACATTCTTGAAGCCATTGTAGTTGAACACATGGAAGCAATGGTTCCAGAAATACCTAGAGTGGTGCAAGTTCTTGCATCCCTATGTAGGACTTCATATTATGATGTGTCGTTTCTCGACTCCATTCTGCAATTGTTAAAGCCTATTATAGCTTATTCCCTCCATAAGGTGTATGATGACGAAAACCCATTAGTGGACGATTCATGTGGTAGTTTTGAATCTTTATGCTTCGGTGAACTCTTTAACAATATAAAGCATGGTGATGAGAATCAAGCTACTCCGATGGAAAAAGATAAAACCCGGGCGCTAACAATATATGTTCTTGCATCCATTTTTGGCGATTTGTCCTTCCATAGGAAAATGGAACTCTTGCAGTCCACCATACTATGGGCAGATTTTGCTTCATTTGAAGATACAAATTCTTTTCATGATTACATTTGTGCATATCAGGTTCTCATGGAAAACTGCAGAGACCTACTGATTGCTACTTCAAAAGTTTGGGGTGTTATTCCCCTGAAAATTTCCCCAGATTCTGATACTAGCATTAGCACTATTGATGATTTTTCCAGGTCCTGGTTTCTCAATGATATATGCAACCCCTCCTCTCCCACAGAAGTGTCAGACAAGCCTCAAGAGGATAGCGATGCAGTTGCGAATGTCAGTCCAAAGGTTTTTCATTTGAATTTGGAAGAAATTAAAACTTTATCACAAGACCTAGAGGCCATCATTTTGAAACTCTACCCAACCTTGGAACAATGCTGGAAGCTACATCATAAATTGTCCAAGAAACTGGCACTTACATGTGCTGAATGCTTGTTGTACTCACAGTGCTTACGGTTGATTGCTGAGAGAGTTTCCGCCTCTTCAGGAGTAGAAAATCTCCCTCCTAGTGAATATCTTGATGAGTTCCCAGATTTTTGGAGGACCAGTCTTGAAGGACTCTCTGAAACGATCTTGATGCTTCAGGAAAAATATTTTTGGGAGGTTGCATCTGTATTGCTCGGCGCACTCCTGGGGGTACCTCGGTATTTTCGTCTGGATAATGTGATTGGTGCTATATGCTTGGCAATTAAAAACTTTTCTAAAAGTGCACCAAACATTTCTTGGAGACTATTAACTGACAAACTGATACAATTGCTGTTTGCAAGAGGCATCCATAATCTATGTCGAAATGAAGCTCCTCTTGTTGATCTGTTTTGTGCCATGCTTGCTCATCCGGAGCCTGAACAACGATATATTGCATTAAAACACTTGGGCAGACTTGTGGGCCAAGATGTTGAAGGTGGAATGCTTCTGTCCCTGAAGACTGAATCTATTAAAGCTTCATCAGAACCTATTTCTGGTTCTGAGAGGATTTTATCTGCTGTGGTTACAGCCACATGGGATAATGTAGCATTGATGGCGTCATCTGACACATCACAGCTCCTAAGAACAAACGCAACAGCACTTCTTATAAACTTCATACCATTTGCTGAGAGGTGTAAATTGCAGTCGTTTCTTGCGTCAGCTGACAGTGTTGTTGAATGTTTGACGTCTCTTGCACAGCCAACATGTTATGGCCCACTGACACAATTCTCTTTAGCGCTAATCGCCAGTGTTTGCCTTTATTCTCCATCTGAAGATATTTCACTGATTCCAGAAAGTATTTGGAGAAATATTGAAACTCTTGGAATGTCTAAAACTGGTAATTTGCTTCCAGAAAAATTATTTTGTTACTGTTACCTGTTAGATTTAAAGGTTTTAGACTACTATATTTCCCTTTTTATTGTTTTTTTGTAGATAAGTATTGTACTTACCTTGAGAAAAAGGCTTGTGAAGCACTGTGTAGACTTAAAAGCGAAGGAGAACAGGCTAAACAGGTATTGCAGTCAAATCAGCTGTTTCAAATGGTTTTCTGTAGGAATGATGTGTGAGAAAGTATGTGTTATATGTGCACTATTTTTCAGTGAATTATCGACACCTGGGCCAGTGTTTCTTCATTAGTTCTTTACTGTTAACTCATCTTAGTTTTACCTATCTCATTCTTCATTTATTTTTGTTGAATTTAGTTCCTAAAGGAGGTGCTTTCGTCAAGTTGTCCAAAGCAGCAACCCCATGATTTTGTAATGACCAGAGAATCCATTCTTCAGGTATCCATTATTGTGCACTTGCCCTCTGATTTAACTTATTGTTCATCCATGTTTACTAGTTCCTTGATGTTGTGCATTGGGCTGCTTTATTCTTAAATTTAACCTTAGTTTTGTGTGTTTCTTGGAAATGAGCATGCTTTGCTATTTCAAAAACCTGACTTGAATTTCTGCTTAAAGATATGGGATCTGAGAAAATAGAAATCTAGCTTGAGACCAAATTTTCTGTCTAGGTCAATAGTGTAGAAGAAGATTTTTTTGGGTGATAATTGTTTTGCAATTTCCATCTGAAGAATAGTTTATTTTACCTAACTGTAAAACCGTATATGTACTCTTTTTTCTCACTCCAATCTCCATGCAAAGTTGACAGAATTATCTGAAGAGTGATTACGATACTCTTGTTTCCAGTCGTTACCGACATTTAAATAAGAGAATCACAAGAGTTCAAATAAAAGAGAAATGAATACTCCATTACTACTTTTTATGCAAATGAATTTAAAGTTCACTTGTTAGTTGTCTTCATATTTCATTATGGTGCGACTTACATATTTTTGCAGGTTATTGGAAATTTGACGTCTGCCAAATCTTACTTGGATTTCTTCTCAGATGAAGCTAAACAAAAAACCATGGTCAGCTTTGGCACCCTAATGGCTGTTTAACTTGGTCAATTTAATTGAACAATAATTTCTTATATTTTGCTTATTAGGAATTGGAAGAAGCTGAAATGGAAATGGAACTTCTACAAAAAGAGGCACTATCGGATTCATCTTTCGACTTCCAAGATTGGCGTCAATTACCATTTTTGTCCAGTAATGTCAATAATGGAACTGATATGCCTTTTCCTTGAAATCAAAATGACATTGAATGTTAGCTATTTAGAACTGGATAAAAGATTACTCCCTCCTATTCAAAACTTTAGACTTGTGCACACATATTAAGAAAATTAATGACTTCTTACTCTACCCCTAACTAATTGTATACATTAAAAATTATTACTCCTATCTAAGTTATTATTAATTACTCCAGTTTGAGGGTAATTTAGGAAAAAGTGTAATTAATTTGCATTGAAAAGTGCAAAGCGTCATGTAAAGAAAATGAAAGGTCAAAACGTCATATATTATGAATAGGAGGGAGTATTTTTTACAGTACTTTACAAGGCTAAGTTTTTTCACCTTACAGTTTACTTCCAACTAGTTTCTTGTGCAAAATTCACATATATTATTTTTCTTTGCAGCCTATGCAAAGGATGATCACCGATTGCAGCATATCAAAGACAAAATTAAATCCATGTAAGTGCTACTAATACATATTGTTACGTCCATTATAGATATGTTGATTGCCAGAGTTCCAAAATTTGGATTTCTCTCAAGTTAACTTCAAGCTGAATGCTGATAGCTTCGAGGATTCAAGTTTAAATTCCATTCTCTCACCCCCCCTTTTTTACCAGAGAAAAGGCTAAATTCAAGGAAGAAATAGTAGCTCGCAGGCAACAGAAGCTTCTTTTGAGGCGAGACCGTCAACAATTTTTAGAAGAAGCAGCTTTACGAGAAGCAGAACTCCTTCAGAAACTTGATAGGTTTTCATCTTTTCACAGATTATCTTTTGTACAGTATATAGAATAATTATATGCCGTGAAAATCCTGCCTTTTCGTCTATCAGGGAGCGAGTGAGTGAAGCTGAATTGGAGCTTGAGAGACAGCAGTTGCTGGAGCTTGAGCGAGCAAAAACTAGAGAATTAAGGCACAATCTTGATATGGAGAAAGAAAAGCAAGCACAGGCAAGGATTATTATACACTTTGGTTTAGACTCAGCAACAGATCTGCTGCTAACTACTTTTGGTGGTTGATGAGTCATCATTAATTTTCATTCTGAATGCTGAGCTTGAAATGCCACCTCATTGTTTGGTCTTCTTAAAAATATGCCACCTGATAGTTTAATTCCTTTAAAGTAAAGCACCTTGATAAAAACTAATGATTTTTTTATGTAGAGAGACCTCCAGCGGGAACTCGAACAAGTGGAATCTGGAATCCGACCATCGAGACGAGAATTTTCATCCTCCAATCATAATAAGTAAGACTGCTCTTATTTATATTCCATCATCGAATTTAAACTGTGTATCGCTACACTGGATCTGATTTTGCTTTATTCAATGAGATTTTTTCTTATAGAAAAATGAGAAATTAATGTACATAAAGCTTCTTCGTGAATCTGCTTATATCTCGGGCTTTCTAATTTTACTCAATAATAGCATGCTTTGTAAGTGGAGATTCAGTTCTGCCTTGTTATGCCTAAACCCTAAGGGGGACTTTTGAGTCCATTTTAAGACCTATAATTGTATTTTAGTTATTTAATAATTTGCATGGTCAGAGTGTCGGACAGTTACATTGCTTGAAAGAATAAATTCCAACCTGTAAGTAAGAAGGCCATGGTTGATAAATAACAGCTACACAATAAGCTTTTTATATGCGTTGGGTCAAGACATTTTTGTCATTTATATTTAATATTCTTCTTCAAGTTGTGAAAGAACCTTGAGTTTGTATGATGTGTTTTAGCAGTAGAGCACGAGATAGGTTCCGTGAAAGAGATAACAGCCGGGAAGGGAACGAAGGCAGCTTGAGAGGAAGCAATCGTGGTGATACAGTTGGTGCTAGTACAACATCATCGGTTGTTAGGGTGCCCACGATTCTGCAATCTCGTGATGATAGTGGTAGCTTTTACGAAGAAAGTATTGATGGGGGTGACACTGCAAGTGTTGGGGATCCAGAGCTGGATGGTTTTGGATCTGCAGGTCAGAGGTATGGATCCAGCAGCAGGGGTGGTACCAAATCGAGGCAGCAGGTCATTGAGAGGAGAGAACGGGATGGTGGGAGACGCGAAGGTAAATGGGAGCGCAAACACTAGACTAGAGTAGAAGAACAAGTCTTCAGCTTTGTTGTATGTATGTATGTCTTGTCTTATGATATAAACTATACCTTGTAGATTGATTTTCTGTGTCATGATTAGTCAAGACCTTATAATTTACCCATATCAGTGTATAAATCGTTTTTCATAAGACGACTCTTGTGTAGAATCTTGGCGGTGACTTATCTTTTCAAGTTTCAACGGTAGGTTTAAATAAAAGTTGAATTGCATGTATTATTATAAAAAGAAAAAAAAAACATTCTTGTATCTTTCAAACTTTTTTTTTTTGACAGGATATCTTTCAAACCTAGCCAAAGCATAATAGATTTTACCATTTGATATTATACTAAAAATATGTATTTGTATTGTGTACAAGTTTTAAGAAAATCTGATTATTTATGTAAAAAGTGAAAGTTTGTAGATGGACATAAAAGATAAAATAAAGTGTTGTTATTTGATTCGAGATTGTTAGTAATAAAGACTTTATTCAGGTAAGGAGATTAGTGAGCCAGGGACGGCTAGACGTTGAGCATAAAAGATAAAGTAAAGTGATGTTATTTGATTTGAGATTGTTAGTAATAAAGACTTTATTCAGGTAAGGAGATTAGTGAGTCAGGGACGGCTAGACGTTGAGCATAAAAGATAAAATAAAGTGATGTTATTTGATTCGAAATTGCTAGTAATAAAGACTTTATTCTGGTAAGGAGATTAGTGAGCTAGGGACAGCTAGACGTTGAGCATACTGGAGCATCTAACGAGAACTCAGCAACGCTGTTCAGAGATGGAGCATATAACTTTGATAGGAATATGTCGGTTTTGTTGTGTTTTCAGGTATGTGGGGGATCATTATCGGGGGATGCCATAGAATTGAATCACCTGGTTCGGTCTTGGGAGTGGAATTGGCGGTCGTAGCGGCAGGACTGAGGGCATGCTTTCGGAGGGGAGTCCAACGAATCAGGATACGCTCCGACTCCAAGGAGGCTGTTGCAGCAATTCTCAAGAAGTCGAAGTATGCAGGGTTTGAATCTAGCTATGTGGAGGATATTCGGTCAAGGATGGAGGACATCGTAGTGTGCGATGTAGCTTACGTCCCTAGAAGCGAAAACAAGATTTCACATAGACTAGCTGTTTTTACGTACGATTCACTTGTTTCTCATGATTGGAATGGCGATGAATTCCTAGGATGGTTAGGAAGAGGGCTGGTTGTTTAGGCCCATCCGTCCTCTTAAGAAAAAAATTGAATCAATTTAATAAACAAAGTAACTAGCTTAAATATATGATTAAAAACTAAAAAAATATATCTTGTTGTGAAACAACTTAAACTTATAACTTTGTATGTAAAAGAGAACAATATGTAAAAGGAGTATATAAATATTTGATTCAACTTCAAGTGATTACTATAACATTTGCACCCCTATTTATAGGTCCCAATACAAGCTTGGGAAGATGAAATGAGAGGTGCACTATAAATGTAGGTACATGAACAACCAAAGGACACATAGTGGGTATTAAGGAGGAAGTAATGGACATTCATACAAATAAATATTATTCATAACACTCCCCCTTGAATGTCCAGTAGATAAAATTATGTCTTGTTAAAATCTAATGAGAAGAAACGTGTATTAACTCCCCCTGATGATTACATCACTTCACATCCTTAAGACGACGCACTCCAATTTTGTACCTCAATTTCTCAAATGTTGAAGTAGGTAAAGACTTGGTAAATAAATCTGCCAAATTATCACTTGAACGAATTTGTTGCACACTGATGTCACCCTTTTGCTGAAGATCGTGAGTAAAGAAGAATTTAGGATCGATATGTTTTGTCCTATCACCTTTGATAAATCCTTCGGCTAGTTGGGCAACACATGCAGCATTGTCTTCATAAATCACCGTTGGATTATCTTTCTCTGAGTTTAATCCACACTGCCTGCAAATATGATGTGTGACGGAACGCAACCAAACACATTCACGACTTGCCTCGTGAATTGCTAGGATCTCTGCATGGTTAGATGAAGTAGCAACTAGAGTTTGTTTAACAGAACGCCATGAAATAGCTGTACCTCCATATGTGAACAAATAACCTGTTTGAGATCGAGCTTTGTGCGGGTCTGATAAGTAGCCTGCATCTGCATAACCAACTAAACAAGGTTCTGATGAGTTTGAAAAATATAAACTCATATCCATTGTTCCTCTAAGGTATCGAAAAACGTGTTTAACACCATTCCAATGCCTACGAGTTGGAGAAGAACTATATCTTGCTAATAAATTAACAGCAAATGATATATCAGGCCTTGTGTTGCTAGCAAGATACATTAGTGCACCTATTGCACTCAAATATGGTACTTCTTGACCAAGCAATTCTTCATTTTCTTCGCGGGGTCGAAATGGATCTTTCGCTACATTCAGTGACCGCACAACCATATGTGTGCTTAAGGGATGTGCTTTATCCATATAAAACCGTTTCAACACTTTCAAAACATAAGTAGATTGATGCACAAAAATCCCACTATCAAAGTGTTCAATTTGAAGACCCAAACAAAATTTTGTTTTACCAAGATCCTTCATTTCAAATTCCCTCTTGAGGGAAGCCACGGCCTTTGATAACTCTGTAGGAGTCCCAATGATATTCAAATCATCAACATATACAACAATAATCACATATTCACATCCAGATCTTTTAATAAAAACACAAGGGCATATAGGATCATTGTTATACCCCTCCTTAATCAAGAATGCACTCAAACAATTGTACCACATGCGACCAGATTGTTTTAATCCATATAAGGATTTGCTCAACTTGACTGAATATATGTTTTGAGAATTCTCGTTTTTCATTAAAGGTACCTTTAATCCCTCAGGGATTGTCATGTAAATATCTTTCTCTAATGAGCCGTACAAATAAGCTGTAACGACATCTGTTAGACGCATTTCAAGTTTTTCTTGCACTGCCAGACTTATTAAATAACGAAAAGTTATTTCATCCACCACAGGAGAGTAAGTCTCCTCATAATCAACACCTGGCCTTTGGGTAAAACCTTGTGCGACAAGCCGGGCTTTATACCTCACGATTTCATTTTTCTCATTTCTTTTTCGCACGAATACCCATTTATGCCCCACGGGTTTTATACCATTAGGTGTACGGACAACAGGTCCAAAAACTTTTCGTTTAATAAGAGATTGCAATTCTGCACTTATTGCGTCTTTCCACATTGGCCAATCATCTCGTTTCCTACATTCATCAATAGACGTAGGTTCAGGATCCTCATCATCTTCCATTATATTGAGCGCTACATTATATGCAAAGATATCGTCGACGTCGATTTCATTTCGGCTCCATCTTTCTCCTGTTCTGACATAATTGATCGATATTTCATCATTTTTAGGCGCCTGAAATTTATCAATGACTTCAATATCATTTTCTGGGACTTTAAGTAGTGTGTCAGATTTTTCAACAGGAGTGTTCACATTATGGCCATCCTCATTTGCTCCTTTTCTTTTTCGAGGATTTTTGTCTTTGGAACCGAGAGGTCTACCACGCTTCAGGCGTGCCGTAGATTCATTTGCAATGGAAGACGGTCCTTCAGGGACATCAATTCTGTTAGGAGCATTAGCAGCTGGAATATGAGATTTTGTAACTCTTTTAAGGTCAGTAAATGCGTCTGGTAGTTGATTCGCAATCTTTTGCAAATGAATTATCTTTTCAACTTCAAGTTCACATTGTTTTGTACGAGGATCCATGCAATTCAATGATAATTCATTCCAAGAAATATTCTTTGCCAGCTGCTTACTTTCCCCCCCTAATGTTGGAAAAATTGTCTCATCAAAATGACAATCGGCAAACCTTGCCGTGAATAGATCTCCGGTCAATGGTTCTAAATATTTAATAATAGACGGAGATTCGTACCCAACATATATCCCCATTCTCCTTTGGGGACCCATCTTTGTACGTTGTGGTGGAGCAATCAGTACATATACAGCACATCCAAAAGTTCTTAGATGGGAAATATTTGGTTCCTGACCTTGAACCATTTGTACGGGGGAAATGCTATGATAACTTGTTGGTCTGATGCGCACAAGTGTTGCCGCATGCAATATAGCATGACCCCAAGCTGAAATGGGGAATTTAGATTTCATCAATAATGGTCGGGCAATCAATTGAATACGCTTTATAAGCGATTCAGCAAGACCGTTTTGTGTATGGACATGAGCAACTGGATGCTCAATATGTATTCCAATTGATAAGCAATAATCATTGAAAGCCTGGGATGAAAATTCACCAGCATTATCAAGACGGATTGTCTTAATTGCATTATCAGGAAACTGTGCTCGCAATCGTATTATTTGTCCCAATAATTTTGCAAAAGCCAAATTGCGAGATGACAATAAGCATACATATGACCACTTAGTCGATGCATCAATCAAGACCATAAAATACCTAAATGGTCCACTTGGCGGATGTATAGGTCCGCAAATATCCCCTTGAATTCGTTCCAAGAATATAAGATTTTCATGCTCAACTTTAGCTGGTGACGGTCTTACAATTAATTTCCCTTGTGAACAAGCAGCACATGAAAATTCATTGGGATGTAGTATTTTCCGATTTTTCAATGGATGCCCACATGAATTTTCTACAATTTTTCGCATCATTATGGAACCGGGATGGCCCAACCGGTCATGCCAAACATTAAATTCGGTAGTAACCTTTTGGTTTACTACGGCATAAATTTCAATTGTTCTTATGCTCGTGCAATATAAACCCGAGGACAAAGCGGGTAACTTTTCCACCATACATTTCTTTCCCGCAACAATTGTAGTAATATTAAGATACTCAATATTTCCTTCTTTCGTAGTCTCAAGATGATATCCATTCAAACGAATATCTTTAAAACTCAATAAATTTCTTTGAGACTTTCCAGAGAATAAGGCATCATTTATAATGAATTTTGTCCCTCCGGGTAATTGAATAGTGGCTCTTCCAAAGCCTTCAATTATTTTTGTACAACCGGATATTGTATTTACATTAGCTTCTCCCCAATTTATATTTGAGAAGTATTTTTTATTGTTGAATATAGTGTGCGTAGTAGCACTATCCACGAGACATAGATCTCCATCTTCTTCCTTGAAAGTTGATGTTGCCATACCATTTTCCATTTCTTATAAAAAAACAAAAGAAATACATAGTAAGACATTTAAAATTTAATTGTTTTATTTTATTTTTAAGGTAAATGAAAATGTAATAGTCACTCATATTATAAAGGACAAAAATATTAAGACATTGCATAACATAAGAAAGGTAAATGAAAATGTAATAGTCACTCATATTATAAAGGACAAAAATATTAAGACATTGCATAACATAAGAAAAACAAACATTACATAATAGATTATTGAAAAGAAATTATGATTGAGTATTAGAACAATTTAATTTCCACCTTCAGGGTGGGTAAGGTAATCAGCAACATCCAATTGTGTTATGTCAAACATCTCATTATCAAACTCACTATTCACAAAATTTGTTTCAACCTTTTTCTCTTTTCCCTTGATCGATTCTTGATATGGGTTAATGAGATGCTTAGGCGTGCGACATGTCCTAGACCAATGTCCATTCGCCCCACATCGATGACAAGTGTCATATTTGGGCTTTGTATCAAGTGAGTCATTCTCTTTCCTTTGATATTCAAAAAATTGTTTTCCTTTGTGGGGGCCTTTAAAGTTCTGACGGGAATTATGATCATTTTGAAATCTGCCTCGGCCAAATCCACGTCCTCGGCCACGTCCAAGTCCCCGACCCCGTCCACGTCCACGTCCCCTTCCACGACCGTTATAGGAATCGTGATTATTATAGAATGAGACAACATTCATTTCGGGGAGTGGAGCAGAACCAGTTGGACGAGATTCATGATTTTTCATCAAAAGCTCATTATTTTGCTCAACCACCAAAAGACATGAAATTAGTTCAGAATATTTAGTAAAACCCTTCTCACGATATTGTTGTTGCAAAAGCACATTAGAAGCATGAAATGTGGAGAATGTCTTTTCAAGCATATCATCATCAGTAATATTTTCTCCACATAATTTTAATTGAGAAGTAATTCTGAACATAGCTGAGTTATACTCACTCACTGATTTATAATCTTGCAATCTTAAATGCAACCAATTATAACGAGCCTTTGGCAAAATCACTGTTTTTTGGTGATCATACCTTTCTTTAAAATTCGTCCACAATTCAAGTGGATCTTTCACAGTGAGGTACTCAGTTTTTAATCCTTCATCAAGATGGTGGCGAAGGAAAATCATGGCTTTAGCCTTATCTTGATTAGATGCTTGATTTGCCACTTTTATGGAATCTCCAAGACCCATGGCATCCAAATGAGCTGTCGCCGCCTGCCTCTGACGCTGCCCTCTCCCTCTTTTCTGTCGTTTTTTTTCCTGCAAATTAAATCCTCCCACCCCACCCTACTAATCCACCCTCCCCTAAACCCCTGCACCTCACTGCCCACCATCCAACCCTCCCCCACCCAAAAAATCGTGCGGTAACAGGTTCTCAATTTATCAACGAGACTGTATATGATCGAACCTGGTGCGTTGAAATTTATAAAAAAAAAAATCTAAGATTACCAAGTTTTTTTTTTCCTATAAAAAGTGTTTGTTTAATTGGACCAATCCATCCGTTGAAATTTATAAAAAAAAAAATCTAAGATTACCAAGTTTTTTTTTCCTATAAAAAGTGTTTGTTTAATTGGACCAATCCATCCGTCTTTAATGGGCTAGGGAAGCACCGGCCCGTTAACCTTCCACTGCAAGGAATGAGAGATTTTCGTACCTTCGCATGGACCACATGACCCAATTCTTCGCTTGGACCGGGGCGGGCCAGGTAGTCGCTGCCTTGGCCCAGGCAGTTGTTTTGGCCCAACATCCAAACACTTTGATGCCCCCATTTGGGTTACAAGCCATCATTACAAGGCTCGGCAATACAACAAGATACTTCTTATCCATATAAATGAAAATGAATGTTTTTTCTGTTTCGATGTGGGATATCTCTTCAATCAAAACTTTCTCACATATTTTGTCAATTACATTTCAACAAATCATTAAAAAAAAAACACTTGATACTTTGTAGAATTTTACATTGATCTCATTATTTATTTATATCCGACCATGTTTTTATATGTGTTTATGCAAAGTATAGAACAAGAATATCTAATTTCACATTCAAACCGTTGTAAACAACCACAAATTAACTCTCTATCTTCATTCAAACAAATATATGATTAATAAGATACAATGTGTAGCCAAAAAAAAAAGGAAGTAGAGACATTAGCATGTGCTTGCAAACATAAATGTATATGACATTGGGACTATAGAGTGTCGTCATTATGTTGTTATTCTTCAAATAACTAAAATTATATTCCATATTCTATCATTATCTAGCTGCATATTTCTATATATTCCATTGCACTTGCACACGAGATAATTCATAATATAATATTTCCATTCAAATAATACTAACAAAAGCATTAATTTAAAGCAAATACAATGCAACTAAAACTTAGTTTTTTTTAAGACCTCTGCTAGTCCTTGGTGTAGGTGTAGCAGTATATGGTTTAAACGGCCTAACACCACCACAATTTCTTTTTCCGCTTGTCATTAGTCGTGGCGTTGGTGTCTTGAAGACGAACATTATCACCGCAGATCAAATTAAACAACCATATCAACAGTCGTAAAATCTTTCGCAAGAATTTTGCTAAACAATTTGGTTGCCTTATAGGACCACTAGTGCTTGAAACATAGCATACTGCCTCTCTCCAAATTGGAAAATCATCGTCCCCATACTGTGAACGAGCAGGGCCATCGTCTTCTTCAAGTGGCGGCATAAAATCAGTCGTATCACCAAGACGTTCAATAACTTGTTCACGAGTGAAGCGAGGGCTGATATTGCCAGGAACTCTATTGAACTCATTATTCTTACTCGACATAATTGTGGCCTTAAGAGCATTAGCACTTCCACTGTCATCAAAAAGTAACACACACTCACTCCTATGCCTTGACAGTGCAACAATGCTCATACCTGGTATCTGAAAAATGGAACTATCACTCCACAAAACAACCAACTTAACTTGCTCAAAAGTGGAACCTTGATTAGCACGGACAGTAACTTTCTCACCAGTTTTAGAACTATGACCAAACAGATTCCTTTTGAACAATTAAAGGTGCAAGATTTGTATCCTTAGCACTAGCAGCCTCCGGAAACTTGACAAACCCCCTTGTCAAATGTAAAACATACAAATAAACAACAAGTGCAAATGCAGGCACCCTAGAACTCTGTACACCTGAACACCTTCTAAGTATAAAAACAAGAATGCTAGTGTAATTGACTGACTCTTTAGCAATGTCCAAACCATAATTCACAGCAGAATTGAAGTCATCAGATCGAACACCAAAATAACGTAAATCATGCATCCTAATCACACCTCTCCTCGCGTCAAAGGATGCATGAACATCAAGAATGGACGTCGTTTTGAGGTAATCGGGTATTTCAAGATGCCTAGCAACACAAACCATCAAAGTTAAGCAACTTAAAACATTAATTTCGGACAGTGGGGGAAAGAGGAAATTAACCTACTGCCGGATGACAATATGAGTGGTAGAGATGGAGATACAAGAAACAGAGTAGGAGTAGGAGTAGGGATTCAAACTCTGCACAACCAACTATATAAGACGCTTCCCCGGTCTGACCTTTCATTTTCTCGCTATCAATATATATGACCACGTTATTTTAAAGGTTTACACTTCAACAAGGATAATTCTTTGCCTTCTGTAGTAGCTTAGTAGTTAGTTATATTTGGCTTGTTGGATGTGAATTGCCTGCTGATGTTTTTACTTTTTTTTTTTTTGGCAAATCACAAGATGAAAGTTGCTGTGTTAATCAGTTGTTGATAATTCAGTTAGATGGGAAGATTTTGACTATGATGCTAGGAAAATTAATCAGTGGCTGATAAATCAGTTAGATGTGAAGGTTTTTGGCTATAATACTGTGAAGATTAATCAGTTGCTGAAAACTCAGTCAGTTAGATGCGAAGGTTTTTTCCTATGATGTTGTGGGGTTTTGCTGATAACGCAGCATGCAATTTTCGTTGCATATGTAAACTCAATTTATTGCATATATTTGTATGTATAATGCATATTCCGAATATTTTTAAATAAAATTAATATTTTAAAACATCTTATTATAAATATATTATTGGGAAAATATCACTTTTGTCACTGAACTTTACAACTTTTCACATTTGGTCACCCACATTTCATCACTATCAAAATTGGTCACTCACTTATTCGTCACTATCAAAATTGGTCACTCACTTATTCTTTCTCTATCAATTTTGATGCTGCTGTTAGAGAATCCGTCATTTACTAACGGAGAAAAGGTTTTGAGCGCCAACTTTAATTTTCCCTCTTTTAATTCTTTAACCCTAAACCCCCAAACCCTTTTTTTTTTTTTTTAAATTTTACTGAATTTATCTTCAATTAATATTACTGGTGAATGGTTAAGAATAGATTATCAAACCCGAATAAGTATAAATGGAGAAATGAATTCTAGTTTCTATTCCCAATCATTATACAAATTCAATATGAAAATCAGTAATTAAAATATTATTCAAAAAAGTCTGAAAAACAGAGTACAAAAGCAAGTCTGAATAATTTTCAACCACAATGAATACAATAATTATAAACCAATAATTTTCAACCACAGTGAATACAATAATTATAAACCATCGAACAACACACCATAATTATAAAAATAGAGTACATAACTAGTACATGACCACCACAATGACTTGCCATCACTCTCACTTGAAATGAAACAAACGTATAAGCAAGAATGGAGTTCGATGCATTTTTATCAGATCCCCCTCCAATAACACGAATTTTTTCGTGCATTTTTAACACGTGTCACTTACTCTTTTATAATTATGGTGTGTAGTTCGATGGTTTATAATTATTGTATTCACTGTGGTTGAAAATTATTCAGACTTGCTTTTGTACTCTGTTTTTCAGACTTTTTTGAATAATATTTCAATTATTGATTTTCATATTGTATTTGTATAATGATTGAGAATATAAACTTATTTCAAAATAGTTAATTATTAGAATTCATTTCTCCATTTATACTTATTCGGGTTTGATAATCTATTCTTAACCACTCACCAGTAATATTAATTGAAGATAAATTCAGTAAAATTTTAAAAAAAATGGATTTGGGAATTTAGGGTTAAGGAATTAAAAGAGGGAAAATAAAAGTTGGCGCTCAAAACCTTTTCTCCGTTAGTAAATGACGGATTCTCTAACAGCAGCATCAAAATTGATAGAGAAAGAATAAGTGAGTGACCAATTTTGATAGTGATGAATAAGTGAGTGACCAATTTTGATAGTGATGAAATGTAGGTGACCAAATGTGAAAAATGGTAAAGTTCAGTGATCAAAAGTGATATTTTCCCTATATTATTCTATTGTATATTATGAAGTATTTTGAGTTATATGCAAAATATTTTTGCATGTCACTGAGAATATATGCAACAATTTTTTGCATGTCACTAAGAATATGCAACAATTTTTTTCTATACGCAACTAATTGATTTCGTGATTTTTGGGAATCGAACTGAGAGATTAGTAAAATTTTTCGATTTTTGAAAAGATAATAAATGGGCGTGATTTTTGAAATTGTGTTTCAGAAATCATTTTTTAAGTCATATATGCAACATATATTTGCATATGTTAATGAGAATATGCAACAATTTTTTGCATATGCATCTAATTGATTCCATGATTTCTGGGAATCGAACTGGGAGATTAATAAAAAAAATTAATTTTGAACGCGATTTTCGATTTTTTTTTACAGATTTCGTTTTTTTATTGTTGACTTTATAATATTAATTTTGCTGAAATTAAATTTTTAAAATTCAAATTTCATTTTAGATTAAGGGTATAGACTGTATAGTTGTATATTTATGTGCTAATTTGACCTTATTTGTAACTCCATAAAAAATTGTCTTTAATTGTAAACACTATAGGTGGATTGTCTATTAGTGTAACTTTCCCATAAGGGATTGATTAAAGGCATTAAAGTGGCAAGAGGAGCTCCGATGATCACTCATTTGCTATTCGCGGATGATAGCATCCTCTTTTGTAAGGCAACTAAGGAGAATTGGATGCAAATTAAAAGAACGCTTGCGGATTATGAAGTAGCCTCAAGATCGCGGGTGAATTTCGATAAATCAATTGTCCTCATCAGTCTGAATATTGTGCCTGAAAATAGGCATGACTTTCATCATACTTTGAACGTCCGGTTCTCGCAAGGGCACCAACTTTATCTGGCCTACCAACATTTTCACTGAGGTAAAAAAAATCTAATTCTCTTACCTGGTGGATAGAATGAAGAAAAAGATTGATGACTGGAAAAATAGGGAGTTCTCAAAGGGTGGGAAATAAGTGCTTATAAAATCAGTGTTGCAGGCAATCCCAACTTATGTCATGTCTTGCTTTCGATTACCTATCCAGATCAGTCAACAATTGGAATCGCTAATGGCGAATTTTTGGTGGGGACAGAAGGAATGAAAACACAAGATACATTGGAGAAGGTGTGAAGACTTGTGTAAACCAAAAGATCAAGGGGGTATGGGATTTAGAAGTTTGATCCAGTTCAATCAAACACTTTTGGCTAAGCAGATTTGACGCTTGATTGACAATCCAGATTCCATGATTGGTAGAACTTTCAAAGCTAAATATTTTAAGCACTCGGATGTGCTAGAAGAGGAAGCTGGGTGCAACCCGTCCTTTACCTAACAATCCTTGATTTCGAGCAAGGAAACTTTACGATGGGGGATAAGGTGGATTTTTGGGAATGTGAATACTATTACATTGCGTAAACATGCATGGGTACACGACCTAAACTGTGGTTTTATCAAATCAAGAATTGCAGCAGGTAATAACATTTCATTTTACCGTAAGAAGAATAAGCAATGTAATGAGGAAATGGTTAGACAGGCTTTCCTCTCCTTTGAGGCGGAGGCAATTCTGAGGACTATGGTGGCAGATGAGGATGAGGAAGATAAAAGATTTTGATGTATGATGAAGAAGGTCGATACACAGTGTACAAGGAGATTTTAGCAGAAGAGAGCATAAGTAGGGATGAATGCTCTTCGTCGACTAGGGAGCATATGTCACGATGGTGGAACTGAATTTGGAAATTGAAGATCCCCTCAAAGGTAAGGATATTTGGATGAAAAATGTGTCTTGATATGATTGCTACCGAAGGCAATTTGGCGCATAGACATATCTCCATTGACGAGGTCTATGGCCTTTGTGGGAATTACTTGCCAAATACAATACATGCAATATTCTCGTGTCCCGAGGTGTAGAAAATCTTGAAAAATCTGGGGATAGGAAAATGGATAAAAGAAGGGTCACATCCACATACATTACAATTCTTGATCAATTTGGATGAACGGGTGGAAAATCTTACATTTGAAGAGATTATTATGGTGGCGTGGAGTATTTGGCGAGAAAGATGCACAGTACTCCATGATGGAAAGAGAGATGCAAAGATAATCAATGATAGGGTGGGGAAAGAGTGCTTACATATATGCTTGATTTTCAAAGAAATGTACATGAGATCTCTAGATCAACGAGGCTCGAGGAGGACACGGACCATAATGATGATCCACGTAAAGCACCGAATTTAGTCATATTGAAAATTGATGGAGCCTTCAATGCAGAAGATCAAAAATATGGGGTGGGTGGTATCATACGAGAGCAGAATGTGGAGGTTATTCGATAATTCTCTAGACGTATTCTACCTCAAAAAAACCCATTAGGAGTGGAGCTAAAGGCTATAGAAATGGGGATGCAAGAGGCTAGGATTTTGGGCTGCAATAAAATTGAGATACAAACTGACTCTCAACAAGCAATACATTTGGTTCTTAAAGGTAAGCGTGGGTTCGGACCGGAGGGTATTTTGGCTTATACGATAAATCAATGAATGACTGAATTTGTAGTATGTAAATTCAAATATCTTCCTCGGCTATGAACCTCAGAGCGCACAATCTCGCACAGTAAGTGGTTCACTTTACCATCTCACATGATTGGCATGGAGTAGTTTCAAAGTAGCTATAGGAGTTCAATCTGCTCGTCGCAAATATATTATCAAGATTTGTACTCCTTCTTGCATTTTTTTAAAAAAAAAACATTACACTTGAATCAATTTAATAACTAAAGTAACTAGCTCAAGCATATGATTGAAAACTCAATTAATTTTCTTACGTTCTTATTTTAGCATTCCAGAAGAAAAAAAAAAGATGGAGTACTTCGTATTTATTTACAATATTAAAAATTGATATTAAAAAAGGAGTTGGTCTGCTATGAACTTGAACATCCAAACACCTTGATACCCCCTTTTGGGTTACAAGCCATCATTACAAGGTTCAACGATACAACAAGATACTTCTAACCTATATAAATGAATATGAATGTTACTTCAATTTCGATGTGGGATATCTTTCTAACCAAATTTTTCTCTCACATATTTTGTCAACTACATTTCGACACATCATATACAAAAACACTCAATACTTTGTAGAATTTTACATCGATCTCAATATTTATTCATATTTTTATACGTGTTTATACAAAGTATAGAATAAGACGATCTAATTTCACACTCAAACCGTTGTAAAACAACCACAAATTAACCCCTTATCTTCATTCAAACAAATATATATGATCAATAAGAAATAATGTGTAGCCAAAAATAGAAAGAAAGAATAGCCACAACATGTGCTTAAAGTGCATTGAAGTATATCATCAATGTACCTCATATATCATTAACTGTCACAATATGAAAATTATCGCTAAAAATTTTGATCTTATTTTCATCGAAATGACGAACTCTAACTCCTCGAAATTTAGACTTAGATCCCCATAAAGTGGCTGACACCCCAGTGGAGGTCAATGCTCCTAAGGACCCGAATGTTGCTAGTGGGTACCAAATATGCCCTAAAGTAGAGGATCTGTTATCACCCTAACTACTTGTTATACCTAGTCAAAGAGGTCAATCTTTGACAAGTCAATCCTAGTCACCATCTTACGTGGCGAGGACCAGTCAACAGTCGTGCGACGACTAGTCAACAAGACCAAGAAAATGTAATAGATTTAATGTATTTAATATGTTTAAGTGCTCGTCCAAAGATGTTGGCGAGCACTCTCTTAGTTAGCTGCTCGCCCAAGTATGTGGCGAGCACGTGCTTATTCTTAGTTAAGATGTTTTAAGTGTTGAAGTCTTGGGAGACAACATGGAGCGTGGCGACCACTCTCCTCGACGGCCCACCGGCGACCACCATGGCCCAGCTCCTCGGCATCTCGGCGAGGACGAGCACCAGAGGCGGTTTAGCATTAAATGCGCCATCAAATCACCTTTTCGGGCAGAATGAAGGCCCAATCTGGAGGCTCCACGTGTAAAGGGCGGGCAGCCCTCGAAAAGCAGTATATAATGCCCATTTGGGCTCATTTGTAAGACAAGTGAAAGATTCCACAAAATCTCCCTACCCAAAGCAATAAACTCTCCCAAGCTTCTAAAGCTTTAGCTTCTCCAAGAAGCTATATCTTGTGTTCTTGTGTGTTCTTCATCAAGTTCATCACAAATCATCACTTTAATCCATATAAACACGTAATAACCCCCGTTTAATTATATATGTTTGTATCGTGCTAAGCACAGTCCACATCCAAAGTCAACCCGTTTATAGTGCATACAACATTTGGCGCTAGAAGGAGGGGACCTTTTACGTGTTCTATCATCAAAGTTTCGTCCGATCAACGAGCGATCGGTTAGCAAACTCCCTGTTTCAAGCTTTAATCGGTATATCTACCGTTTAGAGCATCATCTACGATCTTTACTGTTCTTCGTGTTCTTGAACATTTTCAGTTTTTCGTAGCATATTTTGGAGTTTGATCTCCCTGTATTTGTGTTTTCAAGCTTCTTTTGTTGTTGCTTTACTAAGACTAGTAGTTGTAATAGCACGTTCTTCTGCGTAAGAACTTTAATCTTTCGTTTTTTAGATTATTTCTTTGTAATTTAAGAAGAGACACTCTTTAAACGATGTCTCAGCATACTCCACCACCCGGAGGGAACGAGCACCCTCCGGCTCCGGCAAATCCTTTTGCAAACCTGAACATGGGGGATATTATGAATGACCCCCAACACTTGAAAGATTTTTCAGACTTCCTCCTGGAGAAGAGGAGGCAGAACGAAAAGGAAGAGCTCGAGAAGGCCAAAGATCGGGCTTTCGTCGAGGCTCGTAAGAACAGGGGGAACGAGGATGATCGTTCCTACCACTCACATTCTGCTCACCCCCAAGATAAGGGCAAGAATAAAGTTGGCGAGCACTCCCACAATAGCCATACGGGAGACTCACAAAGAAATTCGGTGTTCAACCGAATGAAAGAAAATGATGGAAGGGCTCCTCGCCGAGTACCTTTCAACGTAGATGGCCGACCGCATAAGGCCGACCACCACCATCGCACTGACCGAGGAGAGCAGGGCGACAGGGTCTCAGCTCTAGATCGAGTGGGACCAGGAAAGGGTTCGCGAACTCCAGCCAAGAGTTATCGCAGCCACCATTCTGACAGGCACTCGCCCAGGCGATCACATCATGATGATCACCCGGCCAATTCCCATGGGAGTCGACGTGCCGAGAACGTCATCCCACGAGCTCAAATTGCCGAGGAGGGGCAAATCGCCCAATTCCTCGAAACTCAAAAAGTAATGAAACAAGAGATGGACGCTCTGCGAGCAGAGGTGGTCGCCTCGAAGCAAGGGACCACACTGCCGATCAGTCTGCCCGCACCTCCACTAAGTGTTGCAATCCTTACAGCCCCCATTCAGAGAAAGATCCAAATGCCCTCCATGACGGCATATGACGGGATGTCCGACCCCAGAGTACACTTGTCCAAGTACTCCAACTACATGGCCTCAATCGGGGCAACGGACGCAACACAATGCAGAAACTTCTCCCTAACATTGGGAGACCGGGCTCATCGATGGTATACAACTTTGAGTCCCGGATCTATCACTTCTTTCCTTGAGCTGGGACATCACTTTCTGACCTACTATGGGTCTATTGCTGCTCGCCCAGCCTCAAAGCAACGTCTGGCGAACGTCCGCCAATCCCTGACTGAATCAGGCAAAGACTTCATCGAGCGCTTCGATAGGCTGGTGATCGATGGGGAGGCCGTGAATGATGAGACGAAGCTGATCTCAGCGGTTTCCGGTCTCAGGATAGGTACCAAGCTTTGGGAATCTATCCATCTTACTTTCCCCAGTTCTTATGCGGATTTCCGCACGAGGGCTGGAAACTTCATTCAGATGGAGGAAATAATGGACGCTGCCAAGGCTAACGAGCAGCCTGACACGTCCAAGAGAGTGTGGCCTAAGAAAAATACTAACACTGGGGAATCTTCCCAGCCCAAGAAGGCGACCACTCAAGCTGGCAGTGCTCGCCCAGCGAACTTCAGGCCATTCGAGGAGGCACCTGAGATCATCCAATTCAGGGAGGCCCTCACCGTGGATCCTAGGGGCATCTACGACGCGATAAGGGGGAAAAATCTGCTCCCCCAAGCAAAGCCCATGCATACGAGCGATGCAAATCTTGATGGTAGTAAATTTTGCAACTACCACAACTCCGTCGGCCACCACACCAATGGGTGCCGAGACTTGGTGAGAAATCTTTTCAAACTTTACAATGAGGGTAAGCTCACCCAATTCATCAAGTCCGGAGGTGGCAACGGCGACAACAGGGGCAAGAAGCGTCGCGACGACAGCGGCGGCGACCTGCGCCAACAATTGAACCGCCCCAAGTTAACTCCTCCCATGCCAAAAAATGTTACTGGCGACATCGACAATCTGGGCCAAGACTGCCTTGTGATAGAGGGACCCTTGGGGGGAACTCAATCTGGAGTCGCTCTGTCTGTTCGCCGGGCTCAGGGCGAACAGCGAGCACTCAACAATGTGCACCAGGTGTGCGTCGCTCCTACTGCCGAGAAGCCTCCTTCTCATCAAATCCGTTTCACGGACGACGACCTGAACGGCGTGGTGCAGCCAAACAATGATGCGTTGGTCATCACGGGGAAGATAATGGGAACCATCGTCCATCGGATGATGGTCGACACTGGATCATACACCAACATCCTTTTCAAGCATACTTTGGATGCTCTCGGTGGATATGCAGATTACATCGAGCCTTGCGACGATATAATCGTAGGGTTCGGGGACACGCGCAACCTTCCCATAGGGAAAATCAGACTAACTTTGGACTTGGCATCGTCAAAAGAGCCTGAAATGCACCATGCTAGGCAGCTCGACTTCTTGATCATCGACATGCCATCATCCTACAACGCGTTCCTAGGCCGACCTTTCTTCAGCGAGTTCAAGGCGGCCGCTTCAACTTATTATTACTGTATTAAGTTTCCATCCCCGGCGGGAGCTATAACCGTTAAGGGCGATCAGACACGGGCGAGGGAGTGTCTCGTCCGTTTTGCCAAACGTCATTCTAAGGAAAGCGCCATGGTTGGAAAGTATATTATGTGTCAAACTCAAACTGAACAAATGAACTACTTGGAGGGTCTTCCTAGCAAGTACAGAAAAATTGAAGTTGGGGAATGCAGTCATCAATCCGACGACCACCAAGTGGGGGCGAACGAGCACGCCTCCATGGAAGTGGACGACCACACCCCAATGGAAATTGACGAGCAGTCAGATCCGGGCGACCAGATCCCCGGCGACCAGTCTCCAGAAAACTTCCCAGATTTGGAGCCTAGGTTAGGCTTTGAGCCAGAATGCGGAATTGAGGACCCTCGTTGGAAGGAGCCTAGAGAGCGGGCAACTTCAGCAGAGGACCTTGAAACCATCAAGTTGAACGAAGCTCGTCCCGAACTCGAAGTATTCATAGGTTCAAATTTACCAGAACATCTGCGATCGGACATGATCGCATTTTTGAAAGAGAACATCGGTGCGTTCGCCTGGTCGCACGAAGATATGGTGGGCATTCCCACGAATCATGCCTGCCACAGACTAAATATTGATCCTACAAAAAGACCCATCACCCAAAAGCGAAGAAAATTTGGGCCGGATAAAAGTGCGGCTTTGGCAGTCGAAATCAAGAAATTGATCGACAACAAGTTAATAGAGAAAACTGGAACTGATCCTGAGTGGTTGGCAAATCCAGTGCTCGTCAAGAAAACGACCGGGTCGTGGAGATTGTGCATAGACTTCACAGATTTAAACGACGCCTGTCCAAAAGATCATTTTCCGATGCCCCACATTGATCACCTAGTGGATAACACAGCGGGGCACGAGATTTTAACCTTCATGGATGCCTTCGCAGGGTACCATCAGATTGCAATGCATCCCGACGACCAGCGACATACGGCCTTCATGACGGCGCGTGATATGTATAGCTGGAAAAGAATGCCTTTCGGTTTGAAAAACGCGGGGGCAACGTACCAAAGACTGGTAAATAAGATGTTTGAAAAGCACATCGGTGAGATGGTAGAGGTCTATATCGACGACATCGTTGTCAAAAGCTTACGAAAAGAAGATCACCTACACCACCTTGCCATGACATTCGATATCCTAAGAGAGTACAACATGAAGCTAAATCCAAAGAAATGCAGTTTTGGAGTTGGCTCAGGAAAATTTCTGGGGCACTTGGTTAGCCAGCGGGGCATCGAGGCGAATCCAAGTAAAATTCAAGCAGTAATCAATATGCAAAGCCCAAGGAACGTGAAAGAAGTTCAGAGGTTGACAGGATGCCTTGCATCGCTGAATAGATTTATTGCACGAACGGGCGACCGTTGCAAACCTTTTTTCGACGCTCTGAAGAAAGGAAAGTTCGAGTGGACCGACGAGTGCGAGAAAGCTTTCGAGAAATTGAAGGAATATTTATCGGATCCGAAGGTCCTATCCAAGCCAGTCCCCGGCGAAATTTTATATCTGTACTTGGCGGCCACTGACTGTGCGATCAGTTCAGTGCTCGTCCGAGCTGAGGGGAGCACACATCTGCCTATCTACTACGTAAGTCAAACACTGCGAGATGCGGAGTTGAGATACACTCCAATGGAAAAATTGGCGTACGCATTAGTCATGAGCGTTAGGAAGTTAAGGCAATACCTGTTCGACCACGAGGTGGTCGTCCTCACCACTTTTCCTCTCCGACGAGCACTGCATCGTCCGGATACCGCGGGAAGGTTTCTAAAATGGTCAGTAGAGATTGGACAATTCGGTCTCACCTACGCACCCAGAACGGCAATCAAGGGACAAGTGCTGGCAGAATTTATCGTAGAGCTCACTTTCCCGGAGAAATTGGCCGAGGGAATCGAGCTTCCTTGGTCACTGTTCGTCGATGGCTCGTCGACGAGCACCAAAGCAGGGGCAGGAGTTGTCCTCATCAGCCCAACCGGACAGGCGTTTGCTTCGGCGATCGAGTTCGAGTATCGGGCGACCAACAACGAAGCAGAGTACGAGGCTCTGGTTGCAGGAATCAAGATGGCTATGGCCGTGGGTGCTAGAAAACTGAAAATTTTTTCTGACTCTCAGCTGGTTGTATGTCAAATCACGGGCGAATACGAGGCTCGCGGCGATCAGATGATAAAGTATCAAGACCTTGTGAAAGGATTACTCGAGCAATTTGATCAATTCCACATCGAGCAAATCCCTAGGGAGAAAAATACGCAAGCAGATGCGTTAGCTCGGCTGGCCACTTCAGAGGGGGAGGCAATTTTTTCAGAAGCAACCATCACCAAGATTTCTTCCCCATCGGTGAACAGAGGTCAAGTTTTGCAGGTTGAAGCGACCAGCGACGAGGACTGGAGGACGCCGATCACCAAGTACATCAAGACCGGCGAGCTCCCGGACGACAAGGTGAAGGCGACCAGGTTGCAGCTCAGGTCCGCAAGGTACACTATTATTGGCGACCAGCTGTACAAACGGGGTTTTTCAATGCCTTTATTGAAATGCCTCGGAGAAGACGAAACGAAGATCGTCATGCATGAGATCCACGACGGAGTGTGTGGAAATCATACAGGGGGGCAAGCGCTCGCTCTAAAGATCATAAGGCAAGGCTATTTTTGGCTAACACTGAAGAAAGATGCAATCCATTACGCGCAGACGTGCAAGAGATGTCAAGCCTTCGCTCCCGCCATTCACTCACCACCAGACGAGCTCATCTCGGTGTATAGTTCGTGGCCTTTCGCGAAGTGGGGGATCGACATCATCGGACCTTTCCCACCAGCTGCTGGGGGGGTAACTTTCGTCGTCGTAGCAGTCGATTACTTCACCAAGTGGACAGAGGCAAAGGCATTGAAGACCATCACAACGGGCCAAATGACAAGCTTCATTTGGAAGAATATAATTTGCAGGTTCGGCCTACCACGAGCGATAGTGACCGACAACGGACGTCAATTTACAAGTCAAGACATGATGGATTTCTGCTCAAGATGGAACATCAGGAAAAATTTTTCAACACCCTACCATCCACAATCAAACGGTCAGGTAGAGGCGATCAACAAAATCATCAAGCACACCTTGAAAGCTAAGCTGGATGGATTGAAGGGCAAATGGGCCGAAGAGCTGCACATGGTTCTGTGGGCATATCGGACGACCACAAGAAATTCTACTGGTGAAACTCCGTTCGCGCTCGCGTTCGGAACCGAAGCTGTCATACCAGCAGAGGGGCAAGTCCAAACTTTTCGAGTAGCAAATTATGACGAGCAGCTGAATAACGATGCACAGCTCTCCGATTTAGACTTCCTAGAAGAACGAAGGCTAACAGCGGACGAGAAGAATGTGGTCTACAAACAAAGGTCAGAACGCTACTACAACACCAAAGTACGTGCTCGCCAGTTCACTATCGGCCAGCTCGTACTTCGGAGGGCGACGGAGCAGTCCATTGGCATACTTGGCCCGACCTGGGAGGGTCCGTACCGAATAACGCGCACACTCCTAAACGGATCATACGAGCTTGAAGATCTCGAGGGCAAGCCAAGCAAGTACCCATGGAACGCGGTCAAGCTGAAGAAGTATTACCAGTAAGTTTTTAAATTATTTCATATTTGTATAGTTTGTATTTAATCGTCATTTCAAGTCAAGCAAAGTTTTAAATTTCCAGCAAGTGTTAGATAATTTTGAAAGTTTAAGACAAGGCTCTGCGCAGCCATCTAGGATACAAAAGACGAGCACTCTCTTTTAAAAAGATGCTCGCAAGGTAGTGGCAAAGACGATCACTACCTGTCAAACAAGGAGTTCAACCGACGAATGGTTAACTCTAAAAAGACGAGCACTCTTTCTTAGAGTCTCGCAAAGGAAAGACGAGCACTCTTTCTTAGAGTCTCGCAAAGGAAAGACGAGCACTCTTTCTTAGAGTCTCGCAAAGCAAAGACGAGCACTCTTTCTTAGAGTCTCGCAAAGGAAAGACGAGCACTCTGTCTCAGATGCTCGCAAAGGAAAGACGAGCACTCTTTCTTAGATACTCGCAGTGGAAGACGAGCACTCTTTTTTAAAGATGCTCGCAAGATAGCAACGACGATCACTATCTAAAGCATACGAACGAAAACAAATAAAAGGCAATTTAAAAAGACAAGTATCATAACATAAATCGAGAAGCAATGACGAGAACGATCACTCAATATAAAGAAAATAAGCACACACATCATAAGCAAAAGATTCCCATTCATTAAAAAGCCTTAGAAGGCTGAAATTACAAAAAAAGGCCTTAATGGCCGAACAGTCCTAAGAAAAACAAAATAAAACAAAGTACAAAAAAAAACTAAACTACAGGAGCATTCTCCTCGGCAGGAGCATCTTGCTCGCCAGCTATCTCCTCGTCCACGACCTCCACTACAGCAGGGGCACTCTGCTCGTCCTGTGGGGTTGGGGAGTCTTCGGGAGGATTTACAAACTCCACCGGAACTCCCAAGAGTCGAGGGAACTGGAGTCCCATTTGCACCAACGGAAGCAGGGGCAGCTCGGTTCCCGGCTGAGGATTCTCCTTCATAAGGAGGTCGTCCAAAAATCCGCCGAGCGGAATCACATCCACTTCCGGATGGGCATCCAACAGTTTATAAATAAGCCCGTGGGCAGTGAGCGCCACCGATAACATGGCCACGCCCCCAGCGAGCTCAGTAGTCTCATCTCGCTCATCTATTGCATCGACCAGCTGCTGCCGAAGAGTGGCCAACTCCTCCTCATCATTTGCGGACTTACTTGTAAGAGTCCTTACCTCGTCCTCGGCAATCTTGAGGCGAGCACGGAGACGTTCGATCTCTTGAAGATCTTCTTGATCCTTTTTTCGAACCATCTCCAGTTGCTCCTCGAAATCGGCCAAATTTGCCTCAGCATTGGCCAGCTTGGTCTCGAGATCGACCACTTTTGCCTCGGAGGCGAGCAGTTGCCCTTCAACAACTGTCTTTGCTTTAGCCATTTGAGCAATTTTTGCAGCCCTGTCCTCGCTAAGTTTGCGGCCATCAGCAATCTGGCTGGCGAGCTTCTCCATGGTATAAGAGGCTCGGCTCAAGTCAATGGCGACCAGGCGCGCATTTTCCATGGCATTATGGTTGTCGACCTCTTCGATCAGTGTGGTCGTCAACGAGCGGGGTATGTGCTTCATCGCCCTCTGGGCGAACAGGTTCAGAGGCTCTTTATCAACCGGGTCTCGCGACCGGTAGAAGCCGAGGAGATTCTCGCTGAAGGGTTGGGCGACCGGATAGTCGGCAACTCTGTTGAAAAATAAGAGTTAGATTGAAAAATACTTAAAAATTTTCTATTTTTAGACAATCTTGAAAAAACTTACTTGGCAACCCTTGCGGCTTCCCAGCCGAGGAGGGTATTATCTCCCGGAGCCCTCTGTCCGACCGAGGAGCTCGTCGCAGTCTCTCGCGACCGAGTACTTCGGGGAGGAGGGGAAGCAACAGTTTTTGGGGGAGGCGAGTCACCCCTCGGCGGAGGGGATCTCCTCGGCGAGATCCTCCTCTCTCTAGCCGGCACGGCCCTCTGCTCGGCAGCAGGTGGGCGAGAAGTGCCCCCTCTGGTCGACCTTGCGACCCTTTTGGGTGGAGCCCCCGAGCTCTCCGCCCCTTTCCTTTTCTTGCCGGCGCCATCGACAATCTTGCGCTCGCGAAGTATTTGTGCTTGTCGAAGCATACTGGTCGCTTTTAGGCGCTCGATTTCAACAGTAGGGGGAAGATAGGCGACAACCCGTTGAGGAACCACTACTAGATAAAGAAGCGAGAAGTCAGTATCTTCGAAGAGTGAATTTAAAAAAAAAAAAGAAATTTGAAATATTTTACCTGGAGGGAACTCTCGAGTGAAGTGATGAGGAGGTACTCTGAGACCTGCTCGCTCACGCATGCACTCCCTGTTCAGAAATCGGCAAGACCTCTCCTGGTAGCGACGATTGAGAACACAGCAAACGTGGTACTGAAAGAGAGGAGTAAGACGGTCGTCGGCAGTCCTCTTGCGAACAGTTTCACCTACAAAAAGCGAGGAGTTAGTCAGTATAGAAAGAGCGAGCAGAAATAAAAATAACTTACCACGAATTCTTCGATATTCAGTCTCAATAGGAATGCGATCAGAAGATCCATCCGGCCTCACTGAACTCATCCAGTCCCCGGCCACCCACCACCAATTGGTTTTCCAATCCCTAATCTTGTTGGGAACCCCTTCAACCAACTTAAAATTATCTCGACCTCGTACATAATGGTACCCATGGCCTACTTTCCCTCCGGCCTCGGCCGCCTGAAGAAGATAGTTAATCTCTCTCGGGCTAAGCCACGTATTCCGACATCCGTTCTCGGCTGCTACCAGGCCGAACAGTGTGAGAATGCCGATCAGGTTCGACCAACCGTTCGGTAAAATTTGCGAAGGGGCAACATTCAAGAAGTGTAAAAAGTTTGTGATACTGGGGTGTAGGGGGAACCTAAGTCCTGCCTCCATCATACCAATATTAACGGCGACCATGCCCTCCGGCGGCTGGTCGGCCCTCTCATCCTCGCGAGGTACAAAAAAGCAAACATCGGCCGGCAACTGATACCTTTTGCGAGAATTCTCGAGCTGCGCCAAGGAGACTTTGCTCGCATACTTGCTCGCTTCGTAAATCGTTTGGAAAGCTCCTCGATGCGGACGAGGAACCTCTCGAGGAGGGTTTTCGCTGTAATATTTATAGTAGGCCTCCCTCGAGACCTCGTCGCCATCCAAGTCCTCCTTACCACTCAAAATATCTTTTATGCTCTCCGCATATCGAACAACTTCTTCATAGTCCTCGCGGAGACTCCTCGACAAAGTCTCCTCGACTTGGGCGATTTCTAACTGGTCGCCCACTTCTCGATCCAAATCCTGATCGTGCAAATCAGAGTCCGTCTCACCATCACCCTCCTCGACATCATTGCCGGCATCTTCCCTATCAGATTCACTGGTATCGTCGACATCGACGACCACTGTTTTTCCCAAATTACGGACACTAGCATTTATAGGTTCAGGGGATTGGATCCTAGAGTCCGACGAAGACGCCCTCTCCGTCAAAACAATGGCTAGACGATCAGCCTCGCCGGAACTAGCGGCACCACCATCTAACGGCGGCGAACCACCACCGGAACCGCCACCAAAATCCATTTTTTTCTTAAAGAAATGGGGGAAAAAAGAGATTTAAAGAAGAAAATGAGATTTAATTACCTTTTTAAATCGGAAACCACCACAAAACACGCCGGAAAAGCTCGAAGTTTAAAACTTGGACGGAAACTGGAAGTTCGAAAGTTTGCAAAGTGAAGAAAGTATTTTTGTGAGTAAGGAAGCCATATTTATAGGCAAAATCGACTAGGGGCCTAATTGCAAAAAACGGGGTAAAATCCGTAATTTTCCCAAAATTTAGGGCCATTTCCGAATTCAAATTCGGAGAGTGACTCTCACGCGCGACCTTTGAGGTCGGCACGCGCCCCACGCGCACTGTTCGAAATTCGAGCGCCGCCCACGCGCCTGACACCAATCACATCATACGTCATCAAAAGTGCCTCGGAAGGCGAGCTCGGCGTAGGAAACGAGGCGACCACTTCCTTTTCACGTCATCAAGATCTCGAAATTGTTTGTGTTGTCGAAAACCATTTTCACCAACGGAGAAGACGATCACACTGCTCGCCTTTCCATTCTACGAATACGAAGAAAGGCGACCAGGGGGCAAATGTTATACCTAGTCAAAGAGGTCAATCTTTGACAAGTCAATCCTAGTCACCATCTTACGTGGCGAGGACCAGTCAACAGTCGTGCGACGACTAGTCAACAAGACCAAGAAAATGTAATAGATTTAATGTATTTAATATGTTTAAGTGCTCGTCCAAAGATGTTGGCGAGCACTCTCTTAGTTAGCTGCTCGCCCAAGTATGTGGCGAGCACGTGCTTATTCTTAGTTAAGATGTTTTAAGTGTTGAAGTCTTGGGAGACAACATGGAGCGTGGCGACCACTCTCCTCGACGGCCCACCGGCGACCACCATGGCCCAGCTCCTCGGCATCTCGGCGAGGACGAGCACCAGAGGCGGTTTAGCATTAAATGCGCCATCAAATCACCTTTTCGGGCAGAATGAAGGCCCAATCTGGAGGCTCCACGTGTAAAGGGCGGGCAGCCCTCGAAAAGCAGTATATAATGCCCATTTGGGCTCATTTGTAAGACAAGTGAAAGATTCCACAAAATCTCCCTACCCAAAGCAATAAACTCTCCCAAGCTTCTAAAGCTTTAGCTTCTCCAAGAAGCTATATCTTGTGTTCTTGTGTGTTCTTCATCAAGTTCATCACAAATCATCACTTTAATCCATATAAACACGTAATAACCCCCGTTTAATTATATATGTTTGTATCGTGCTAAGCACAGTCCACATCCAAAGTCAACCCGTTTATAGTGCATACAACACTACTCACCAACTCAAGAACATTGCACTGGAAATGCAACCTAGACTTTTAGAACTGATGTCGACATCTCTAGTCAGGGGGAGCCAACCGATGCTACTGAAATAATGGCCATAAAGGAAACAAATAGAGAAAATGAAAAAGTGCTATAGTAGTTTGAGGACTTTAGGGTCAAAATCAAATGAGTCTCATTTTTCTATGGAGACATTCTCTATCTCTTGCGCACAATTTCAAGGCTTATCATGTAAATATGATGACATGCTTGATCCACACGATCACCTTTTTACAGTTTGAAACTGAGCGGTACGCCATCACTACTGAAATGGCGTAAAATGTTATGTTTTTTTCACAATGCTATAAAAAATTAAAAGTGAAAGTTACAGTGAAATCGATGGAGTATATTTTTTACAACACATACTTGCATACGATTTAAAGATGAAACCCGTAAAATTAAGCTCCAATTAAAAGGGAAGTAAACACTTTTTTCGTCTGTGGATTAATTAAAGATACATAAAATAGATTAATTGCAAAGGACAAATAAAGTGAACACTCAAGAGTTTACATGGAAAGTTGTTCAATAAACAAATGGATCACTCGTTTTCACATTCATGCTTCTTCACTCACAGTGGATTATTCTCTTATAATATCTTTCAATTGCATTACGTACACACACTCAATTACTATTAATTTATTTAATGCATGTACACATATTCCAACTTTGGAGCTAACGCAGAAAATGTAATCTCAGATAGAAATATACGTCAAATAAAATAAAATGAATATTGTTAGAAATATGTGCGTTCAATTACTTTGGGCTCGTTTGGTTTACTAGACAGGATAGATATATTAGGATAGAATTTAGGGGGATTGTACTGTTCACGATTTCAAATTCATGCTTGGATTGATGGATTGAATTTTCAAGTATATATGATAATTTATACTCAGGTTGTTTGGATTGTTGGATAAAATTGAATTTTAATGTCAAATGACAAAAATACCCTTTGACATTAGTTTTTATAACTTCGTATTTATTATTGATTTTTTTCATTTATTTCCTACCTTATTTTTTAGACGTAACTTACAAAAATAAAAATCTTCTTCAACAAATCAGTGCTTAAGACACTATCGCTTCTTCAGATTCGCAAATATTTAAACACCGTATATATTGGTACAAGAAGTACCGAAACAGAGGCACAGAACCTCAAAGAAATGACAGAAAATGAAAATTAGAATGAGTGTGCTCCCAAGGCTAAATTAGATGATAAGCTGCTTCCGTAAAACACTTTCAATTATGTCACAAATACTAGGCACAAAATTGAGAAAGGAGAAAAAGAAACAAGAGTGACCCAAACACGTCGTCTATACACCAAACTCAAAATGCAAAATTAATGGGATCATATACCATTCATATTTCCAGAACAAGAAACACCTAAAACATAATTCCTCTTTCTTTGTTTTATCGAAATTTCAAACGGGCCAAACCTTTGATATTATGCCACAGAATTAAAGAATTTAATTTAACAAAAAATTAAACGCTTAATAGCAGAAAAAGTATTGGAAGAAAATTCAGGAATATTGCAAAACTAAGCATTCAATAGTTACTCTGATTTCAGCTTCTTCTTTGGAAATATTGACATTCCTCCCCCTGAGGCGAATCAAAGATGCCTCACAGCCATCCAACCGACCCATCATAGCCATCCATCTTGGAGACTTTGGGATGAAGAAGAAGCCTAGAAGCTATTAAAGCCAACAGGCGCCAGGAGATGAAATTGTTGAATGGCCAAAGAAAACAGATATGTTGTGCCCGTTGTTATTTATTCTTCAGGTAACACGACGAAGAACTAATTTCAGGAGTTCAGGGTTTCTTTTATTTGTGTGGCATTACATAATTATGTTGATGGACTGGGGTATTTTCGTCTGAATTTATGTAAACTGAAGGACATTATGGACTTTTTGCATTGCCTCTTATACAACTCTTAAGTGGGACAAAATTAACCCTCACTCCCCCCACGGACAAATTAACACGCGTATGCAGGTTTATTTGGGAAAACTTACTCGACCTGAACTTATACTCGGGCCTTAAATACACAAACCAAACATCAGATTAGTTGGGTTTATTTAGTCTTGCCAGTCATTTCACTCAAACCAAACGTAGCCTTTGTGTACACACACTACTCTCAATTCAAAATTCACACCTACTCTAGACTAATTACAGCAATGTACAAACGCTAGTATTAAATTAGAGCATACAGTAGTAATTACTACTAGTAAACAAAATAATATTTTACCTATTTTAGTAATTAAAAAATGACAAAAAAAAAAAGAACGAAGAATTTAAATATAGTACGTCACTACATGAATAATAATTTAGAAGGGTCATTAATTATAAATAATGCTCTAATCTTTATTATTATGATCATGGATACATAGTCGACATACACTTTGATTTTGTAATAGGAAATCGACATTAATAATTGTGATATAGTATTTATATATATATATATATATATATAAATTATCAATTGTACTATAGAGTGTCGTCATTCTGTTGTTATTCTTCAAAAAAAATTATATTCCATATTCTATCATTATCTGCATATTTCTATATATTCCATTGCACAAGAGATAATTCATAATTTAATATTTTCATTCAAATAATACTAACAAAACATTTAAAGCACACACATATTACAACTTACACGCACAAATATTATGTCACTAAAATTTACTTTTTTTAGATCAGTATATTTATCCTTATGCACTAAAAAAAAGAAAAAAAAAACTTAATAACATTAAAAAAAAGTTGGATCCATATAATAATTACATTGAATGTATTTTGGTGTAACAGATACAAAATCCGTACCATTCACACCAAATATCATTTAATGTGTTTTATTAATATTTTTTGCTATGAGGTACAAAATAGGCTGTTTAGACAGTGACCTATTCAAGCAGGTTCGTGCACCTACACCAAACAATACTATTCGTGAGAAATAATTGACCAATTAATTACCAAAATAAATTATCCATCTAAATTCTAATGTTAAAAATGTAACATGTTCTTTTTTAACAAATAATTCAACAATTTCGACATTTTTTTCAATCAATTGACTATATTTTAATGATAAAGTTGAAATCTTATCGGTAAATTTTCTAATAATAAAGCCAACCACTAACTTTTACTAAAAACAATTGAGTTTTGTAAATTCAAAGGATAAGATACTTTAAAACTATTAATTTAAGTTTTAGGCAAAAACTTGTGTGAGACCGTCTCACGGATCTTTTTCTGTGAGACGGATCCTTTTAACCCATACTTCAAAATTTTGGGTAGGATAATCCATTTTTTTTTCCAGATTTTAGTTTGTAAAAAAAGTGATAATGTTTAATTAAAAAGTGATAATATTTTTAATAAAAGTGATTATCACTTTTTACTTAAACACTGTCACTTTTTGCTCAAACATTATCACTTTTTATATATAAAGTCCGTCTCACGGATTTCATTCTGTGAGACGGTCTCACCCAAGACTAGCCCGTTTTAGGCAAAAATTTGTTCTATCGGATTAACACATTTTAAAACCATGTTTAACATTTAATTCATAAGTTATTCAACAATATTTTTTATTTTTTATAAATCACAATAATAAAATAATACTCCGTAATAAATTTATTAATTTCATGCAAGTTGAAAAATAAAAATGTCGAAAAGGTCTTGTATTGATTGTTTTATATCTTGTTTTAATTTTACTATCGTTTTCAAGGTTTCGATTCACATTAATTATACCAAAAAAAAGGTTTGATGTTCATGTAAATAGTTTTAGTTGGGTTTAGCATTGGCTGAATTAAGAAAAGAAAAAAAAAGTACAATAAAAGGTGGATTAAATAAAAGAAAGAAAACCCTCATCACAAGCGAAGTTAAAGATCGGAGCGTCATTAAAATTTTGTCAGTCTATAGAAAACAGAGTACAAATTATTGTTAAATGAGAGTAAAAAATAGGGGGATAACCCCTCCCGACACAGTCAAGATCAGTCTTGGCACAACATCAACCGCCTGATTAACCTCTCTGAAGAGGTGCGTGTATGGAATGTGCATGTCCTGCATAAGAGGAAGGATGGATCTGAGAGTCCTTGCAGACGCCAAGAAATGAAAGGTTTGAAATTCATAAAAGTGTCAATAGTGAATACTGAATCGACTCAATTTCAATCTAAAGAAAGTTTTAGTCCTGGTCATGTACATAAGTTCAAACCCTAATCATGTGCATGCTTGATAGCCACATCGTACCAACTCAGAAAAGAAAAAGAAAACTATCATGAATGTATCAATTACTAACTGAAAACGTGGGAAAATTAATTAGGTAAATAATGATGAAAAAGGTAGAAATAATTGAATGAGAATAATAAACCTAGAAAAGATGAAAAGCGAAAAGTGATGGTGGTGGAGGATAATTCCATGGCGGCCGTTACATTTTCACACAAATAAATTACTGTATGTATTGAATTGACCGAAGAGACAAAGAGAGCGGTAAATGTGTGTGTGTGTGAGAGAGAGGTTTGAAGGAAAGGACGGAGAAAAGTAAAAGATAGTTGTACTGAGAGTTTTGGGTCCTTTCATTTTCTTATTCCACTTTCCTCCTCCTTTTTCTATTCCTCTGCCGTAGATCTCACAATTTATAATTTTTGCTAGAACAAGTCAATCCAATCCAATCACGTCTTACCGTTTAAATTCCTTCTGTATTTTTTTTTTGTTTTTTGATCTTCAATTAACAAGAACAAGGCTGCTGTATGTGGAGCTGGAATCTGAGAATCAGTTTGAAGCTTTTGTTCATCAAAGTTGAGCTGGAGATGAAGTCCGTTGACCTTTAAAGGTAGCCTTCTCTCTCTCTCTCTTAAATTGAAATTAGTTTGTTTGGTAATTCGTGATTCGCCGAGTCTGTAGCTTGGTGTTAACTTTAGCAAGAATATGATAAAGCTATTGAAGAAAAAGATATTTATACTGTTCTCTTCTCTCAACTTTGATTTTCTGGTGGTTTTATGTTTATCTTTGATGACTATTACAAATCTAGGATGTTTACAAGGAAGAATTCAGTATTTTTCTTGTAATTTTTTTCCTCAGAAATCCTTAAATTCCGATTTTTCAATGTTCAGGTGTTTTTCTATCCTCTGAGTTTATACAGTAGTTTATATCTCGGAGAGATGGAAGAGTTAGGTGCACAAGTAGTTTCTCCTATGGTCGTCCATCAGCATCTGGCTGCAAGATTTTGTGATTCATATCCAACGGCTAAGAAACGTGCTCTACCTTTTCATTCTTCGAGCTTTCTTCAGCAGAACGCTTCTGATAACTGGAACCCTAAGTCCTGGAATTGGGACAGTTCTAGGTTTGTTGCCAAACCATTGCAATGTGATGGAGTACAACTGGGAAATGGTGAAGGGAGACATAGTGCTTCGTATTCTGTAAATAATCCTACTAGTTCTGCAAAAGATGGTGAAAATCTTCTACTGAAACTGGGAAACGAAGATGGTAGGGGTAGCCGAGGTAATTTTGTAGAGGCACAAGCAGTGAGTAGGCCCAGCAAAAGAGTACGATCTGGATCACCCGGTTGTGCTAACTATCCCGTGTGTCAAGTGGATAATTGCAATGAAGATCTGTCGACTGCTAAGGACTATCACCGGAGGCACAAGGTGTGTGAGGCTCATAGTAAAGCTGGCAAGGCTGTAGTGGGGAAACAGATGCAACGCTTCTGCCAACAGTGCAGCAGGTCGGTATCGCAACGCTTTGTGTAAAAATTTATTGGTTGGATAATGTTGTGTTATTTTCAGGTTTGACTCTTTGAAAGGTTATACCTGATTTGATTTTAATTTGAAAGGTTTCAATAATATATAAAGATGAACATCATAGGAATAATTTGGATATTAGGAAAAATGTTATTGACTTGATATCGTGAATTGTTGTATTTCTCTATTAGTTCTAAGTATTTTCGATGCAATATTCGTGAATCAATTCAGGAAACTCTACTGCTGTAGTTTTTATGAGGATGTGTAATGCCTTCCATTTCTGTAGTCTCCACTGCAGTATTTTTCTCTTGGTAGATGTCTTTTGGTAAGAAATGAATATATGCATTAAAATAATACCTACTTCACCAATTCTCTATGAGCTCTTTGAGTGGATAATGGTTCTCTTTATTATCCATGCATAAATGCTGTTTTTCACATAATTTCATAGTGATGTGATTTCTTGTTTTCAAATAAATCAATATTTTCATAGGGGTGATGATTCTCTTTATTGACCATGCATGGATATTTCTTTGTTAATACTTTAGCATGATTTTCATCCCATTTTGGCAGGTTCCACCCCCTTTCAGAATTCGACGAGGAAAAGAGAAGTTGTAGGCGCAGACTTGCTGGGCATAACAGGAGGAGGAGGAAAACTCAGCCCGAAGATACTACTCCACGCGTGTTACTTCCTGATACCCCTGACACCAGCGTCACTAATAATGACATCATCAATCTATTGACAGTGCTAACTCGTGCCCAAGGTACAAAACTAGCTAAACCAATTATTATTAGGAACTATTCAAATATTTTTCCTAACCGAAAATTATATCTAGGTGGAGAATAAAGTCACAAACTCAAACTGGAATTTTCTGCCTATTCTACTTTGTGTAAACACATTCTACATCCAGCTAATTGCTATCTTTATAATTATAGGGAATGTGGACAAGAGTGGTAAATTCCCATCAATATCCGACAAAGATCAGCTCATTCAAATCTTAGGTAAAATAGATTTGTTGCCAGAAAACTTAGCAGCCAAGTTGAAGAGTAATACAGATCTCATATCCTCTGAAATTCAGAACCAAGTGAATAAGAATGCTTCTTCTACGTCAACCATGGACTTGCTTGCTGGTCTTTCTGCAACTCCCTGTTTTGACCCATGCGAAATTCAATCTCAACAGAGCAACGAAGGAAGTGACTCTGAAAAAAGGTCACCATGCGAAATTCAATGTCAAGAGATGCTGTCAAGTCCGCCTTTGCAGCTGTTTACTCCTTCGCCTGAAGATTATCGGAAAGATAGAAATTTTGTTTCATCTGGAAGCAGTTATCCTTCAGAAGAGAGATCACCTCTCTCATCACCACCAGTTGAGCACAATCTCTTCCCAATGCAGACTTCAAGAGAAACAGTGAAGGATGATCGTCTGTCAAACAGTGAAGATGAAATTGCGTATGTTGAAGCACACAATGGGTGTAGTACATCTCTTCAGCTTTTCAGAGCTACTGAAAATGTCTCAATTCAGGGTTCTCCGTACCGAGCTGAATATACATCTTCTTCTGGCTCCGATCATTCACCTTCCAGCCAGAATTCTGATACCCAGGTACTTCTCCGTCATTTTCCTGCAATATTTGAGCACAATGTTATATGGTATCTTCTTTTTTATTGCATAGTTTGAATATAACTTTTTTTTTTCTTTCTAGGATCGAACTGGTCGGATAATTTTCAAATTGTTTGACAAGGATCCCGGCCATTTGCCCGGATCACTACGGACTCAGGTCAGTGTTTATAATGAGTTAATGGCATGAAACGCCCCTTGTGGTTTTGAAATTGTACGAAACCCCCTGTGGTTTATTAAATTTAAGCGAATTGTCCCTTTTTTTCAAAAACGATTTAACGATTTAATCTATTTTCTCTATTTTACGTTATGTCCTTCATAGTATAGTTTCAAAACTTCAATATTTGGAACAAAAGAGTACGCCAAATAGAGGAAATAGGCAAAATCGTAAACCCATTTATGAAAAAGGATAATTTGCTTAATTTAATAAACCACAGGGGGGGTTTCGTGCAATTTCTGAACCATAAGGGGATTTTGTGGAACATTTTCAAACAACGAGAGGGTTTTGTGCAATTAACCCGTTTATATATTGGATTTCCTTAGCCTCTCATTTTTTCTCCGGTTTAATAACTGAGATCTACTTGCCTTATTCCAGATATTTAATTGGCTGTCCAACAGTCCCTCAGAAATGGAAAGTTTCATCAGACCTGGTTGTGTAGTCCTATCCCTGTATTTATCAATGCCGTCTTTTGCCTGGGATCAAGTGAGGGCTCTTTTCTACAAATTGTATGCTTTTTGCTCACTACAGATTTTGATTGACCATCTGTCATTGCAGCTTGAACAAAACCTTCTATGCTATGTGAAGTCTTTAGTCAAAGGTATTGATGTTGACTTTTGGGCGAATGGAAGATTTTTGGTCCATACAGACAGGCAAATGGCTTCCCATAACGAGGGTAACTGAAGTTTTCATTATCATACAATTACCATTTTACATTGTTTTCCTTGTGGTGTTTAGTGATTTAACCTTTTGAATTATATTTCCTTTTTAGACTCTCATCTTGTTTTAATTTAATCAATATTCAGGAAAAATGCGGCTGTGCAAATCTTGGAGTGCCTGCAGTACACCAGAACTGTTCTCCGTCTCTCCCGTTGCAGTTGTTGGTGGACAAGAGACCTCTCTTCTATTAACAGGGAGATGTTTGAAAGCTCCAGGCACAAGGCATGTACTTGATATTTAAAATGTTGAGCTCTTTCATTTCATGTTATTGGTTTCTCTTGTCTGAAAATCTCATTGTTTATCGTGCAGGATACATTGCACACATGCAGCTGGATATAATATAAGTGAAGCTCATAGATCGTCAAACGAAAAGACTGAAGATGATAAGATGATCTTGGCTAATTTTAAGGTCAATGGTACAGAATCTGGCGTACTTGGCCGGTGTTTCATTGAGGTAAAACTTTATTCAACTATCGAATTCAAAATATGGACTGAATTTTGGATCATTGATTGATATCTTCTGTGTCCACAGGTTGAAAATAGTTTCAGAGGGACCAGTTTTCCCGTAATTATAGCAGATAGCACTATCTGCCGAGAATTGAGACTCGTTGAGCCTGAGCTAAATGGAATTTCTAGAGAAGAAGTCTTGCGTTTCTTGGATGAACTCGGATGGCTTTTTCAAAGAAAATATAACTCTTGCTTGTTTGAGAGCCCAGATTATAGGCTTCATCGATTCAAATTTCTTCTTGTGTTCTCCATTGAGCGTGACTTTTGTGCACTGGTCAAAATCCTTCTGGACATTCTTCTAGAACTAAATTTGGGCCGACAAGGATTAGCAAATGAGTCTGTGGAGATGCTATCCGAAATTCACCTCTTGAACAGGGCTGTCAAACGGAGGTGCCGGAGAATGGTTGATTTGCTTGTTCATTACTCCATTATCGATTCTACTGATACCTCTAAGAAGTTTATTTTCATGCCCAACATGGCTGGACCTGGTGGTATCACACCTTTACATTTGGCTGCTTCTACATCATCTTCAGAGGATATTGTTGATGCTCTGACAAGTGATCCACATGAGGTAATTTTGCGTATTTTAAAATTTTGGTTCTTGAATTCATTAAAAAAAACTACTCCCTCCGTCCATTTTTATAATTCACATTTGAGTTGGGCACGAGTTTTAAGGAAAATTGATTGCTTATGTAAAGAGTAGAAGTTTGAGAGTGAGATAAAGTTAAAGTAGCGTGTGTGAGTAATATTTCTCTTTTAGAATACGCGAATTATAAAATTGGGCAGAAATATAATGTTGTGTTTGGATGGAGGTATTTGATTTGAGAAGGCATTTTCAAATGAAATGATTTAATAATACATGGATTTCAAATGCCATGGTTTTAGTGAGAATTTAAAATTTTCACAATTTTAACTAAAAAAGATGTTAGATATTTGAAATCCATTCATTTACTTTTTAATCCAAACAAGTGGAGTGGGTTTAGATTGTGGATTTAAAATCCATACCTAAATCCCTCCATCCAAATGGAGCCTAAGGAAATTGGGAATTAATAAAATGGATGGAGGGAGTATAATGGAACTTGCAGACTGGCTCAATGACTAGTGGTGGCAGTAGCATTTGGATATTTTATTATAGCCTGTATTTTTTGCCTTAATTTCTGCTAAAATCACCACCTTTTTGCAAAAATTGCAATCTAATCTTAACTTTTGAATTTTGGCAAATAACACCTCAATTTAATTTTTTATTTTCATTTTTGCATTTCAAACTTCTGGGCAAATGGACTCTTGCCCGTTTCTAACGTGTCATTCTGCTTGGCACTTGTTTAAGTTCCAAACGACATCATTCACCCTAATTACTACCCAAGCAACGTCTTTCAGTCTAAAAACTACCCAAACGGGCAATCTTCCCAGAAGTTCGAATTGTAATTTTATTATTTAAAATTGAAGTTTTATTTGCCAAAAGTTTAGATTAAATTTCAATTTGCGAAAATGAGGTGATTTTAGCAGCAATTAAGCCTATTTATTTTTGTCATTAACTAGGGTCGGTATATTGCTTGTTATTCACTCATTTCCGTTTCTTTGTTGTAGATTGGACTGGACAGCTGGAATTCCGTTCTTGACGCAAACGGGCTTTCTCCATATGCATATGCTGTGATGAGGAATAACCATTCATACAATACACTCATTGCTCGGAAGCTTGCCCATAAGAAAAATGGGCAAGTCATTATACCAATTGAAGATGAGATTAAGCAATGCCAGGTGGTGAGCAGGAAGTCAACATTTCACATAAATCAATCTTGCTCTAAATGTGCAACAGTTGCAGCACGTGGATACAGCAAAAGGTATCCAGGTTCCACAGGATTGCTTCAGCGTCCATACATCCATTCAATGCTCCTCGTTGCTGCAGTTTGTGTTTGTGTCTGTGTGTTCTTAAGAGGACACCCCTACGTCGGTTGTGTTTCCCCATTTGCATGGGACAACTTGCGCTATGGCACAATTTAACTATCGTTCGCTAAAAAGTCGTTTGGGATTCAAGAGTTGAAAGTTACTGCAGAAACTGTTCGTCTAGTTGAGCTCGAAGAGTAGCAGAAAGTCCATTGAGCTCGAAGAGTAGCTTGGGTTGACTCTCTAAACGCGCAAGACTGATCTGATATTGGTAACCTAGTGACTGGTTGCAAGATTAGATTCATGAGGGTTAAGTATGGTTTATTTTAACTAGGGAACAAGAAGTTTACTCACTCATATGTTGGTATACTTCAGTATTTACATTAGTAGTTAGATAGTGGAAGTAATATATAAATGTATTATGCAGTTTTAAGACAGGGCTCAAGCATCTTTGTAATGATATGTTAATTAATTCTTGTATAAATTCTCTTATGTTGTGAAATAATACTAATTTATGATCCTCACAACGGTTCACACTTGTTGCTACTAATATTTCCATCTCTCCAAATATTGGTGTGAACTTTTGTTAGCATCTCATATTTAGTATTATTTCACAACTTGCTGTATAATATTTACTGGTTTACAAGATTCCTTATAAATAAATTGAGTTGAAATAGTATGTATAAATAAATTATATCTTGTTTGTCTTTTATGCTAAAGCACATCCCCCTCCGGGGTAAGAGCAAGATAATAGACAACTTGTTTTTATTATTAGTACAAATGGACATGTTACAGAGGCCAAATTTTGTTGACAATATATATGCATATATGTTTCAAGTTGATGATTTTTCATAGAATCAATCAATTGTAATTTGAATTGATCTCATTCTTGTATTCTTCTTCTTCTGCTAATGCACCTACCTCTTGCAATACTCTGAACGAGGGCTTCTCCCACCCCTTCTCCAAGCCCCTCAACGAGGCCTCCGATGAATTCAATGACCACCTGAGAAGCCAAACGAGCTACAGTTCCTAACGCGCTTGGCTTCTCAGGCGGGGCCCCATATTCTCGAAGGCCATTGATGGAGGTCTTTGCACACACTGCATGAAGATGGTACTCACATACTGTGCAACGATACATTCGACCTGATCTTCTTTTGTCGCAGCCTCCACAAGGCGCCCCATTGGAACCAGCTGGCAACAGTTTGAGCAGATGTGGGTGAGACGGGAAGTTTATCTCGTTGGATAGCATTGCACAGCAAGGGTGCATCTGGAAATTGCATGCTCTGCATCTAAAGGTAAACCCTCTCGCAGATTTGCCACATACATCACACCTTGGCCATGAAATTCCTCCTGTTGCTGATCATAACCACCACCAGTTAGTATGTATGTATATGCACTTAATAAGAAAATCAATGCAGACTTGTTTTAATATACACATATACAGAGTAAAATTAACCTGCCTGATTTGGGTTTGGAATGGAAGACGAGGTGGTGCTGGCCGTGGAGGGGGTGATTCTTTAAGAGGGGAGGGGAGAAGGCGCAGAAGTCGTGAAGCTGAAAGTCGCAGTGCTGGCATGCATATCTTTTGCCAGCGCCATATTCTTTGCATCCACTGCAGACGAAGAATTCGGTGAGAGTGATTTCTTTCAGGGGGTGTTTGGAGTGGCTGTAATGTGTGATCTCGTCTCCGATGAAAGCAGATTCAGGTGAGGTCGGAAATCCAGGACCTTCCTGCACAAGAGAGGATGCTGATCTTTTCATTGTTAGCTTAGCTACACAGATTTTCTTCTCATCTAGTCTTTTTGGTAAGTGAGTTGGATTTGGCAATGGGGGAATTTTATACAATTATTTATGCTGCCATGCCATGTAAAGTGATACTACTTTCTTAGCACCCATCTCTCAAATACACTACGTACTTGCAAAAGATGTATGGTAGTGTATACGGTGCGTTCTCTACGTTTCCTGCAAAGTTACCTTAATCACACCGACCCCTATTTTATAGGGCCAGCTAACAGTGTACAAGTAGTTTATGTCATCGTTGACTCTATGTGTACGTACCTACACTTGATTAGGTAATTGCCTTTGTATGTAAACAAGCATTAGGGATTTAGGATGCTTTGGTCAGCATGTTTGCAAACACCTTGAGTTTTTATAAGTAAAGAAACATTGATTTATTTAGCTTTTAATTAATGAAGATTTGCCCCTTAAATTTTAACTATGTGTAATAGTATAAAATACAATGAATATCGCCTCAGGGGCATTTCTACATTCCAAGAAGGACAATTTACGATGACTTTTTGTAGTCAATTATATTTTGATCAATCTAAGTTTCGTAATTTAAATTAAAAGTCTTGAAATGTAGATCACATTTGGATATGAGGTTTCCTTAAAGATCTCTTGTTTGGCAAAATAATGTATGGGGTCCAAAGATGCCTATGTTTGATTCTGTATGAGATCAATTGTATTTTTTTTATAGTTTCACTTTATATTTTTAACTCTCCTGATTTATTGATACGTGTCATATAATGTAGCATGTCAAAAAATTATCAGCATTTCATAATAATAAAAATTATATATATTAAAAATTAAGTAGATTTAAACACGAAGAAATGGAATAAAAGAATTGTTGTAGCGATGCAAGAGGTGTTATGGAAAGTCAAGGTTTGTCTTTTTGCTTTAGGAAATTGATTGGAGTTTATCCAATGAGATTTAGTAAAATTTGTTGATTAAAACCCAAGTAATTAAACAAAGGAATAAAAATCATCGAGGATGGTTCTTATTCGATCTAAAGTGGGAAACACACACAAAATTTTGCAGGCTTTTAATTTGGCGTTTAAAGCAAGGGCAAGATTCATCTTCATCAGAGTGGGATTTTTGGGTCATTTTTCTCTACTGTGAGTTGTAAAGCATTACACAGTGAAACGCATTCCATCCTAATATATACTGGAGTACTATAATAATTTTACCCGTGAGATGCAAAACTGGATGAACCAGCCGAATCGGCTGGTTTCGGTTTGAAAATCGAACCATAATCTTAAGATTAAGGTTTAATTTCGATTATGGTAATTTAAGATTGAAACCGACGGTTTTATATATTTTTATTTTTTTTATATTTTTCTATAAATAACTCAATTTCAATTCATTTTTTACACCAATATCTCTCGTGTCTTATATAATAGTTTTTTTTTTAAATTGAGGAAAAACGTGCGAAAAAATATTAAAAAAAAAAAAAAATTTAAACCAGTCGAATTGACGGTTCAAAATCGTAATCATAATCAATCTGATTTCAATTTATAAAATGGTCAAACCATAACTAGCTATTTTTAACCAAAATGGGTAATTTTTACTATATGACCCTGTCTAGTTTTATGTAGTTTTATTTTTTACTTATCTAATTAAATAACTACATGTGTAGGAAAAATATTCATTTTTGTGATAAGGTCTTCTAATTTAAGAATTAAAATATTTTTTGACACGTGACGTAAAATGGAAAGTGACACCTGACCAAAGAAAGAGGATGATATTCTCCCCCTTTTTTTATATATATAAATTATATAATAATAATAATATTTGTGTACTGCTGCATGTTTGAAAATTAACTCCAAATTGATTCTCCACTCCTGCTGCCACTTTCTCTTTTTTCTCATATTATTATCAACATACGCTTGAATTATATATTAAAGTTTTTTTTTTTTTTTTTTTTTTTTTTTTTTTTTTTTATGTTTATTAAACTGATTGAAACAAATTCTTAAAATTATCTTAATCAAATCAATGTAATAGTTTGATTTGATTGTGTTCCCTTATTTCCAAAGGCTGGAGTTTACTTTTGAATTGATAATCTATCTGTGCCGTTGATTACGCTAGAATGGGCTTATTGGGCTCTCAGTTCGACACTACAAGCCTTTATTTGTTCAGCCCAATTCCATGGCCCTTTGGAGTTCGCCCACTGTGTACTGAGTTCACCTCCCCCATAAAAAAATAAAAAAACATTTTTTTGCATTCCTCCTCCATCCAAAATATAGTATTCTTTGTAATTGATTATATTTCATGTTATTATTGTTTTATTTGACCGTATTGTTGTATGATTGTATAGTTGTAACGAATATATGTGTAGTGTATTTCGTTTTCGAGTTTGTTTATTACAAAAAACGCGTTTTGCAAAAACTTAGCACTGGTTCGCCGAGTTTTGTGAGATTTTTCGAAAAAAAGTTACACGTTACGAATCAAAACTCGGTCACCGAGTTTTGAATCAAAACGTGAAAAAGTTGGTCGAGTTTTGATTCATAACGTGGAACTTTTTTTCGAAAAATCTCATAAAACTCGGCGAACCAGTGCTGGATTTTTGCAAAATGCGATTTTTGTAAAAAAAAACTAGGAAACGAGATACATTACACGTATATTGAATAGTGAGTAGTGAGTATGAAATCGAATTATGATAAAGAGAAATCCAAAAAAAAGGTGAGGTGGAAGGAGAATAATGATTTATGAGTAAGGAGGGTAATTTTAGAAAATAAGTGATGGGTGAACTCAATATGTGAAAGGTAAAAGGTAAAGTCTAGTATGCACTCGAGTGCATGTTGTGCACCCTAGTCTAAAGAAAAGTGTATGTTATTAAACTGAAAAGTACAACACAATATTACTAAAAAGTGTAAGTCACTATGACTAAAAATATTATTATACAGTTTAATAATTGAAAAGTGCAACACTATTTACCAAAAAGTGTAAGTCAGTAAAATTGAAAAGTGCAACATAGACTAGGATGCACAACATGCACTCGAGTTCATAGCAGACCAACCCAAGGTAAAAACATTGTAGGGGTGAAGATATAATAATTGGGAGGCATTTATCCGTAGCCATGTTTTTTACTGTATTTTATCATCTAAAACATAGGGACATTTTAACGATTACAAGTAATTTGGGTTAAAATTATATATTCCATTTTCTTGATCATCGATATTGAGGAGAATTTGTGGTACAAATTGAGCCTAATATAAAAAATAGTCAAGAAAATGTAAATAAAGTTTAAGAAAATATCTATAAATAGCATAGGAGACAAATTATATACTACTCATATAATATTTTTAAACTTTCTTTTATTAAGTTTATTATTAAATTTTTAGTTTCAATTTTTTAGATTTTAATACATATATTACTATCGATATTTTCAACCGAACACTATATTAAAACACTATCTATTTTTTTTTTATATCTATATATATATAGTGTTAACATTTTAGTATACCAAATGCATGCACAATTAATATTGTTAAATCAAATATTCACCCACAAATATATTAGTGCATAAAATTATTTGTGTTGTATAAACTCTTTATTCCTTGTAAGCAAAAAGCATACTCTTCCATAAAATTGTTACCACTAAAATAGTAAAATGTATTCACATTATTATAGAAAACCCCACAAGAAAGTATTTCCTTTATTTATGGGGTCGGTTATTAGATTTCCATTATTTATGGGGTCGGTTATTAGATAATTTGTTATCACAAAAACAGTGTCACTTATTTTTCCATATTAGGTTGTTATTGATATATATAGCATTATCATTTCTTTTCTTTTTGTTAATCCGGATTACATGCATGGAGCCATCACAATGAGCAGAATTGACAACTCTTTTTCACAAATAATAATAATAACACGAGAATTGACAACTCTTTTTATAAATATATAATAATTTGGATTGTCAATTTATACAATCGAAATGCTCCAACTCTTATTAGTTGGTTCCCTAATTAGTTGGTTCTAGTACAAATGTAGTTGACTGTCTTATCGGGTACGTAGTATTTAATAATTGATTGGATGAAAAGTAAATAAAATTAAAAAGTAATGATGAAAATTAAATTAAATTATATGATATGGGGTGGGGGCCTAGCGAGTTAGCTATCACATGGTACACATTGTGGAGTATGCAATTAATTAGTCAAAAACTTAAAATTGTTGCAATTAATTAAATTTTGATAATGAGAGAAGATATGCGTGGAGTTGTATGGTTGATGGTTGTACCCTACCCCTCTACTTCTAAAGAAAGAATAATACCATTGGACGTGATAGTTCAATTTTTTTTGTTTCATTGGTATTTCATGTTACTAACACGCATCGTTTTCAATATTATTGAAGGTTAATTATTTTATAATATGACACATATCAACCATTCATGTAATGAAATAAGATGTGAAACACTAAAATTGAAACAAATGATCTCATTCGTATCTCTATAAGTGTGCACGTTTCATTTTTTTTGAAAATATACTTCATCACACCTACTTTAATATCACCTCTCTATTTTATTTACATCATTCTTATTTTATCCACTTTATACATGAATAAACATAAGTACAATTTAATACTACATCCATCATATATAGTGTACTTATTTCTTTTTCACCAGTTTTAGAGAATTTTATTTGTTTATGAATAAAATAAATAAAATAGAGAAAAAATAAAGTAAGTATTTTAAATTACATTTAAAAAAAAAACACACACACACACTTCCTATGGACAATTCTACAAGAAAAATCATCGCATTTTATGTGAACAAATGGACTAATTGAACAAATTTTTAACAGATTCATTTAATTTGATTTTAATCGTGAGTTTTTTTTGTTCTTTCATTAAATAAAAATGTATTGCTGATGCAATGTTGCATATAGGTTCTTTATTACACTGTGAAAAGAGAGAGAGAAAAAAGGCAATCGGATTGTTTCGCCTTATCTGATGAAGTAGGTACATTTCGGATAAGCATTTGCCGTTGGTATGGCCGGCGTCTTTTAATTTGTTGCCTTCCCTTCCTTTGCCTTATCTCTTCCCACCTCCTATTCAATATTTTTAAGTTCGACCCAATTTCAATACTCGATTGTTTCATAATAATTTTTACTGAAAGAAATATTTTATAATAACTTTCACATTAAATAAAAAAAAAAATACTCTGTGATTACTTGTACACGTCCCAAAATTACTTGCACACTCTTAATATATAAATACCCCACAAAATTAATAACCTCACAACATCATTTTATTTTCAAATTTGCCACTCCTTTTTCCCATACATTTCACTTTACACATCATCAAAGTACCTAAAATACTCCTCCTTTATCTTACATCATCAACCACTAAATCCACTTTTCTTAAACAACGTGCCGATCAAACTATGCAAGTTATCCCGGGACAGAGGGAGTATAAACTACACACTCACAATATTCATAATTTTACATAAAATATCATTACTTTTGACCTCACATATGTAAGTCAACCTACTTACCATTACACTTACTTAATACGTGAATTTCATCTCATGCTTGGTAGTTCTTGATTTGTCTCTAATTTTTTTAGCACCCGAGACCTCAAATCGAAATTTCGCCTCGACACAAGTGATTTTTTTGTCGATTTAGGGGGGTATGCAAGCTGGTAAAGAATTCCGACAACTTTGAAAAAACGGTGCCCAAGCATGCCCAAGCGTGGCCTAGGACGGTGCCCACGTTTGGGGCACGACGTAAAAAACTCCGCACCCGAGACCTCAAATCGAAATTCCGCCTCGACACAAGTGATTTTTTTTGTCGATTTAGGGGGGTATGCAAACTTTGAAGACCATACGACAACTTTGAAAAACGGGCCCCACAGACGCTGCCCCCGTCAAAACTCACGTCCCGGGACCCCGAATGCCAAATTTAACACTGGAAATGGATTCCTGGGCTGATTTTAGGGGGGGTGCATAGGCTCATGGGCCTGAACGTTTAGTTAAATAAAAAGACGCTCAGTTCACGCACAACTCAAAAAGGAGAAGGCGCATACGTTACAAGACTCTCATCACTCACTTCCCCACCTATCCGAGGTCGGGTTAAAAACCCCCTCCGGTAAACCCATTGGAAAAAATCCGGTAGGAGGAAAACTGTGCCTCATCATCTAGGATGGGTACTCCTCCCGATATGGACTATTCTATTACAACTCAATTTTTGCATGCAAATCCTAATCCACACTATTACAGAATTTAAGCAAAAACCCAACACTATAATCCAACCAACACTCGATCTACGCCTCTTTAAGCGCGCACCAGGCCGAGATTCAAGCATCCACGCGAGCACTCCTTGTATTCCAGCATTCGTCCACGCCTCCATCACACCAACATGTACACACCTCGAATCCGTCCACTCTCTCCATGCATTCCAGCTTTCGGCCTTACCTGCACAATTCCAACAAACACAGCAGTGCCTAATCCACAAAAGTAAAATGTCATACAAAATGCTAGACAACATAATAGAGACTACAAAAATAGGAATGCAACCCCACAACCTAAAAAAAAGCATAATGACCATCAACGCCCTTAATGAACCCCCCAAACATGCACATATTAATTTGGATACTCCTAATAAGACGCTCGATGTGGTACGGCTTGTCTTCAAATCGAAATTTATTTCTAGTCCGCCAAACATGATACACTACGGTAACAACCCACAACTTAAAAATTCTCTTCTTAGTTGCGTTGATGCCTCTCGCTTTGTGAATATCATCCAAGATCTCTTTTAAATTCCGCATTCGACCACTCCAACCAAGCCAATCGCCCATCCTTTTCCAAATAAGCTGCACAAAGCTACATTAAAAAAAAAGGTGGTTGATCGACTCTTCTCCATTGATGCAAAAGGCACACCTTCTATCCTCCATTTCGACACACCTACTATTGGTACGCACCCTTTCACGAGCGACCAACCAGCAAATGAACAAATATTTAGGAGGGATGAACGAAGCCCACAAATCCTGAAAACGAAGCTCCGGCTGCCTATGCTCCTCACAAAGCTCCTTGTAGACTTTGCCCACGTCCATGCCCTTAATGTTGCTCATTCTTTCCAGCTTACGAATAGCGTTTTGAACACCTCCATACTTCTCCACAATTTGATCTCTAAAACTGCACACGGACCGCTGCATTGTCGAGCTGCTACTACCCCTATACATCTGCCATATCGTACCATCTTTGAGCCAAAAATCGTTCACCCATTTGACCCACAGCGTATCCTTCTTCCTATGGATATCCCATATAGTTTTACTAATTAAAACTCTATTCCAGCCTTCCATGTCCTTCAATCCGAGCCCCCCTTAGCCTTCTCACGACAAATATCAGTCCACGCAACTAAGGGGGTCTTGCCACTCCACAAAAAGTGCCTACACAAAGACTCCAATTTACGAATGACCCCTTTAGGTATGGGCATAACTCCAAACCAAAAGCTGAGGATACCATAGATCACCGACGAGATTAACTCCACCTTTCCGGCATAGGACAGCTGCTGGGAATTCCACTTAACAATTATATCACGAACTTTGATCAATAAAGGCTCATACTCTCTAATTTTAACTCTACTAGCAGCCAACGGTACCCCTAAATACCTAACCGAAAGCTTACTCTCCACAAAACCAAGCAGCCCTAACATCCGAACCTTATCATCGTTATTCACCCCAGCCATAATAATGCTCGACTTCCCAGGATTAATACAAAGCCCAACTACGGTCTCAAAATGTTTCAGAGTATCATATAAAACGGTAATAGAATCGAAATCACCACGCGAAAACAGTAGCAAATCATCCGCAAACATAATATTAGTTATCTTCAAATTAACACACATAGGATGGAATTTAAATCTACTATTGCAAGCGTTAAGACTCAGTGATCTATGCAAGCACTCCATACAAATCACAAAGAGATAAGATGAAAGAGGGTCACCTTGACGAAGTCCACGTTTGCCTTTGAAAAAACCGCATGGAGTCCCGTTCACAAGAATCGAATAGGATGGGGTTGTCACACATTGCATAATCCACTCAACGAATTGATTAGGGAACTTCATATGCAGCAGCAACCTCTTGAGAAAATCCCATGAAACGGAGTCGTAGGCTTTAAGAATGTCCACTTTAAGCATAACCCTCCTCGAAATATCCGCCTCATCATATCTCCGAATGATCTCTTGGGCAAGAAACACATTATCCGACATTGTTCTTCCCGAGACGAATGCGTTTTAATTATTAGACACTACCACGGTCGTAGCTCTACTCAATCTATTAGCAAGAACCTTGCTAATAATTTTGTAGATTATATTACAACACGAGAAAGGTCTAAAATTCGTAACACCAAGATTGTGTGTTTTCTTAGGGATCAACGTAACAAAAGTGCAGTTTATTACTTTATTTGCCTAAGAATCTGCCCGCTAACAAAGAATTCCTGAACAGCCCCCACTATATCATCTTTAAGCATGTTCCACGACTTTTTAAAGAACGCCGAAGTATACCCGTCCGGACCCGGAGCTTTATCCTCACCAATAGCCCATAAGGCATCCTTAATCTCGCTCTCGTCGACGCTCCTAACCAAACTGCTGCTCATATTGTCGCTAATGCAAACGCCATGACTACCTCAATGTCGGTCCCAAGGAGCCCCTCATAATAAGACACCAACCTGTTCGCCATGCCTTCGTGATTGGTAGTAACTCCGTCCTCCGTTTGAATATGCGCGATATAATTCCGTTTCCTATTTCTTTTAACAATAGAGTGGAAATATTTCGTGCTCTTATCTTGATTCCTAACATACTTGTTTTTAGCCATTTGTCTCAAGTAGCTCTCCTCCCACTTCTTAACTTTGTAAACCTCCATCTTCTTTCTTTGAATCTCCTCATAGACCTCCTCCATTCTGTACTCATTATGACACCCTAAGACCTCACGCTGCAAATCCATAAGCTCTAGTTCACGCCTTCGACTCTACTAGATATGTGCGTAAAGTCCTTCTTGTTTAGCTCCTTTAGGGAATTCTTAAGTCTCTTCAATTTCTTGGTTAGAACATATTATTTCGTACCTATAATTCCGGGCTCCTCCCAACTGGCCTTCACAACCTCTAAGAAACCATCATGCTCGGTCCACATATTATAAAATCGAAACGGCTTATTAACTCTTCTATTGTTACCAAGCAGAGTAGTAATCGACATAGCATGGTCCGATTCCACGCCCGGCGCCACAAATTCTGTATTAATATTCCAGCCCTCATCCGTCCACGAATCGTTCACCATAACCCTATCGAGCTTGCTTTTGATCGTGTTGGAAGTCCATTTAAAATAGCAGCCAGTCGAAGGAACATCAACGAGGCATAAAGACGTAACACAGTTCGCAAACTCCTCCATACGAAGGTGGCTCCTGCTCGCGCCTCCATGCTACTCGTCACTATGCAATATCGTATTAAAATCACCCGCTATCATCCATGGCACATGCTCACGGTCATTATAGAGTACTCCACAAGGCTCTCCTTTCTTCGATTGTATTCCTTGCATAAACGCACGAATATGTGAAGATTTTATGCGTAATAAGACAACGAAATTTAATGTGGATCACCTGGTCAGTTTTGACGATATCACTTGCCACGACTTTATCGCCCCTCCAAATGACTAGGATTCGGCCCATGTTGCTCATCTCAAAGTTATGGACGCTCTCCCATCCATCGAAGGCCCTCTCGATCTAATCGTTATTCTCGTTCCTAACCTTAGTTTCAACAAAACCAAAAACATCAATATTTTTATTATTAATTAACCTTCTTACCTTCCCAAGGGTGAGATCTCCCCTTAGGCCTCTCACATTCCAGGTTGTGATTATCATGACGAACCATAGGGGTCTCCCCCGCTGCAATCCATCATTCGACCATTAGTATCGGCTTTGATCCTTCTGCCCCCCAAATTATTATTCTTCATCCTAGCTTCCCTAGAGCTTTTTCGCCCTTTTCTATCATCCTTTGGACTTCAGATTTAGGTTTTTCAACTAAGTCTGACCCTTTCTTTTCCATTCCAGATTCCTTCAATTTTTCGAATTTTTCTATAGTGTCGGCCACTTCCATATGGTCGAGATTTTCAGTTTCATCCTGCATCTCCTCCTCCATGCTAACCTCCTTGACATAGTCATCTTCACCAAGGTCTCTTAACCTGTCGAATCGGCCACTACTAGCTGCCCTTTCCTCCACAACTTTTTTCTGCTCATTCTTGCGACCATTACTTATGTTTTTGTTTTTATTTTTCCTTGGGTACTTAAGCATCACGAACCCCATGCTATCGATTTTATACTGATCCACTTCAGTTTGCTGGTCCTTCTTGGTTTGTTTATTATGTAGCTCAGTTTTAGGGGACTCATCGTTTGTACGAACTTGGGCCATACTTTCAGAATTAGCTTGATGCCGATTTCTATTCTGCCCTAGTCTAGTTTGCTGCTGAATTGGGGGGCATTCACCAGTTGGATGGCCGAACTTTCTGCACTTATTGCAATACCTAGGTCCCGTTTCATATTCGATTTGTTGCATCCACTCTTTGCAGTCTCCAAGATTGATCTCTACCTCCCTAAGCAACGACTTTGAAGTATCGACCTCGACAATGACTCTAGCATAGGAAATCCTCTCCATTGTATGAGATAACTTATCCGTGAATAAAGGTCGCCCTATAAACGAAGAGATAGTCTCAATAATCCTAGAATTCCAGTAGCATAATGGAAGATTTCTGAGCTTAATCCATACGGGTGTGACACTAATTTCATAATCACCGAAGTCGAATGCCAATGGCATACGTTTCATCATCAAGGTCCTGCCCCACACGCTGTACGGACCTCCTTTTAGAACTTTTTCCAGGTCGGCATCCTTCTCAAACCTAAAAATAAGCCACCCACTGTCGTGACTTTTTATTTGGTGTGGGACCTCCCATTTTTTGCACAGTTGACGTAGGGCTTGAAACCCCGGAAAGCGCCCCATAAAATAACCTATTAGGACGTGCTCCCACTCCTTCGTCACAAGCTCCATTGGTATGTAGACTTTATTAACAGTCGGGGGAACATAGTTGAGCTTGAATTCATTCTTAAGGATTCGATTTCCACGAACACTTTCAGGGACTGCTCCTTTCGACCACGCCTTTGGATTCTCATTTAAGGCTGCATCGTTTTTTTCCTTTATACGGACATCATTAATAGACTGATCTTTCTTAATTTCCTCTCCAAATTCAGCCATGGATACGTCCTTGCCTTCTTCCGCTGTACCTGCAAGACCCAAAAAATCGATCTTATTAATTTGATTTTTAACATTGGTATTCGTTACCTGTTCCAGCCGCAGATCATCATCCTCCCCAATATTTCTGTTGTTTATGGGGATATTAATTGTTGGCATCGCCCTCTCCACATCAATTTCGTCTATGGCCTCAACGAACTCTTCTTCTTGAGTATTATTGGTATTCTCTGAATCCGATTCGACATTAGGGTTTCCGTCATTGTCGGATTCTTCCTTTGCATGGTCGTACGTTTCGCGATCGGCTGTCTGTTGCTTTCTGGCTTGTTCTTCTCTCTCTGCGACAACCATGGCGATGAGATCTTGTCTTCTTTCCTCCTCCATGATCGTTTCCTCGATCATTTCTCTTGACTGCGATCTGTCAAGGGATTTTCCACGCGATCGTTTCTTTATATTCCTTGGGGATTCGAATCTCACCGACTTCTTCATTGGGGACGACGGACGCAAAGCCGCCGGAGTAATTGTAGCTTTCCCCATCGAAGACCAGATTCCGGGCGTAAGTCACCGCCCAAAACCGAAATAAGAACAGATTCCTTGATTTCTTGGAGAAATCGGGGATTAGGGATTTCGAAATCAGAAAGACTATGGCAAATCTTGATAATCTATTGCGCAATTATTTTTGATTCACCATTAATTTTCTACGAGGATTGAAGTTTAGATTATCCAAGTCAAGAAGACGCTAAGCGAATTCTTGGAGAATACTCTTCTCAAACCCTAGCCGTCAAAAAATTTCTTCGCATATATGCATCGCATAGGCTCATGGGCACTGAACGTTTGGTTAAATAAATACGCTCAGATCACACACAACTCAAAAATATGAGAAGGCGCATTCGGTACAAAACTCTCAACTCTCACTTCCCCACCTATCCGAGGTCGGGTTAAAAACCTCCTCCGGTAAACCCTTTGGGAAAAACCCGGTAGGAGGAAAACCGTGCCTCATCATTTAGTATGGGTACTCCTCCCGATATAAATTTTTCTATTACAACGCAAGTATCGCATGCAATTCTACTCCTCACAATTACAAGAATTAAGCAAAAACCTATTATTATTACTGCATTTAAGGAAAACCCTAACACTATAATCCAGCCAGCTTGCGCTTTACTCCACTTTATGCTTGCATCGATATGAGCTCGTTGCACTCCAGCGTTCGTCCACGCCTCCATCGCACCAACCCTGCCCTCCACTATATTCCAGCCTGCTTTCGCTATTCTTCCCTTTATAAGTGCATCGACTCGGGTTCTTTGTACTCCAGCTTTAATCCACGCCTCCGTCGCACCAACCATGCACATGCTTCACATCTGTCCACCCGAACCTGCACAAATCCAACACACACAGCAGTGCCTAATCCAAGAGTATAAAAAATCATATAGGGTGCTCAACAACATAAATAATAATAAAAAAAAGAGCACCCCCAACCCTAAAAAAAAAGCATACTGACCATCCACACCCTTAATGAACCCCCCAAACATGCACATATTAATTTGGATACTTCGAATAAGGCGCTCAATGTGGTATTGCTTATCCTCGAAACGGAATTTATTTCTAGTGTACCAAACATGATACACTACGGACACAACCCACGGCCTAAAAACTCTCTTCTTAGTTGTGTTGATGCCTCTAGCTTTGTGAATATCGTCCAAGACCTCTCTTAAATTCCGCATCCTCCTCGTCCAACCAAGCCAATCGCCCATCTTCTTCCAAATGAGCTGCACAAAGCTACATTCGAAAAAAATGTGGTTAATCGACTCTTCGCCATTGATGCAGAACACACACCTTCTATCCTCCAAATCGACACACCTATGATTGGTACGCAGTCTTTCCCGAGCCACCAACCAGCAGATGAAGGAATATTTTGGAGGGATAAAGGAAGCCCATAAATCATGAAAACGAAGGTCCGGCTGCCCATGCATTTCGCAAAGCTCCTTATAAACCTTACCCACATCCATGCCCTTAATGTTGCTCATGATCTCAAGCTTACGAATGACATTGTTATCACCACCATATTTATCCACAATCCAATCTCTAAAGCTGCATATCGATCGCTGCATTCTCGAGCAATTTCCATCACTGTTCATTTGCCAAATCGATCCACCCTTAAGCCAATTATCGATCACCCACTTCACCCACAAAGTATCCTTCTTCCTATGGATATCCCACAAAGTTTTGCTAACCAACACTTTATTCCAGCCCTCCATATCTTTTAATCCAAGCCCCCCCCCCCCTTAGCTTTCTCACGACAAATGTCACTCCAAGCAACCAAAGGCACTTTACCACTCCACAAGAATTGCCTACAAATAGCCTCTAATTTCCGAATCACCCCCTTAGGCGTGGGCATAACTCCGAACCAGAAACCCAGGATTCCGTAGATAACCGATGAGATTAGCTCCACTTTACCGACATAGGACAACAGTTGGGAGTTCCACTTACCAATTCGTTCGCGCACCGCAACCAATAGAGGCTCATACTCCCTAATCTTAACCCTACTAGCAGCCAAAGGAACACCTAAATACTTAACCGGCATATTACTATCAACAAAGCCTAAAAGCTCTAATATGCGAACCCTATCATCATTTTTCACCCCTGCCATAATCACGCTCGACTTACTAGGATTAATACCAAGCCCAGCGACAGTCTCAAAATGCTTTAGAGAATCATGTAAAATGGTCACAAACTCAACATCCCCACGCGAAAACAAGAGTAAATCATCCGCAAACATAATATTAGTAATTTTCAAATTTGCACATTTAGGATGAAATTTAAATCTACTATTGCATGTAGTAAAGCTCAAAGACCTATGCAAATATTCCATACAAATGACAAAGAGATAAGATGAAGGGGGTCACCTTGTCGAAGTCCTCGTTTGCCTTTGAAAAATCCGCACAGTGTTCCATTCACAAGGATCGAATATGATGGAGTTGTAACACATTGCATTATCCATTCCACAAATTGATTTGGGAACTTCAAATGCAACAGCAAATTCTGGAGAAAGACCCACGAAACGGAATCGTATGCTTTACGCATATCCACTTTGAGCATAGCCCTCCTCGAAACGTCTACCGCCTCGTATCTCCTAAGTATCTCTTGAGCGAGAAAGACATTCTCCGACATCATTCTACCCGGGACAAAAGCATTTTGATTATTAGACACTACCACGGTTGTGGCCCTACTTAATCGATTAGCAAGAACCTTGCTAATGATTTTGTAGATCACGTTACAACACGAGATGGGCCTAAAGTCCGTCACACCAAGATTATGCGTCTTCTTAGGAATCAAAGTCACAAAAGTACAATTCATTTGTCTAAGAATCTTGCCACTCGTGAAGAACTCTTGGACAGCCCCCACGATATCATCTTTTATCATGCTCCACGATTTTTTAAAGAACGCCGCAGTATACCCGTCCGGCCCCGGAGCTTTATCCTCACCAATAGCCCACAAAGCAGCCTTAATCTCATTCTCGTCGACACTCCTAATTAACTCGCTGCCCAAATTATCGTTGAGGCACACTCCATGGTTAACCACTGCCTCATCGATATTGGCCACTTCACTGTCCGACCCAAGAAAACTCTCATAATATGTAACTAATCTATTAGCCACCTCTTCTTGATTAGAAGTAGGACCCTCCTCCGTTTGAAGATGCGCAATGAAGTTCCGTTTCCTAATTCTTTTCACAATAGAGTGAAAATATTGTGTGCTCTTGTCTTGGTTCCTCACATATTTATTCTTCGACATTTGCTTCAAGTAGCACTCCTCCCACCTCTTGACTTTACTAACCTCATCCTTTTTCTTTTGAATATCCGCATAAATCTTCTCCATCCTAATACTGTTGCGGCAACCAAGCACCTTACGCTGCAAATCCATTAGCTCAAGCTCGCCTCGTTCGACTCTACTAGATATGTTCATAAAATCCTTCTTATTCAACTCCTTAAGAGAGTTTTTCAGTCTTCTAAACTTTCTTACAAGGACATACTGTTTTGTGCCTATAATTCCATTCTCATCCCAACTTTTCTTGACCACCTCCAAAAAAACCTTCATGCTCGGTCCACATGTTGTAGAAACGAAATGGCCTATTAACTTTTTTAACTCCTTCGAACAGCTTGGTGATCGACATGGCGTGGTCAGATTCGACTCCAGGCGCAACAAACTCGGTAGAAATGTTCCAACCTTCATCCGTCCACAAGTCGTTTACCATAACCCTATCTAGCTTGCTTTTTACTGTATTATTATTCCATGTGAAGTAACATCCAATTGATGGCACATCAACAAGGCAGATCGAAGTAACACAGTTCGCAAATTCCTCCATCCGAAGGTGACTTCTATTCGCACCTCCATGCTGTTCGTCACTATGCAAAATAGTATTAAAGTCGCCCGCGATCATCCATGGTTCTCGCTCACGATCATTATATTCCACAAGATTACTCCACAAGGCTCTCCTTTCGTCGATAGTGTTCCTTGCATAAATGCACGAATATGTGAAGAATTTATGCGTAATAAGACAACGAAATTTAATATGGACCACCTGGTCAGTTTTTACGATATCCCTTGCCACAACTTTATCACCTCTCCAAATTACTAGAATACGACCCATGTTGCTCATTTCAAAATTATGGACGCTCTCCCAACCATCGAAAGCTCTCTCGATCCAATCACTATTCTCGTTCCTAACCTTAGTTTCAACAAAACCAAACACATCAATATATGGATGCGCGCGCAAGGGGCCGTCGGCCCCCCAAGTGCCCGCATATGCGCGCACAGTGGGCATGCACCCGATGAAACTTCCTCACGGTCGCCCACGGGGCCGTGCGGTCGAAGTCGGCGACCCCCGCTCCGGCGCGGCGGGGGGCGGACCCACTCCGACGATTTTTTTTTTTTTTAAATTTCGATGCTTGGCCACACGATGGCCGTGCAAAGGCCAATTCTCGAGAAAATAGGCACACGTTCGGACGTTGAGCTCACGCATTCGGTGGGGATGGACGCCAATATATACGGCCTCCGCTCGTCGATTGCGGTGCACAAGCAGGAAGAGCAACGTGCCCATATCTCCTGAATACGCCGATGCGGGAAAATACCTTAGTATGAGATGTTGTCTCGTATTGAGAATGAAAAATTAATTTGCATGTGTGCGCAAATGCACACTTATCTCCTCACTTTCCTCGCGATTGGAGTAACTCTTTTGATTTGATCTAACGTGGATTGAAGATCTTGCTCTTTCCTATCTATTAATCTTGTTTGCTGATCTTGTAAGCATATAAAAATTATACTCCCTCCGTTTTTTAATAATTGTCACTTTGGCTTTTAACTAATTTTAAAATAAGTGTCATTTTGAATTTTTTTCTTTAATTTTGACTATTTTGCCCTTATTCATTTACCATATATATTGTTCATAAATAAATTCCATAAACATTGTTTATACCAAAATTAATTTGATTTATGAATACTAACTACATTCTTGACCACATTCTTTATCAAACAAAACTTCTATATCAAAATTAGCTATAATTAATGAAGGGTAATATGGACCACACTTTATAATCTTAATTTGTTGAAAAATGATAAAGTGTAAGTGACACTTATTAAAAAATGGAAGGAGTACTCATTTATTAGTACACTTTCTTAATTTGAGTATTTTTTTAATTAAGAAAAGCTATTTAAACAAAATTTTAAGTGGAAAGGGTTAGTGAAATAATTATATACAGTATATGTATTTTATGAAATAAATATAGATTGGGTAAGGTAAAAAGAAAAGAAGTGAGCCGGTAAAATTGTGGAAAAGAAGTAGGAGTAGCAAAAAGTAAAAGATAGTTGTCCAAATATTTAGTACAGATATTAGAGTCCTCCCCTCCCATATCATCTCATTTCCTTCTCCCTTTTTCTACCTCTTTTCTTCCCTTCCGCAGCAGATCTCCTCCAATTCACTTCCGTTTTCCAGATTCCACTTCCCCTTTCACGTTTCCTTACTTTACTCAAATCTCCCCCAAAAACAAGGACTTGAAATACTCTAATTTCTGTATCTACGATTTCAACCATTTCATTTTGGACATGAAATCCATTGATCCGTAGAAGGTGCTTTTTTTCTTTCATATACTACATATATATCTCTAAATAAGATAATTCTCTGTTTGTTGGCCTGATTTTTGTTAAATTTATCTGAATTTTGTTGTTCCCCTGTAATTCCTGAGGAAATAACTAATATTTGTAATTATAACAAGAAAAGGGGGGCTTTGTAAGGGGGAATTATAGGTGTTTAGTCCAATCCTTAATTTTAACCTGGCATTTGGTGAGAATTGGGGATTAATTAGATGTATGGTAGTTTTGTCATGAGTATCAAGCTTTATTAGGCCACACCTTTAAAACTTGCGAATGTAGATCATGAACATGTAGCAGAGTACAGAAATTTTTCCTCAGATTGTTTCTTGGTAAATTTCTGAAGAAACCCCACTGTAATTAGTTGATGTCCAAATTGGTGGAGCATATTTTTCCATTAACAACATTTTACTCCACTGTTTTCTTCACATCAATTTGTTAATTTTCGATTAAATGGAAATTTGGAACTGCGAATATATTTACTACAGTGTGAGGACTTAGCTTTTTAACTGCGCGAAACATGGTGTGACTGTGTTCGTATGTTACTGATATGTGCATAAGCAACTCACAATGTCTTAGTAGTACGGAAAAAGGTAACAAGTTAGTGAGAACAGCTTTTAAACATTAAGCTCAAATCAGATGGTGTATGCTAGTAATAAAGGTATGAATTTATTTCAGAATGATCAAGTCAATTATATATCCTTTTAGCCACTGGCATCTCGAACAATTTTGTACCTTTTGTATTGAACCTGTCTTGAATAAATAGGTCATTTTCAAAACTGTTTCACTTGAAAGATGATATCCACAAGCTTGACATAATCAAGTCTTGTCATTTAATATGTCATATGTGAGCTTCGTATGTATGTACGTTTCAGTGAATAATCACCAGTCCTCATATTATTCACAAGGTTAGTGCAAATTTGGGTATCTGATCATGAATATAAACCTGATAAAATTTTGTAATTGGGAGTTGAGGGGTATAAAAGTACATGTTGACGACGCGATGTGCAATCCATTAAGTTCTGTTCTCAACCCATTAACATTGTCCTATTGTCTGCCACTACTTCCACCCTCAGTGAAAAACCACTGAAACTTGAAAATCAGACTCGGGACCACTCCATTTGCCTTGTCAGGGAGCTGTCATATAAGGTTTTCTTCTCAAAGTTATAATTTATTCTCTGCCCCCTTTAAAATGATGGGAGTGGATTTTTTGGAATTATCCCTTTCAAAGAGACTTTGGTGGTTTAATACTCATCAAATTTAGAAGTTGTCCCTACATTCTTCTGGTTATTGCTAAAATTGCTTTTGGATATTCGGCTTGTAAGTTTTTATGGTAAAGCTGTATTTCTTTTTTCTTTTCTTTTCAGTGGGTTTGGAAAGTTAACATCTTGGTCAGATGGAGGATGTAGGCACCCGGGTAGCTTCTCCTGTAGTCATCCACCAAAGATTTTGCAATACACATCCAATGGCAAAGAAACGTGGGCTACCTTTTCAGTCCCCAAGTTTTGTTAATCAGAATCCAGCTGATAACTGGAATCCCAAGTCCTGGGATTGGGATAGTTCAAGGTTTATTGCCAAACAGATTCCACCAGACTTGCCAAGGAGTAGGGATGTACAAAACAGTGCTTCGTATCCTGATCGTACAAGAAAAGATGATGAAAATCTGCGACTGAAGCTAGGAGGTGGAGACGTAGCTGTCAGCAATGGTGAAAGTGGCAGCATGAATTCAATGGGAGAGCCTCAACCTATATCGAGAGCCAATAAGAGAGTAAGATCTGGATCACCTGGTGCTGCTAACCATCCTATGTGTCAAGTGGATGATTGTAATGAAGATCTGTTGACTGCTAAGGACTATCACCGGAGGCACAAGGTGTGTGAGGTTCATAGTAAAGCTGGTAAGGCTGTAGTGGGTAAACAGATGCAAAGGTTCTGCCAGCAGTGCAGCAGGTTGGTAATATTCAACATTTTCATTTGGAGTTTTATCAATTCAGGGCCTAAAAGTTAATAAAACTATCAATTTAGGACCTAATTTTTTTTTCTACTGATTCTGGAGCTGGAAAATAGAAAACTATCAATCCGGGACCTGAAAGATAGAGACTATCAATTTAGGACTCACACATTTTATGACCATGTTTGACATCTTATAAGTCTTAATTATCCAAATATATTTTTATGAATCACAATTCCAAAAAAATAAAAAAAATGTACTCCTCCGTCCCACAGAAATTTGCACACTTGCCATATTTGGATGTCCCATACCAATTTGCACATTCCATAAAACAAAAAATCTTCACAACCCCCACCTTCAAAATATACACATATTTACGCATATGCCATTACTATTTCACACTCAATATACCTTTTTCTTTACTTTATTCATAAAAGTTTACAAAACTACCCCTCAAAACATCACTCATTACACCTTTTCTTACACATTTCTTAAAATGTGTGCTATCCCAAGGATGCAAATTCCCTTGGGACGGAGGGAGTATTAACTTCACGCTAGTGGAAAAATAAGAGAAGAAAGTAGGAATGAAAAAATAATAATGTATATAAAGATATAAACTATAGGATGACAAACATGGTCTTAACATGAAAATTCTTTTAGGCCCTAAATTGATAGTTTTACTAGTTTTCAAGCCTTAAATTGATATTATTCCTTTTCATTAAATTTTGTGGGTGAACTTGTGTTGTTTCTTCGTTGTCTTTTTCATTTTTTTGATTTAGTTCACCTTATTGGATTTTGTCAATATTAGTTGTTTTCGTTGAAAAGTATTAGTTGTGTGTAGTTGAACCGTACAACTGGTGTACAAGAGTCTTACTCCATTTATTTTAATAGGTTCCACCCTCTTTCTGAATTTGATGCTGGAAAGAGAAGCTGTAGGCGCAGACTTGCTGGACATAACAGGAGGCGGAGGAAAACTCAGCCAGAAGATACTACTCAACAGGTTTCAAATCCTGGCAGTGTTCACAACAATAGCAATTGTGATGTGGATGTCTTGCTTGCAGTGCTAGCTCATGCACAAGGTATAGCTAATAAATAGGTTTGCCTGTAGGAACAAAAATTTGCAAGTAGTCTAGCATTTTGCTATTCTAAGGTAAAATTATACTGATTGCTAATTTCTGTAATTATAGGCAGCAACGAAGACAGGAATGGTAAATTCTCATCGATACCTGAAAAAGATCAGCTGGTACAAATTCTTAGTAAAATCAAAACATTACCGTTGCCAGCAATCTTAGCAGCCAACCTGCCTCATTTGAAAACTACAACTGGAAGTATTTCCGATCATGCGTGTTCTGAAAATCAAAAGCAAATGAGTGGCAATGCTTCTTCCCGACCCGCCATCAACTTGCTTGCTGGTCTTTCAGCAACTCCCGGAATGCCTTCTTCTGAAATTCCATCTCATCCAAGTGACTCCGAAAAAAGCAAGTCAAGTTACCATTCTCCCATGGAAGAAACTGATTATCATGTTCAAGAGACATCTCCGAGTCTGGATTTACAGTTGTTTAGTTCCTCACCGGAAGATAATAGCACAAGGAAATTGTCGTCGAGTGGAAACTACCTTTCATCTAACAGTAGTAATCCTTCATTAGAGGTTTCACCTGCTTCTTCACCACCTCTTGTACGTGATCTGTTCCCGATGCAGACTTCAAGAGAAACGGTGAAGGACGACCGGTTGTCAAATAGTGAAGATGAAATTGCATATACGAAATCAACTGTGAGCAATGGGTGCAGTACATCCCTTCGTCTTTTTGGAGGCTCAATTCAACTTACAGATAACGGTTCAATTCAAAGTTCACCGTACCAAGCAGGCTATACATCTTCCGGGTCTGATCATTCACCATCTAGTCTGAATTCCGATGCTCAGGTACGTCTGCACCATTTTACTGATTTCATTTTCCAAATTTCTTATAATAATTTACTCTTCTGGGAGATGTTAAACGAGCTGGCACCCATGGGCCGCGGGCTAAACGGCTCACGATAAATGGGCCGCTGATAGTTGAGACTGGGACCTAACTCTAACGGTCCACGGACTAAACGGGCCACTAACAGGCTACAAAATAAAAAATTGAAAAATTAAATGGAAGGTAAAATTCAAAATATCTATGATATAACATGGTGTAAATGTGTAATTTAAATTCACCATATAAAATTATAAGATACAGAATAATTAATTAATGTGTTGATTAAATTCAGTCACATCAGTCAAATCTTAAACTGTCAAACATATTTAAAGAGATATCAACATTTAATACTCTAAATCGCTATAACTCAACATTTTAATTCATATTTGAAGAAAAAATTATTTTTTGACTCATTTCATCTAAATTATGTACAATAATAAAAATAAAGTATTAGTAAAATGATCACATAATTATATTAAACATTAAATTATAAAATATTAAACGGGCTGGCGGGTTGGCCCTAACCCTATAGGGGCTCAGTGGCTCACTCCAGGCTAAATGGTCTGCACCATAATTAACAGCCCGGATTTAAACAGAACATCTCTCATGTTTGTGTATATTCTGACATGTTTCTGTAGCATAGTTTTAACAGATGTGACTTTTGTATACTAGGATCGAACGGGTCGAATAGTTTTCAAATTGTTTGACAAGGATCCCAGCCATTTGCCTGGTTCTTTACGCACTGAGGTTAGTGTGGTTCTTTGAGCAGATTTTCTTGATGATTTCATGGCTTACATGAAAGACTTGATGACATTTTGTGCTATTTTCAGATACTCAGTTGGCTATCGAACAGCCCATCAGAAATGGAAAGCTACATCAAGCCTGGCTGCATAATTCTGACCCTGTATTTATCCATGCCAATTTTTGCCTGGGATCGAGTGAGTGCATTTCTTTTAAGTATGTATATTTGGCTAATGCATCTTTTTGTTGACAATATATCTGTGTTTTACAGCTACAAGCAAACCTCCTTAATTATGTGAATGCTTTAGTTAAAGATGCTGATAAGGGTTTCTGGGGAAATGGAAGACTTTTGGTTTGTACAGACAGACAAATGGCTTCCTATAATGATGGTAAGTCTTGTAGTTTTTTGTGAGTCCATCCTTCACCAATTCCTAAAAATTGGGTCTTGATATGAATTCTTCATTTCTTCATTTTATATTCTTTGTGTTGACTTATAATAACATCCTCTTTATACGTCTCTCTTTTTATGCATCCTTAGGGAAGATTCGTCTTTGCAGAACTTTAGGAGCCTGGAGTGTACCAGAATTGATATCTGTGACTCCTGTTGCAGTGGTTGCAGGGCGAGAGACCTCTCTTCTATTGAAGGGTACAAGTTTGACAGCTTCCGGTACCAAGTATGTGAATTTTGATTGATACCTTAATGAGCTGAAATTATTCCTTCATTGTTTTCTGTTACGAATTTTTCTTTCTTTATACAGGGTACATTGCACGCATGCAGATGGGTACAATATAAAAGAAGTTCCTGTATCATTGTGTCAAGACACGACAGTTAATGAGATTAACTTGGATAGCTTTAAGATCAGTGCAACAGCATCTAACATGCTTGGTCGCTGTTTTATCGAGGTAGATCTTTAGCTAACTATCAGGTTTAGAAAAGGGGTTAATATCATTTTGCTACATGAACTATACCCTTTTATCAAACTGGTACCTGTAATTTTTTTAGTTTCCGATTGCATCCTCTACTACTCGGTGTTGACCAATTGCAGCACGTACTTTGTTTGTGATTTTTTTGATCTAAAGTCAAACGCGTGGCTTGCCAAAAAGGTTTCTCAGGGGTATATCCACCCACTCAAGATTAAATGCAAGGAGAATAAAGTAATTCCTCTGGCTAATTATGTACTTAATGTCCAAAATTAAATTTTTGGACATGCTCTAGAAGAGGAATTACTTTATTGCCCTTGATTTAATCTTGAATGGGCAGATATACCCCTGAGAAACCTTTTTTGGCAGGTCACATTTCGATTTTTGGCCAGAAAAAACCACTAAAACAAAGTACAGGTTGCAATTGCCCAAAACCAAGCAGTAGAAGATGCAATTGGATTTTTTCTTTTATATAGGTACATGTTTGATAAAACTTAAAAGGAGTATAGTACACAGGTGATGGAAAATTGATATTAACCCTTACAAAGAATAGGATAAACATTTATATTTTCTTAATGTTTACAGGTTGAGAATAGTTTTAGAGGCACCAGTTTCCCCGTAATCATAGCTGATGAGACCATCTGCCATGAATTGAGACTCCTCGAGCCTCAGATCAACGACATTACTAAAGTTGGTAACCGAATTCCAAGCGATCCCCTCCAAAATACAGGATCGAGGGAAGAAGTCCTGCATTTCTTGGATGAACTCGGATGGCTGTTTCAAAGAAAGAGCAACTCTTCCTTGTTTGGGAGCCCAAATTATCGGCTTAATCGGTTCAAATTTCTTATCATATTTTCTATTGAGCACGACTTTTGTGCTTTGGTGAAAACCCTCCTGGACATCCTGCTTGAACTAAACTTGGGCAGTGAAGGGTTAGCGACGGAGTCTATGGCGATGCTGTCAGAAATCAACCCCTTGAACAGAGCTGTTAGGAGGAGATGTTGTGGTATGGTGAATTTGCTCGTTCACTACTCTATCGTGGATTCTGCAGCTGAGAAGTACATTTTCACTCCTAATTTGGCGGGACCAGGTGGCGTCACACCTCTACATTTGGCTGCTTGTACATCGTCTTCAGATGATATGGTTGATGCTCTAACAAGTGACCCACAGGAGGTAATTTATATTTGGTTGTCTTTTTTTGTGGTGAAACTTGTTCGTCTTTCTTGTTTCCAAGGTTTGAAACTTTACTGTATCTTCAAAAAACAAATCTTAAATACCTCGGGTAACACGCGTGGAATTTGTCCATAAGAGCACTTGCTTATTGAAATTAAAACCTCCTCCTAAACTTGGAATCAATGAGTAAGTCTCTTATACACCAATTGTACGGTGAAACTGTACACAACTAGTCCCTCCGTCCCAATTATATAGGCTTGTTTCCATATATTTCTTAATTCATTTATTAATATATTCCTATGCATTAATTACATTGGAAAGTATAACACTCGTTAAATAGGGTTATAATTTGCTTTCCAAACAAAATTTCTTAATCTTTGTGAAAAGTCAAACTAGTTTGTGTTTTCGCACCTTCAGTGTGTGAGAGAGAAGAGAGCGTTTTTTTTTTTTCAAAAGTCAAACTAGTTTGTATAATTGGGACGGAGGGAGTAACCTTTCAATGAAAACAACTAATACTGTCCAACTAATACCATGTAAAACTACACTTGAGTTGCACAATGCATACAAGACTTTGTCGGAATCAAATGCTTCTTAATTGTGAAGAATGAAGAATTTTGAGTTAGATCTCTTTTCGTCAACTAATTAAATTAAGCAAGGATCTTAGTGTGTGATTTTTCTTTTGAGTTCTATCATTCCGGGAAACTATTCTAATCACGAAGACTTCCCTCCCTCCTTTTATGTATAGATTGGGTTGAAGAGTTGGAGCTCGGTGCTCGATGCAAACGGCCTTTCTGCGTATGCATATGCCTCAATGAGGAATAACCACTCATACAATACCCTTGTTGCGCGGAAACTTGCAAATAACAAAAATGGCGAAGTCTCCATATCAATTGAAAATGAGGTCAACACAGAGAAGAAGACCACAGCCACCTCCAAAAAATCTTGTCACAGATGCTCGGTTGTAGCTTATGGATGCCGCAAAAGCTTTCCAGGTTCACGAGGATTGCTTCAACGTCCTTACATCCATTCAATGCTGGTCGTTGCTGCTGTATGTGTCTGTGTGTGTTTGTTCCTGAGAGGTCACCCGTACGTGGGCTGTGTATCTCCGTTTGCATGGGAGAATCTCGGTTATGGCACAATGTAAGTTGTTATAACAGAGTAGTAAATTTACAGAGAGGGAGCAGACATAATAAATCTTTGACATGAGGAAAAGGCGACAAAAACCCGGTGCTTGGACGTGCGTAATTTAACTCCGATTATATTATATAGTGTTATTCAATTCATTATTAGTACAGTAGTATTGGCTTGGATTTGTAGGATATATATATATATATAATCTTTACTTCCCACGTTATAAGTAATTTGGAAAGGATGATTATATAATGTTAGTATTTCGTGTTTCAGTTGTATTCATTTATGATTGAGAAATAAATTTATTAATTGCTTGAAGAAAATGCAGGCACTTGAACGAATTTATTGTTCAATTACGTGTATGTTACATGTTAACATCTTCATTCATGATATTGTTTGGTTGTGGAAATTGTGGTTTAGGATTTTCTAGAATACCCCCTCCGCTTGTCGATATGTTTTCCGTTACTTTTTGGCATATGGATTAAAAAAAAATGAAATGTAGTCTCATTTGCCTTATATTCTTTGTCCGCCAAATGTAGTCTCATAAACTTTATGAAAACTATCACCCTCAACCATCACTTAATTACTCAATTTGTCATTAACTTTATTTACAAACAATCATTTTATTCACAATGGACCCCACAATACCCTTACTTTATTTACTTTATCTTCCATTTTCTTAAAACTTGTGCCCATCCTAATGGGACTACATTTGGTGGATGGAGGAAGTACTATAAAAAGTTTGTAGACGGATAAAAATGAAAAACTTATAAGCGGACGGAGGGAGTATTTCGTAATTGGAATGATAAAGTTTGCCGTGTTTGGCGATGAATTGCAGTCAAATGCATGCCAACTGTTGCTTCTGGTCTGGATTCAATGCTAAATTGATGGCTTCATTTTTGGGTCGAGTGGGGTTTGGTTTGGTTGTACAATTATTATTTTATGTCCTTTTTAAATCATTAGTCACCACTTTTCTGATTAAATAATTAGATTAAGGCCTTTCAATACAGTTAACATAATGATTTTTGTATTGGCCGATGATTAATGACAATTGACAAACCAATTAAAACAATTATTATTAGTCCACCCTAGTGTATTTTAAAAACAATTAAAAGATTCCTCTGCACTATTTTAAAGAATAAATGATAATGCCAAAAAAAAAAAGAGTAGAATGATACAGAAACACACGACAATATTAGATATGACAAGGAAGGTGACTCTGGCCTTATACCAACCATTCCCTCTCATTCAATATGGTCACTTTGTGTGTGTATATATATATATTTTGTTTGATAATAAAATGGTGAAATTGTTGTATTATATACATACGCATACAATAAGTTATGTACTAAATACTGATACAGCAGAGCAGTGGAAATATCAGAAATAAGACAAGAGTAGAAGTTGCGCTGTCAGTTCAACTTGTATCTTTTCTTTTCTTCTTGTTATTGTTATTGTCCTCACTCCATTTTCCGCTAACTTTCATGAGTTCACCTTTTAGGGGAGTAGTTTGTTTTTTCATGACTTCACCTTTTAGAAGTTATTTGTTTTAACAGAATAAATAATTATTTTTAATTCATGAGACAACTAGTTCGACTATCCCCAAATTATAGAAGAAACAAGCTAGGTTTCTTTACTAATTCATCACATGTAAGTGTCAAATGCAGGATAAATGAGATACAATTATTCATTCCAACAAAGCAGACATGCAATTTGGAGTAAGAGATGATGAGATGAATTACAAATTCAGAAACATCTTGTGTGTACATGTGTTGCAATTCTATTATTTGCTTATGTTTTTCACTTTTAGTAAGAGTGAAGATGAAGATTTGAATTTTGCCCACCATTTTTTTAAGAAAAAGTTTTTTCCTTCAATTTACATGAATTTACGGATATGGATATTGAGAATACATTACATATTTACATGCCATCAAATTTTTTTTTTTTATAAGGAACCAGATATTACTATACTAGGTCCTTTGATTTAACAGTACTTAACGCAAGTTATTGGAATTAAAGTATTATTTTAGGGATAACGAAATAATGCTGCATGGCGTGTAAGAATTATTAGTTGATCATTAACAGCAACTTAATTAGTTAGAACTTTTACAGAAAAAGAACAGCTGGAAAGCAACTTTTTTTGTTTTTTTTTTCAATCCCTCACTTGTATTAAAACTTGAGTTTATGTAAGAAAAAAATAATCAAGTATTATGTTTATTTATAAGAAGTTTCAAATTTTTTTCATATAAAATTACATTGTTGCGTATACTAAATGTCATTATTTAAAAATTAAGTATTTTTTAATAATGAAACTTCATGTGAACAATAATAATACTCGAATAACGAAAAGAATTCAAGTACTCTATTTGTTGATGAGCCTTAATTGGTTGTATATACAAATCATTATACAAAATCTAACAAAATTAGCTAGCACCGCCAGTAGAGTATTAGGCCTGAAAAATTGTGTTATCGTCTCCTGTTTCGTATTGATACGATAAATTAAAAAATGAATACGACACAGTAAAGATATATGTTGACATGACACAGACACAATAATTTTCGTGTCGACACGACACGATAACAACACGATATTTTTCGTGTTGGCGTGATGATTCGGGTGGAATTTACACGATTTAGATGCATATTTGAAGCTCATTTGATGTTGATTTCATTGATTTATGCATTGATTATGATTGTTTGAGCCGAAATGAGAGAAAGGTTGTGTTTTGTCGAGTTTGTAGGAAATACGATGGAATTTGGAGCAAAACACCAACCATACCTTACTGGATCAGGAAGAAGAGTGCACCGTTGGATTCGTCTCGAAAAACGGAGTGGAATGAAAAAAAGAATCGAGTCAATCGGAGGTCGGAAGCTCGAGATACGAAGAGACGAAAAAGCATACCCGGGTAGAAACGACCCGGGCGGGTCACTTCGACCCGGGCAAGGGCAGATTTTTAGGAGGTTCGAGTTTTGCCCGGGTGGAACCCACCCGGCCGGGTGGTTTCGACCCGGGCAAGGCTGAAATCTTGTTTGCTTCGAATTTTGGCCGGGTGGCATGCCCGGGTGGGAGCCACCCGGCCGGGTCACATCATTTTCGGGGTTTTTGGCCCATTTTCTCCATATTTCAAGGGCCTAATTGCAAAATTAATTCAAGACTTCTACCCCAACTATAAATAGACCAAATTTGAGTTTTAGAGAGGAGTCTTTTACTCCTTTTACAAGCAATTCCACACACACATTCACATAGTTGAAGGTGTTCTTCATTTTTAGTTTAGATTCTTCATTAAATTAGATAGATTAGTGGTTTTTACTTCAAATCAAGCTACGATTATCATCGGGCATCGTCTATTACATCGTTTTGTAGCTACATTTTCATGATCAAGGTGATATTAATCTATTTTGCAATTTATTTTGGTATTTTCTTAATTTATTCAATATCTTGTTATTCTACTATGAGTTTGATGTTATTAGTTGTTTTAACCATGAAATTCTCTTCTAGAACAATGGGCTAAACTCTTATTGCCTTGGGTGTGAATGTTTTGATGGGTGTTTAGTGTAATTATAGATTAATTGCATGATTAGCTTAGGAATTTGGTGTATATGTTTCTAGTGTTGTAATTTTCATGATTCAATTGATTAATTCACCCTATTAGCTAGCATTGTTAGTTTTGTCGACTTCAACGACCGTATTGGGTTGCATGATTAAGAGTGTGTGTATGAGCTTGAATTAATCAATTAGAATTAACATAGTAATTAGCTACACCGACCGGGGGTTGATTGCTTAGATCGACGACACTAGACACTAGTCGATTAGAGGTCGTCTATTAGATTAGTGAAAGGGCGTCTCATAAGCATTAGTAACCGTGTTGAACGTGTTTATGAGACACTATCTTAGGAGCTTATGGTATTGATTAGACTATATAATTGCTAATTAATGCACGTGTTCACCTAAGCCTCACGAGGGATTGGTCTACACATAAGAGTGATAGCCTTTAACTTAACCCATAATCATAGGTTTATTCATGCAATTGGTTCGTTAACTCATTGAATTACCCACAAAACGGAAACACCCGAGGCAATACTCTCACCTTGCACTTTCGAAAGGAAGTTAGATATATTGTTATTGCTTTGTTCATTTCTTCTTGTTTAGTTCATCTAGTTTCATACTTGTCTTTAAATTCCCGAAAATCCAAACAAACAAGCTTAGTTACTACAATGGCATTATAACTTGCAACTTTAGGGATTCATTGGCACTTAATTAAATCCTTGGAACGAAAATATACTTGGAAAAAACTTATCAAAAAATACGAACAAGTCAATGGCGCCGCTGCCGGGGATTTAAGCGAGTGTTGTTAGTGAAACTTAGAGTTTGTTAAGTGTTATTGGTAGTAGCATTTCTTTTTGTTATTTTGTTTTTGTTCATCTTTGTGGGCTTTGACATTTTCCTTTTGTAGGTGCATGATCACAAGATCACTTCGAGGAAACCTTGAACCATTAGACCTTGAGATCGAGGCACACGCAAGAAGAAGGAATCTATGTAGAAACCGTCAAAGAGTCATAGAAGAACCATTTGAGATGGAAAACATTGAAGAGATGAATCCTCCACCAAATGGAGAAGATGAGCTTCAAAGAGAGAATCATCAAGTTGGAAATCAAGTTGAAAATCTAGTTGGAAATCAAGTTGGAGGGAATCCACCTCAAAACCCAAACCCACCACCAAATCTCCAATTTCCCAATCCACAATATCCACCCCAAAACCACCTTCCATTTCAAGGATACAATCCTTACCCTTATCCACCTCCACAACAAGCCTACTATCCACCACCTCCACCTCATCCATATCCACTCCATCAACACCCATATCCTCCACTTTACCAATATCCTCCACCTCAACAAATCCAAGACGAATACGTTCCTCCACCTCAACATATAGAAGAACCTCAACGTGTGTACCATGGAAGGCCAATGAGGGAATATTTTGAGCCTCAACCTAGGGAGCATTACGATGGGTTGGCAAGACCAAGGGTGGAGGCAAACAACTTCGAGATTAGTGCCTCTTTATTAAGGATGTTGAGGGAGAGACAATTTGAAGGAAGGACGGAGGAAGGATTTGAGGAAGACCCGAATGAACATCTTGCTCAATTCTTGGAGATAGCCGACACTCTCGAGCAAAATGGAGTGTCGGAAGATGCTAAAAAGATGAGGCTATTTCCGTTTACATTGTCGGGGAAAGCAAAAGCTTGGCTACAATCAAGCATTCCCGCCGGAGAAGTGAGGACGTGGGAAGATTTGAAGAAAAGATTTCTATTGAAGTACTACCCACCTTCAAAGACGGTGGAAGCCAAGCAAAAGATCTCTACGTTCAAACAAGGTCCAAATGAGGGAATCAAAGAAGCATGGGAAAGGTTTACGAGTCTTCTCATCACATGCCCCCATCATGGTTTCCCAATAGAACAAACAACTTGTTGGTTCGTTGGTGGGTTACGATTGGAAGATCAACACCACATTGATGCTTGTGCGGGGGGTTCAATTTGGATGAAATCGGTGGAGGAGATCAATGACATAATAGAGGGGATAACAAGTAACACTTTCAAGACGAGAGTAGACCGTGGAGCACAAAATCGGGTAGCCCAAGTGGATGCTAATGATAGCATAAGAGCAATGATGTCTACACTCATTGAAAAAGTAAATGTTTTATCTCAAACAAGAGATAATCATTTATCCTTTGTGCAAGAAGATCCTCAATTGGGACATATGGAAGAAGTGTAATACATGGGTCAACAAGGATATCCACAAAATTTTCAAGGGAACTGACAATATCAAGGCCAACCACCATATCAAAATCGTGGTCAAGGATATCAAGCACCTCCTCAAAACCGATTCCAAGGGCAATCTTCATCATCTCAAGGACAAGGGGGACCATCCCCTCAATACCAAGCTCCTCTAAACCCGAATTTTTGGAGGAATGACAATTTGTCATACGCCAATCCTAAGGGTGCTATTCAATATCCTCCCGGATTTGATCCCGGAGCAAAACTCCCAAGTGGAGAAGGGAAGTCCTCCACGGATGAGCTTCTTGCACTCCTCATGAAGAGAATGGAGACAAGTGAGAAGAAATCCGAAGCATCCGACTCCATTCTTGCCCAACTCATGAGTAACCAAAAATCTACCGACTCGATGCTTGCCCAACTCACGAGTAACCAAAAATCAATGGAATCCATGATTAGCCAACTTATGAGTAATCAAAAATCAATGGAATTCCAATTGGGACAATTGGCAACTTCCATCGGATCTCAACATACAAAGGGTAAATTGCCCTCAAATACCGAGGTAAACCCACGTGAGCATTGTAATGCTATTACAATTTCAAGTGGTGAACATTATGGAGTTTCTTCAATTGAATTGGAAGAGGGTGAAGTGTTGAAGGCAAAAGAAAAGGAGGAAGAGGAAAAGAAGAGGATAGAAAAAGTTGGAAGTGGAGAGGTTGCCCCAAGAATTCCAAAGTGGAGAATTGCAAAAGATTTGAAGAAGAAGAAGCTTGAGGTACCTTGTGATAAATGGGGGGTGCCCATTACATATGAGCCACTTCCATACCCGGGAAGATACATGAAGAAAATGGATGAGAAGTTTGGGAAGTTTTTGGATATCTTCAAGAAAATCAACATTGATCTTCCACTTTCGGATGCTTTAGAGCAAATACCTCATTACATGAAGTTTCTTAAGGATGCAATAGCAAACAAGAAGAAACTAGTGGATGATGAGAAGATCAAGTTGACCGAAGAATGTAGTGCTATCCTTCAACGAACTCCTCCCGAAAAGCTCAAGGATCCGGGTAGTTTCACTCTCCCATGTGAGATTGGTGATGGTCCCATGATGAAAGCTCTTTGTGATTTGGGAGCTAGCATCAATTTGATGCCACTTTCAATCTTCAAGCGTTTGGGACTTGGAGAAGTAGTGCCCACATCAATTACTCTCCAATTAGCGGATCGTTCCATCACCCATCCTAAAGGGATCATTGAAGATGTATTGGTGAAGATTGACAAGTTCATCATTCCGGCCGACTTCGTGGTGTTAGATATGAAAGAAGATGCAAATATCCCATTGATTCTTGGGAGGCCGTTTCTTGCCACGGGGGGAGCAAACATCAATTTGAGAAAAGGGGAGGTAACATTGGAGGTGAATGGAGAGAAAGTGATTTTCTCCAAAGATGGCTCAATTGAGAGTTCCCCAAGAAAAAAGGAATCCCCCTCCATCCAAGAATGTGACATTTATGTGCAAGAGCCATTACCAAAAGTCCCATTGAAAGATCCGGGAGATGATAACAAATTGAAGCAAACTCCCAAACTTGAGCAAAACTCAAGTTTGAGGGAGTTTTATAAGGAGAAGAGTTTTGATAAGTTCCTTGAAGGTAGTGAAGATGAAGAGGGAATAAGGAAGAGTTCAAAGGAGAGAAAGATTGAGAAGGGATTTGAAATTGGAGATACGGGGGTATGGGGCACCTTGGGAGTGATGGAAGTCCTTGGAAAGATGAAGCTCAAGGAACGGAAAATGTTGGTCATGAAGAAATTGGTCTATGGAGGAGGCATTGCGTTGGAAAGTGAGGAGGATGAAGTGTTCATCACCGATGAGCACAATGTCAAGTACTATCATCCTCCATTCAAAGAAAGAGAAGTATGAACTTGTTAAGTTCCGTCCGGCATAGGACGTTAAACCTAGCGCTAAATGGGAGGCAACCCATTTTTACTTGCTTTATTTCATTTCTTGCTAATTTTATTTGCTTTGTTAGTTTAGTTTGATGTGTTTGCGAGTTTTGATGTAGTTGGAGAAGCTTGGATCGAATGGACAAGTGGATTGAAAGTGGAACTTTGTGCTAAGAAGAAGGTGTAGCTATAGCAATCGTAAGAGGTACGCCCACCCCAATTCTTAGGAATTGCATAACAATTTCTAAGTTTGGGGGGTAGTGGAATTTATATTCTTGTTCATGACATTGATTGCTTAGCTACTCTTAGTGTTAATTGATGGGATAGTGGCCCATGTGTGTAGATTTGTATGGTTAGCACTTGGTGTCAATATCAATGCAACACTATTTTTCCAAACTTTTAATTGCTTTGCAATGAAAAAGTTTGGGGAGGTATGTTCGTTTTTACATTTTCTATTGACACCAATGTGTATTCTTGTGTATGTGTGTAATTTGAACTTAAATGATCATTGAGACACATTTGATGGTGATTTGTTGTGAATTTGATTCCTTGAATGTGTACATGATTGGAATGAATCATCTTGTTTGTGTTGTTGTCATCTTGTTGCCTATGAATGTTTTGCATGCACAATGAGTTATGTGTGGTGATGATTGATGAATGTTTGAGTCTTGAATGAACCGGTGAGAGTTGAGCTTTGAACCGAGCATTAATCCGGTTTATTTTATTTTTGAGTGGATCAATTCATTGCTTGCTTTTCTAGAACTTGCCCAAATTCTTGCTTGAAATCATGCTTGTGTGATACTTTGAGATATGATGTAGGCCATCTTTCGTACTACACGTCACTTAGCCAAAATTTCCCAATAACCAAAGTAATCTTCCGTAGTTAGCCCGTTTGAGCTTGATTTCCCATTCTATTGGCAACCTACAATGTTTAACCACTTAGCCTTTTGAGCCTTTGATATCCAAATCTAGTGGAGAATAAAAAGAAAGTGGTAAAACATGTGCTTTAGTGCATTTGGTTTGAAGAGAAAAATTGGCAAGGTTGTGAAAAGAAAGAAAAAGATGGAAGTGAATAGAAAAATTGAGAAAGAAAAGAGGGACAATGAGCCCCAAGAGCTTGAAAAGAAAATAACTTGGTTAGAAAAAGGTGAGGAGATGAATGCATTTGAGGAACTTATATGAAAAGTGAGAATGAAGGTTGTAAACCTTAAGAGCACGAACTTGAATTGTTGAATAACAACTTTCGTTCTCCACTAGACGAGTCACTTCTTCCATATTCATCATACCCCGTCCAAAGAGCCAATGTTACGTCCTTGGTTAAGACCTATTGATCTCATAGTTGAACATGTTTGTGGTGGAAAGATGGTAGAGCTTGGGCAAGCTTATGGCAAAGTGCAATGCATGATTTGATTGATGAGTGCTTATTGTCCTTAATTTGTTTGAGTGTTTGAGAGAAACACTATATCTTGTGAGTTGAACTTGAACATTTTGATATTGTCATCACCATCACTTGTTGTGGTATGTTGAGCATGTGTGGGTAATTAGTTGGATTTTCAATAGTGAACTTGTGATCATTTTGAGAATGTATCTTGAGGAAAAAGAATTCATTTCATTTCATTTGATACGTGGGATCTTTCATTGATCATCTAGTTGTAAATTTCACCCTCACGTTGTAATTCTTTCGTTGCTCGAGGACGAGCAACACTTTAAGTTTGGGGGAGTTGATTCGGGTGGAATTTACACGATTTAGATGCATATTTGAAGCTCATTTGATGTTGATTTCATTGATTTATGCATTGATTATGATTGTTTGAGCCGAAATGAGAGAAAGGTTGTGTTTTGTCGAGTTTGTAGGAAATACGATGGAATTTGGAGCAAAACACCAACCATACCTTACTGGATCAGGAAGAAGAGTGCACCGTTGGATTCGTCTCGAAAAACGGAGTGGAATGAAAAAAAGAATCGAGTCAATCGGAGGTCGGAAGCTCGAGATACGAAGAGACGAAAAAGCATACCCGGGTAGAAACGACCCGGGCGGGTCACTTCGACCCGGGCAAGGGCAGATTTTTAGGAGGTTCGAGTTTTGCCCGGGTGGAACCCACCCGGCCGGGTGGTTTCGACCCGGGCAAGGCTGAAATCTTGTTTGCTTCGAATTTTGGCCGGGTGGCATGCCCGGGTGGGAGCCACCCGGCCGGGTCACATCATTTTCGGGGTTTTTGGTCCATTTTCTCCATATTTCAAGGGCCTAATTGCAAAATTAATTCAAGACTTCTACCCCAACTATAAATAGACCAAATTTGAGTTTTAGAGAGGAGTCTTTTACTCCTTTTACAAGCAATTCCACACACACATTCACATAGTTGAAGGTGTTCTTCATTTTTAGTTTAGATTCTTCATTAAATTAGATAGATTAGTGGTTTTTACTTCAAATCAAGCTACGATTATCATCGGGCATCGTCTATTACATCGTTTTGTAGCTACATTTTCATGATCAAGGTGATATTAATCTATTTTGCAATTTATTTTGGTATTTTCTTAATTTCTTCAATATCTTGTTATTCTACTATGAGTTTGATGTTATTAGTTGTTTTAACCATGAAATTCTCTTCTAGAACCATGGGCTAAACTCTTATTGCCTTGGGTGTGAATGTTTTGATGGGTGTTTAGTGTAATTATAGATTAATTGCATGATTAGCTTAGGAATTTGGTGTATATGTTTCTAGTGTTGTAATTTTCATGATTCAATTGATTAATTCACCCTATTAGCTAGCATTGTTAGTTTTGTCGACTTCAACGACCGTATTGGGTTGCATGATTAAGAGTGTGTGTATGAGCTTGAATTAATCAATTAGAATTAACATAGTAATTAGCTACACCGACCGGGGGTTGATTGCTTAGATCGACGACACTAGACACTAGTCGATTAGAGGTCGTCTATTAGATTAGTGAAAGGGCGTCTCATAAGCATTAGTAACCGTGTTGAACGTGTTTATGAGACACTATCTTAGGAGCTTATGATATTGATTAGACTATATAATTGCTAATTAATGCACGTGTTCACCTAAGCCTCACGAGGGATTGGTCTACACATAAGAGTGATAGCCTTTAACTTAACCCATAATCATAGGTTTATTCATGCAATTGGTTCGTTAACTCATTGAATTACCCACAAAACGGAAACACCCGAGGCAATACTCTCACCTTGCACTTTCGAAAGGAAGTTATATATATTGTTATTGCTTTGTTCATTTCTTCTTGTTTAGTTCATCTAGTTTCATACTTGTCTTTAAATTCCCGAAAATCCAAACAAACAAGCTTAGTTACTACAATGGCATTATAACTTGCAACTTTAGGGATTTATTGACACTTAATTAAATCCTTGGAACGAAAATATACTTGGGGAAAACTTATCAAAAAATACGAACAAGTCACGTGACACAACACGCAACATGATAGCGACACGATAAGAAAATAAATAAATTTAAAATTGCATTTAAATATATAAAAATAATTTTTTATTTAAATATAAAAAATATTGTGTCATTATCATTTATCAGATACATGTCGTGTCGTGTCAGGTAAATAACATATTAACATGTTGTTAACAAATTATTGGATTACTTGGCAAAATTTTCGTATCGTTATCAAGTCGACATAATAAGATTAAACACTAACTCATAATTTTGGTGTCAAAAATCGTAAAATCTAATAGGATACTAGTATGACTTACTAATGTACGAAGAGACATCTAGTACATACATATTATGATAAACCTCCACAGAGATAAGTACAAACCCCTTGCTTGCTATATTTTGACCAATACTTAACTCAATATATATGTCGTGTATGAGGTACACATATATTGACTCACCCGCCTTAAATTGGCTATTTTCCCTAAATACATTAATATTAATATGTCACCTAATTTTCAAATACTCCTTGAACTCCATTTTTTAAAATTAATTATTTAAAATATTTTTTTATACGATAAATTCAATTCAATTATAGTGATCTATATATGCCTCGACACATATTCCATGTGTATATCAATAATTCACATTTGGTTAGTATTTTAGTAAATAAGAAAAGATCAAGGGGCTTATGTGTGAAGGCATAACTGGAGGAGGTCAGGTAGCTACCAAATTAAAATAACGAAAAGGAAAAAAAGATATAAATAAATTCCTCCAAATTTTTAATCATTTCTCACCATCACTCACCTCACACTCTGAGAGAGAGAGAGAGAGAGAGAGAGAGAGCTGCCTGTCGGTCAGGTTCTTCCCCGGTGGTCAAACCCTTCACTATTCTGTCGGCCAAATGAGGAAAGACGGAGCGCCGCCGCTCCCCATCGTCAACCCCGTCGGAAAACTCTTCCTCTGCTTCGAAACCAAGTCCTTCCTCGCCACATTGTTAGGCCTCACCTTCGTCACCGTCGTTTGGAACCTCCAACCTTACTACGAGAACATCCTCTCCGCCTCCCGTTGCTCCGCCGCCGAATCTCTCCCTATCAAAGCCTCCGCCATGCCCGACGTCGCCTCTCTGGCTGAGAAGAAGCTCGTTAGTCCCCCCGCCGACCCCAACAAGCGGACATTCCAAGCTTACGGCACCGCCGCCGCTCTCTTCGTCCAAATGGGCGCCTACCGCGGCGGACCTCGCACATTCGCGGTGGTCGGCCTGGCGTCGAAGCCTATTCACGTGTTCGGGCACCCTTGGTACAAATGCGAGTGGATCTCCAACAACGGCAATTCCACCAGAGCCAAGGCGTACAAAATTCTCCCAGATTGGGGGTACGGCCGCGTCTACACTGTCGTCGTCGTCAATTGCACTTTCCCCCAAAACCCTAATTTCGACAACAGCGGCGGAAAGCTAATGCTCAACGCCTATTACGGCGAATCGCCTCGCAAATTCGAGAAAATCGCCGCGTTGGAGGAGGCGGCGGGGTCATACGACGAGTCCAAATTCCAACCGCCGTACAAATACGAGTATCTCTACTGCGGCTCATCCTTGTACGGAAACCTGAGCGCATCTAGAATGAGAGAGTGGATGGCGTACCACGCGTGGTTCTTCGGCTCGAGCTCGCATTTCGTGTTTCACGACGCCGGCGGAGTGTCGGCGGCGGTGAGGGCGGTGCTGGAGCCGTGGATCAGAGCGGGGAGAGTGACATTGCAGGATATTAGGGCACAGGAGGAGTACGATGGGTATTACTATAACCAATTTTTGGTGGTTAACGATTGCCTCCACCGCCACCGTTACGCCGCCAATTGGACATTCTATTTCGATGTTGATGAGTATATATATCTTCCCGATGGAAACACTTTGGAATCGGTGTTGAGAGATTTCGGCGTTAACAACACGCAGTTCACCATTGAGCAGAATGCCATGTCCAGTGTCCTCTGCTTGAATAACAACACACAGGATTATCCCAGGTAATTTACCAATTCATTTTGTTTAATTTTTGCGCTTTTTCTTATCCAATCTTGTGCTTATTTAGTTAGAGCCACGTAAGAATAGATACGTAATTGGTGATTGGTGATTGATGAGTAATTGAAACGCCTTAATTGAACTAGAGTTAAGCTCGAGATTTGAGTTTGAATTTATATAGGTTACTCAATATATGTCATCATAGTATAGTTTTAGAAGTTGAAGATTCAAATTGGGATTGGACAATTGGGTAGTAGATTGTGGAATTTGAGCTAATGGATTGATTGCATTTAATATGAATCAGGCAATGGGGTTTTGAGAAGCTTGTATTCAGAGACTCTAGAACGAAGATAAGGCGAGATCGCAAGTACGCGATACAATCAAGGAATGCGTACGCCACAGGGGTGCACATGTCGGAAAATGTGGTGGGAGGGACTCTCCACCAAACGGAGACGAGAATCCGGTACTACCACTACCACAACACCATCACAGAGCACCACGAGCTCTGTCGAAATCTCCTCCCCATCTCCGCCAAGAAAGCCACCACTTGGCTCGACAAAATCCCTTATGTCTACGACGATAACATGACCAAACTCGCCCCCATTGTCAAGCAATTCGAACGAACCACCCTCGGCCTCCATTCCTTATAACAACTACATATTTAAATTCTACCCCATTACTGCATATCCATGTATAAAAAAAGTTCCAAATTCTTCCAATGGCTTCTTCCCTTTTCTTTATTCCCGAATTCCGATCATCGATTCTATTGGTCCATCTCTTTCTCTCCTCACCGACAGAATGATCGAGATCTACCAATTGATTTGGGACCCCAGTAGGCCTTTACTTTTGATCTTGGACTTTAAGAGCGACGCGTGGCATTGGTATGTTTTTTCCAAGAGTCTATTGAGTAGCTGGCCTAGTGTAGGGTACGGTGGCGCCACCACTGGTCGGCGGTGGACCCACAGCCGCTGGCACGGGTGTTGTATGGTGTCGTTAGGAAGAAGAGGGTGGCCATATATACATACAACACACTACATGTTAATTAATTGCATTGTATACAGATGGGCAATGAATAGTATATTGGGAAGGCGGGACCCCACGATTTGTCTCTTTGTATATTATTGAGCCCCGAATGCACTCCTCTTTTTTTTTTTTTTTTTTTTTACATTACTTTTATTTATTTATTAAATTAATTAATGTTGATACTTGTGTTTGGAACATAGTGAGTGTGTATTGCTACATCTTTTGATAACTCGAGAAGTGTGGACTATGGAATATTATTATCTTTATTTATTAAAATTTTGGATTAAATTGTTAATCGAAATGAGGTTAGAGTGGTGGCATGTGCTTTAATGATTGGTGCCTATAGCTACTAGCTACTATTATTCCAACTTTTTTGGTTGTGCAACTTGTGTTGGAGAACCGATGATGAAGGCACATGCCTATTTCATTATGTTGGAGTATAAATTATGATTTCATTTGTTTTTTCTTCATAAAGAAAATAGAGGAGTTTAAAAGGTAAATTGTACTTGTCCAACATAATGTAAAATTTGATGTAGTACAACTTTACAAGTGTTGTAAAATATAGTACAATTAATGTGATTAAAGACGTTTTGAGATAATTATTAGATGTAGTGAGGTCAATAGATTTAAAAAAATTGTATGAAAAAGATTTTATTGAGACGTCTAAATAGGAAACTTTGTGGTGTGACGGAGGAAGTAGTTAGCGGTGTTGTATAGGGTTCAAGATTCATCTGTGTCCCCTTTTGTTTGGTTAGATTATTAACACTTGCCACAAAATGAAAAGTTTGTTATTTATTTTATTTAGAGTCATGTATTAATGGGTGATGTTTGACAATATGATGATGTGTTAGATAGATGATTAACACTTGTCACAAAATGAAAAGTTCGTTATTTATTTTATTTTATTTAGAGTCACGTATTAATGAATGATGTTTGACAATACGATTGATGCGGGTTATTATTTTAACTAGCGAAATGAAATGTTAAGTTAGATAGAGTAAGAATTAAGTGGGGAACAATGGAGCATGCAATTGCTTGGTAAAACCTTTTAAATAAGCTTACTTAGTTATATGTGTATATTCCCTTAAATAATTGCCATTGCCAAACATACATATATGAGTTTTCATTTAATTTTACAAATATATATATCAGGTCTAAATAAATAAATAAAATCACATAAAAATAAGATCATTCTAATCATAATCTATACGACTTCTCTTTTGATTAAATATTGATTTTAATTTATTAAGATCCCTCAACTGATGGAATTGTAAGGTTAAAGAAAATGACATGAAAGTACTTTTTCTATTTTGTTTATATATTGACATTGCTTTAATAATAGGTCAATATTGAATTATATATTAAAAATGTTGATATAGTGGACATGTTCTGTTCTTAGCTGGAAATGGAAATTCCCCACCTCCTTTTTCTGGCTTTTTTTTTTCATTCACCGCGTTAGCATAATAAATAAATAAAATAATACTCCAAAATCGAATGGATGTGTGGTGGGCCAGCTCTATAACATAAGCCTCGGAGCCCAATTATTATATAAACTTAAAGTGTGGCTGTATGGGCTTCCACAAGTTCGTGGTTAATAAAATGGGCGCGGCGGCTAAAGGCACCGGATTTCCTATGAGTACACCCACCAACCATTTTTTTAATCTTTCAGAACATGTGAAATGTCCAATATATCCCTAGGGTCAAATTTATGAAAAAAATGAAGATGAGTACACCCACCCGTTCTATTTCACAACACCACAAACAAACAAACACTATTTTTCAACAAAAAAAACACCAAAATTGAAAAAAAAAAAAATCCAAAACACCAACATGTTCGAATTTTTTTCCAAAACAAACTCAATATGTTCAAAATTTTTTCCAAAACAAACTCAATATGTTCGAAAAAAATTCCAAAACAACTCAAATTTGTTCGGAAAAAAAGATCGAACATCTTGTTCGAAATTTTTTCCAAAACAAACTCAAATTGTTCGAAATTGTTTCCAAAACAAATACAATATGTTCGAAAAAAAATTCAAAACAACTTAAATTTGTCCGAAAAAAAAAATCGAACATCTTGTTCGAAATTTTTTCCAAAACAAACTCAAGTTATTTAAATTTTTTTCCAAAACAAACTCACTATGTTCGAAAATAATTCCTAAACTTGAAAAAAAATTAGTTTTTTCAAGAAACCCTAATTTTTCTAATTTCAGACTAAACTTACCTATGTAGCAGCGGCGGCGGCGAGGGGAGGAGCACGACGGCCGCGGCGAAGGGGAGGAGGGGGTGGGCGGCGGCCGCGTCTGTGGGGAGAAGGGAGCGCCGCCGTGGAAACCCGCCTCAGTCGTCGCCTCTGTGGAAAACTCAACGTCGTCTTCTTCGCGGCGGCCATGGCTTCTCCTTCTTCCAGCGGTGGGCGGCGCGGCGTCGAACGGCGGCGACTTCGTCTCCTTCAAGGGGGTCGCGACGGTGGCCCACACCTTGCAAACGAAGCAGATCGGCGGCGGCCATGGCTTCTCCTTCTTCCAGCGGTGGGCGGCGCGGCGTCGGACGGCGGCGACTTCGTCTCCTTCAAGGGGGTCGCGACGGTGGCCCACACCTTGCAAACGTAGCAGATCGGCGGCGGCCATGGCTTCGGCTTCTTCCAGCGGTGGGCGGCCGCGAAGGGGAGATGGAGGAGGGGGGAGAGCTGCGTGCGCGGCGGAGGCGGAAGAAGTGGAGTGGCGGCGGCTGAGAGAAATGGAGGTGTAAAAATGGAGGTGGGTGTCTGAATATGAGAAGAAGAGGGAGTTAAGGTTTTAATTCAGAGAGGGCATTTTTGGGTTTTCCAGGTGGGTGCCCTCATCTGTTTTGTGGGTGTCCTCATCTCCTAGGTGTACTCATAGGAATCCAGGGTGCCTTTAGCCGCGCCCTAATAAAATTTACGCGAATTTGTATCTAAGTATTTTTTTCCAATTATTAATATACTAGTGCAAAACTTGGAGTGGTTCGGTACGATATACCGATCATACCGAACCATACCGTTATCATACCGAAAATTTCGATATTGAAAAAATTCATACCGTTACCGTACCGAAAATTTCGGTATACGGTATGTAAAAATTCATACCGATACCGTACCGTAATTTCGGTATACCGAATTTTCGGTACGGTATATCGGTATATCGATTCATAACGAAAATATTGAACCATCATTTCATATCGAAATACCGGTATACCAATTCATACCGAAAATATTGAAGCATTGTTTTATACCGAAATTAATTATTTAAGGTTTATTTTATTTATGTTTTAATAATTAAAGTTATTTTAATTTAAAAATAATATAAAATTATTATTTTATTATGGTTTCGGTATTTCGGTATATCGATATACCGTTTCATACTGAATATCGGAAAAATTTCGGTATACCGAAATACCGCGGTATGATCATTTTCCATACCGTTACCGTACCGAAAATTTCGATATTTTTCGGTATGAAAAACTCGGTATACCGAAAATTCGGTATATTTACCCATCCCTATGCAAAACTCGTAGGCGGGAATTAAAGATAATTTAAAATTAGTAGAAATAAAGAATAAGAGGAGAAAATAAATATGAGAAATTTTGATGGACGAAAATGAAAATAAGAAAGAAAAAAAAAAGATAAATAGATAATGCATTAAAAGAGAAAAAATAATGTAAAATTCTTACAAAATGAGAAAATACAAATGGAAAGAATTTGGAGTGACACGTGAGAAGATTTAGTATATAAGGAAGATTCACAACTATCACTTATTTACTTAAATTTTCAAACTATCACTTATTTACTTAAATTTTCATTCACAACTCTATTTATACACGATCACTTTATTTATAAATTGAACTTATAATACATTTTAGTTCATCTACTTTATACATAAATAATCAATATTTTTTATAGTTGGTGAAAATAAATTATAAATATAAAGTTTGGAGGGAGAGTTTATAAACTTATGGAAATGACATATACCCAATATTTTACTCGTAACCATAATCATTTTAAATAAAATACAAAATGTCACATTCTCCTCATTTTTGTTATTTACAACGCCAGATTTGATCTAAAAAATATTGGCACGTTTTTATTTTCCTCTTTTATTGAATCTGTGTATTTTTCTGCTATGTACTATGCTGTCTCAAAAAAAATAAAAAATAAAAAACTTTCTTCTCTTGATAAATAAGGAGTCTTATGTGAACGTCTATGATGTATGTGATAAAATTTCACTTTACTATTTAAATTTACTTTAATTTAAATTGTGAGTGGATGTTATGTATCGATCTATTTTCTAAATGAATCAAGACACTGCCAAATTATCAATTTTAGTTCATACTTTTCACTTTTTATTAAATCTAGCACATATTTTTCTTTTTAATCAAATTATACATATACTTTTCATTTTTCCTCAAATCTAGCACATACTTTTTTCTTAATCAAATTATACTTATACTTTTTTTTATATCAAATTTAGCACATACTTTTCTACTCTTATCCATTTTATATCCATACATTTTATAATAATTAAATTAATTATTTAATAATTATACCTTACTTTATAAAAAAAATGTATTATTTAAAGAATTAATCTCAAAACATTATTTAAAAAAAATATATTCCCTCCGTCCACCAAAAGTATGTTCATACTTTTGGTCGATGGAGGGAGTACAATTCATTTCAATTATTGTATTTGCTTTATATATATTTTGTAAATCTCTTTTTAATTCAATAGTTTTATATAATTTCAATTCTCAATTATTTTTAAATTTATAGATTTTAAATTAAAATTTTAATTTAAACCTATTTAAGATATTTATTTTTATTTTTAATTATTAGACAATTTTTACATTTTTTTGGTATTTTAAATTAATTGATAAAAATATGTGTTAAAATTGGTAAAATATAAAAAGTATGTGCTATATTTAATTAAAAAATGAAAAGTATGGGTATGAAAGAAAAAGTTTGTGTTAAATTTGATAACAAATGAAAAGAATGGGTATAATTTTGTTAAAAAAAAGAAACAATGTGGTTAGTTAAAAGGTAAGGCAGCAGTCAAACCGGAATGCATTCCCTTTCTAACCCCTAGTACATGGTTCAAATCTCATTTACATTTATATGCAAAGTTTCGATTTAAACCAAATTAAAATAATAAAAAGACTTCACATACAAAATCAGGAGTGAGTCTAAGACTTTGTCTTAAAATATAATTTAGGTAAAATCATAATCACTAAACATATAATATATGTTGATGAAAATAATGATTTGGCATTATTTAAGTCATCATATTAATTTATTTAATTAGTCTAAAATATGAAAAATGTATAATTCATGTATATCTCAACCTCTTTTCATAAAATTAGAAAATAAAATATTTTAAATTTTTTTTTAAAACTATTTTTAACGGGTTTTATTATTAGTATATAATTATTAAATATTAGTACATGTTTAATTTATTTATTATACTCTACTTTTTCGAAAAGATTTATTGTACTCTACTTTTAAAAAAAACATTCATTTATATATGTAATTTTTTTAATAATACAAAATTAATGGATTAAAAAATATTGACTACATTAATTTACCTTAAAACTCTAGACCTCTAAATTCTAAAATCCTAAACTCTAAAAATTAAAATTAAAGTTATAAATTAAAAATAATAGTTTTTTTAGGATTTATGGTTTAGAGTTTAGGGGTTTTGGGTTTTAGGATTTAGAGTTTAGGGATTAGGGGTTTAGACCATATACATCCATGAACTCTCAAACGAAGATCTTTAAACTCTAAAATACCGTTTTTCGTATTCTATTTTATAGATCTTCTCCAACCATAAAACTCTATATCTTACTTTATTTATTATTTTATTCATTTTCAATATATTTCAATCATTAAATAATATATTAATATATTTATCTTAATATTTTAATTAATTTATACAATTAAATATTCAATTAGTAAATTAAATTATAAAATGTCAATAAATTTATAATTTTCAAATATTAGTTTTATTTAAATATAAAATTATGAAAAACATAATGACGTAAAACGAACATGTGAGTGTAATCTAATACAATAAAATTATACTCATTACATTTAAAATAGACTAAATAACAATATTGTGAATTAGTGTACTTATCCCACAAATGATCAATAAGAGCATCACGAAGTGTAAAGTGAGTTTTCTTATCTTTAATTTGACAATGACGTGCAAAAAACTCTTCAAATTCGGCGCGCTCACCATGTGCAATTTCAACCTCCGGGACAGGTGCTTCACGGTAATTTGTAATTGGTGCATCCTCATCACGCTCATCCTCAATTATCATATTATGCATTATAATACATGTCGTCATGATATATTGCAACTCGCGTTTACTCCAATTTAATATCTCGATGGGCCTGCGATTATTGGCCACTTTTCTTGCAATATACCAAATGCTCGTTCTACATCCTTTCTACAACTCACATCATATTATTTATGGTAAAGTCTAGTATGCAATCGAGTGCATGTTATGCACCCTAGTCCATGTTGCACTTTTCAGTTTTACTGACTTACACTTTTTGGTAAACGGTGTTGCACTTTTCAATTATTATTAAAAATATTATTAAACTGTTTAATAATATTTTTAATAATAATTGAAAAGTGCAACACCGTTTACCAAAAAGTGTAAGTCAGTAAAACTGAAAAGTGCAACATAGACTAGGGTGCATAACATGCACTCGAGTCCATAGCAGACCAACCCATTATTTATAGGGTTAATTCTAAATAAATACACCACATTTAGTCTCAATATCAATTTAGTCACGACGTTTACAATTTTTTTTAAAAACCCCAACCTTTCATCGTGTTGCAATTAGATACACATTTTTTTCTCCGGTCAACAATTGTTGATGTGGCTTTCCGGAGCTCGCCACATCATATTTTTTTATTTTCCACATAATATTACACTTTATATAAATAAATAAAAATAAAACTTCCGCTTCTTCTTCTGCGTCTTTCTCACTTCTCAAACTCAATCAAGTTCTTCTCTTTTAATCCTAAAAACCATGGATGAGAGTGAAGAGGAAGAAAGATCTAGAGAATTAATTGCCTGTAGTTACCGGAATGACACCAATGAAGATTCCAACTTTAACCCAGTTGAAGAGAGTGACACTGATGAAGATGGTATGGAAGAGGATGAGCTTTTTAGTGATGAGGAGTACCAAGAAATAAAATTGGTAGATGATTAGATGGGTGATTTTTTTTTTGATGATCTTTAGGGGATTTTGATTTTTAGAGTTAGAAGAGAAGAATAATTTGATTGGAAAGGGAGAAGAAAACTTGATTAAGTTTGAGAAGAAGAAGAACGTTTGAGAGAGACCGAGAAGACGCAGAAGAAGTGGGAGTTTTATTTTTATTTCTATAAAGTGTAATCTTATGTGGAAAAAAAATAAAAAAAATATGTGTAATATGATGTGGCGAGCTCCGGCAAGCCACATCATCAATTGTTGCCAGAGAAAAAAAATGTGTATCTAATTGCAATACGATGAAAGGTTGGGATTTTTAAAAAAAAATCGTAAATGTCGTGATTAAATTGATATTGAGACTAAAGATTGTGTATTTATTTAGAATTAACCCTTATTTATATTTGTATTTCTTTTCAGTTTGTGTTCATTTATTTTAATATGTCGGTGTTATATGTAGCTAGGTAATTATGCATGTATGTCCGTTTTAATATGTAATGTATTTCATATTTAATAAGTAATGTATGTTTTATTGTATTTTATGTTATTTTTTTGTTGGTAATAATAATACATAAAATATATATATATATATATATATTAAATTAAACAACTAAAATCATATTATAAATTAGCACAACAATAGAATTGTAATTATTTAACAAAAGAACTCTAATTAATAATATAAAATTATAAATATAGAATTGTAAATATTAATAAAATAATAGATATAAAATACGGAGTATAGAGTTTTGAATAGTGAACTTGATATATAAAGTTTACTATTCAAAACTCTATTTTAACTTTTCAAAATAGAGTACGGTTGGAGGAACTCCATTTTGGCTTAGGGTTTTAGGGTTTAGAGTTTAGGGTTTAGGAGTTTAGGGTTTAGAGTTAAGTAAATTAATGTAGTTATTATTTTTTAAATTATTATTTTTTATAATTTTAATTTTAATTTTTTATTATTAAAAAAATTAAATATATAAATGAATAATTTTTTTAAAGTAAAGCATAATAAATAAATTAAACGTGTAATATTTAATAATTATGGAATAATAAAACCCGTTAAAAATAGTTATTAAAAATCTTCAAATATTTTATTTTTTAATTTTATGGGTAGGGGTGGAGATATACATGCAATTATATATTTTTCATATTTTAAATTAATTAAATAAATTAATATGATAATTTGGATAATGAGAAATCGGAATGCATTCCCTTTCTAACCCCTAGTACATGGTTCAAATCTCATTTACATTTATATGCAAAGTTTCGATTTAAACCAAATTAAATAATAATAAAAAGACTTCACATACAAAATCAGGAGTGAGTCTAAGACTTTGTCTTAAAATATAATTTAGGTAAAATCATAATCACTAAACATATAATATATGTTGATGATAACTCATTTTATACTAGTTTTTGTCATAAATAAATAGTCATGTAATAATTTATTATTGTTTGTTTCCTTTTGTCATCTGATTTCTAGCTTCAAAATGGGTTCTGTTACATCATAACTTATTGTATTACTAGTATTTTACATATTTTGTCGATTTACGTGTATAAAATAAATATAATTTCATTATTTTGTGTTTCATATAATGTCATGGTGATGGAGATATTGATGGAAATCAATATCAAATATTTAATTAGATATTTATGCTTATATTTAGGAGATTTGTTTTGATTTTATTATATTTAGTATTTATATGTTTCTTATTCTCCAAGTATATTTCATATTATAAATAGATGAGTTCTAGAATGTTATTAGGGAGTTGAATTGATTAATAAAATAGATGGTTTTGTCCTTTCGGTTTATTCTCGTCCCTTCGGTTTATTATCGTCTCTTCGATTTATGTGTTCGTTGTTCTTGATCGTTGATAAGATTGAAGCTTGCGCTGCGTCAGTTGGTATCCAGAGCTGGGAACGATGCCTCCCAAACGTCAAGATACATCCTCTTCCGACGATGTTACGCAAATCCGCCAACAATTGGGATCTCTAGTCACAAAGATGGCCGCTTTCCGTATTCGACAAGAACAGTTGGCCATGCAACAACAAGAATTGATCGCCAGCCTTCGCGTTTATCTTCCCGGTTTTGGTGGCAGATATGACAGTCCCCCCATATACGACGACGCTGCCATTGCTCCCTTCTACGAGGAATTTGTGTGTGATGAGGATGGGTATGATGGCCCTCCGGTATTTGATGAGTACGACGATGACAGTCCGCAAGAAGAATTAATGAGGGATGACGAGGGCCCTTCTTTGATCATCCAACAAGTATGTTTCCCTCGTCAACAACCGGATAGTCCTACTCTACGTCCATCAATATTCCAGTCATCTTGCACAATGGGTGGCAAGATATGTCGATTTTTAGGCGATTCGGATACTTGCAAGCATGTTGTTGCTAAGGTTGCAGTCTATAATACGTGGTCATGCTTGCGACGTTCACCCGTTTTGGTGTCTTTTACGATCGGTTCGTCTTACAAGGTGTCTATTGGTTGCGTCTCGTCGGGTTGGTTTTCTTGCATGTTAATCCGAATACCTAGCAGCTATCTTTTCGTTCTTAATTGCGTTGCTCGGATGTTTTCAACGTCATGGATATTATAATGCTTTCGGATGGACCTCGCGATGTTTCCGATTCGAGGGCGAATCGTCTCCCACTCGGAGAGAATGATGGAGATATTGATGGAAATCAATATCAAATATTTAAGGGTTAATTGCAAAAAAAATCACCACCTTTTGAGAGTTTATCAATTACAACATATTCTTTTTTTCTTTGCAATTTGATGCACCATCTTTTTAAATTTTGCAATTTCATGCACAATTTTTTAAGTTTTACAATTTGATGCACCGATATATTTTTCGGTCATTTTAATTTGATATGGCGGTCTAAAATTATGAATTTGCCATGTTGTGTGCGATTAGAAAAAAAAAAATACAACATAACATACGAAAAAACTATTTTATGTGATTAAGAAAAAAATAAAATAACATAAAGGAAAATAAATAAGACAATAGAGGAATAAATATGATTCTGATTAATGCACGACTTGAGTGATTATAATTTTTTTTTTTTTTGCAAAACACATTAATGAACCTCAAAGGAATAAATATAATTATATGAATTGTTTTGCATAACTTCTTGATTGATTTTTTTTTTTCAATAAAATTATATAGATATTACATTTGTATGTAGGATAAGAGTTTGAGATAAAAATACCAAATCAATACCTATAATATCAAAGCGTAATGATGGAGAATTTTATCGAAAATCAAAGAAAATATATATTGATGGATTAGTGTGCAATTTACATAAAAATATTTTTAAAAATGTGTGTCATTCATTAAAAAAAATTATTAGTTGATAGTCTATGTGTCGACAACGTGGTTAGTTAGCTATTTTCGACGCCAAGTTAAATCAAAATTGATCAAAAAATATATTGGTGCATCGAATTGTAAAATATAAAAAGGTGGTGTATCAAATTGCAAAGAAAAAAAGAATATGTTGTAATTGATAAATACACTAAAGGTCGTGATTTTTTTTTGCAATTAATCCAATATTTAATTAGATATTTATGCTTATATTTAGGAAATTTGTTTTGATTTTTATTATATTTAGTATTTATATGTTTCTTATTCTCCAAGTATATTTCATATTATAAATAGATGAGTTCTAGAATGTTATTAGGGAGTTGAATTGATTAATAAAATAGATGGTTTTGTCCCTTCGGTTTATTCTCGTCCCTTCGATTTATTATCGTCTCTTCGATTTATGTGTTCGTTGTTCTTGATCGTTGATAAGATTGAAGCTTGCGCTGCGTCACATGGTTTCAAGTATATTATTCTTACATTTATTTTTATTCTAGTCCAAGTAATTATTTGAAACAATATAAAGAGTTATATTTACAGATTACAATATCAGGATGCTAATTTTTCTAATAATTTTCATATTTGAGAGATTTCTTGTGGATAATTTAATTTGGATAGTAAATTATTCTACAAGAGATAAAAAGAGTTGGAATGTTGTTCTATTGTGGACTTCGGGCCTGACTATTTACACCTCCATTTCGATTTAGAACACACTCTATGTCAGTTTTATATTATAATAATAGCGTAGAAAACCAAAAATGTCCTCTTAGCAAAATGCTACTCCCTCCGTCTCGGAGAAAGCTCCCTATAAACTCCGGGCATGGAGGTTAAGCAATACTAATATAATAAGTAGATGTATTAGAAGTGATGTGATTGAGAGAGAAGAATATAATGAAATGTGAGAGGGTTTAGTTACCAAAAAAGAAATGGGGAGCTTTCATTGGGACGGACGAAAAAAGAAGGTTGGGTAGCTTTCATTGGGACGGAGGGAGTACATATTAAATGCACCCCACCTACTGGACGCATCCCCCCCTTCCCCCATATTTCGGCCCCTTTCATCTTCCCTCTAAACCCCACTCCCAACTTTCCTCACTTGCAAGTTACCGAAAAAAAATTCGGCCACTCTCATCTCTCGTCATTTTCTTCTATTCCTTTCACCATTTAACTCGTGAAAATCGTTCCTTTGTACTCGGGGTCGTTGAAGGCTAAAAAATATGGATGAAAAACGTGAAGGATTTTAGTTTTACAAATTAAATATGTAAGTTTAACCTTTTGCTTTTTAATAGGTTTTTTTTCCGTAATGTAGTGATATACAAGGGTGTTTTTTTAGTTTTATTCATCATATATTGTTCCTTGCTTGTTTTAGAGTAATTTATGATATATAGTTTGAAGAAAATGGTTGCTTAGGATGTTGACACTTTTAAAAAAAAAATCGTTTTTTAGTCAGTTGAATTCGGAATTGGTATACCGACTACATATGATTTGGTCGATGGGACGACGTCGACCATACCATATGTTGTCGGCGATTTGTGGTCGACGGGTATTTCGAGTCTTAGTTGTCGACCGACGATTCGTGGTCGACCTGAGCATTTACCGTCGATTTTGTAATTTATACTTTTGTAATTTGTAACTTGAAAGTAATTTATTCTTTCAATTTTTTTATAATATTTCATCAATTTGTTACAAACTTACAATTCATTGTAATTTACAAGTTTAAGTGTTTAAATTTATAAAATTTAAATAATAAGTATAATTTTAAGTTGTATAAACTATAACGTTAAAACGAACAAAAAAAAAGTCAAAAACGTGCAAAAAATTCAAAAAACGAGTCAAAATAAAAAAAAATTATAAAGAAAAATAACCGCCGAACCGTCAGTTTTTTAGTCGAACTGGCGGTTCGAAAACCGTAACTGTAACCGGTGGTTTGCCGGTTCGGTTTCGGTTACCAAAAAGGCAACACTGAAACCGCTGGTTTCGGCCGGTTGGGCATGTCTACTAATGTGGCTATGGCACTTGAGCACAACGCGCTCTTCCCCCTTCCAATTGTACTTGGCCACTTTGAGCCTATTGACTTATATTCTTTGGCAACCTACAAATTTAGCCCATTGTTCATCTTTTCTGAGCCTAATTTTTATAATGAACTAGTGGAGCTTGAATGTTGACAAATGTGGTTGAATTGAGGTGAAATGTGAATTTGGTGGATTTGTTTGGTTGAAAAGTGAGAAGATTGAAAAGAAAAAAAATGAGGAAAGATGAATTGTGAGTTGTACATGAAAAAGATTGAGTTGATGAGAAAAGAAAATTCGAAAAAAAAAAAAAAAAAAACTCTCTTGTGCACAAGAATTTGGTAGAGCTTGAAGTTCAAAAGTGTTCAAAAAGTTTTGGTGGTGAAAAATGTGCTTAAAAAGAGTGAGCAAATGAATTGTGGGAGTTTAGAATTTAGAGTTGCAACTTGATCAATTGCAACTTTCCTTCTTGCTCCACTAGTTTACGATTCATTTTATCCAAATCTTCCACATCCTAACCAAAGATCGTACATTACGAGCAAATGTGAAGTCCTTATTGATTCATTGATTGAGCACATAAAATGGTAGTGCACTTGTGTGATTTGATGTTGAGAGCATACACTTCCTTAATATACATTTTGAGTGATGAGTGATACACTTACTTGTGAAGAAATTGTGAATTGAACACTTAATCTTGCATGGATTTGAGCATAGCTTGTGAACTTGTTTGTGGATATTTGTATCTCATTGCTTGACTAGATTGAGAAAGTTAACAATCACTCATTTTATCTTGTCTTGAATGAATTCCTTCGCAATTCTCCCATTTGTTTTTTTTTTCTTTCGTTGCTCGGGGACGAGCAACACTTTAAGTTTGGGGGGTTGATTAGCGTGAAAATTGCTTATAATTCATGGATTTAGTTTGCTTAATTTGATAGGATTTCTTGCATTATTTACACTAAATTGACCAATTGCACTTGATTTGGAGAAAATGTGTTGTTTGCCATTTTTATAGGAAAAATAGCATTTTTAGTGCAAAACACACCTCGTTTATATTGTGAAGTCAATCGAAGGAATAATATGAGAAAGAAGAAATAATAATTGGGCTTAAGAATTAAAAGTAAAGATAAATATATTGAGGCCCAATGCTTTAGGCCCAATTTGGCAGTCCATTTAATCTTAATTTGAAGAGGTGGCCTATTCCTAAAGAGAAGTGTTGCAGCCTGCAGGTAGAGCTGTTATTCGAGCCGAGTCGAGCCGAGTATTTGAGGTTCGAGCTCGACTCGAGCTCTTATCGAGCCGAGCCGAGCTCGGCTCGATAACACTACCGAGTTAAAAATTGAGCTCGACTCGACTCGTTAACGAGTCTATCGAGCTTAACGAGCCTATCGAGTCGAGCCGAGCCTAACGAGCCTAATGGAATTTTTTACAAAAAATTAGTTATCGAGCCTAACAAGTCGAGCTCGAGCCGGCTCGTTAGTAAATCGAGTATTTAACGAGCTCGAGCTCGGCTCGTTAAGCTAAACGAGTCGAGCTTTATCGAGCCTTAACGAGTCGAGCCGAGCCGAGTCTCGTTAAGGCTCGGTTCGAATAACAGCTCTACCTGCAGGCAGCAAAATTCTTAATAGTTAATGGGCCTAAGCCCATTTCACCATCTCCATCTAAGCAATAAGTTTGACTATATGCACCCATTTCGGAGAGATGCACCCCCGATTGATGCACTCCCCCTAAAATCAGTCTAAGATAGATGCACCCCCTTCAATTGTCTTAATTGCCCTTATCTTCATAAAATTTATATTACTACCCACACCCCCCCAAACCCTAATTTCCACATTAAAACCCTAATTCCTCCCTTTATCTTCATTTCTCTCATTTCTCCCCCATCTCTATGTCGCCACCGTCCCCGCCGCCGGCCACCATCGCCACCGCCCTCACGGCCACCACCTCCTTCTTCCCCCTTTTCCCCCACCAACCCACCACCCACGCGACCCCTCCGCCGAACGCCGGCCGCCGCTACCAACACGACCCCGATTCCACATCCTTTGATCATCTCGATTCCACATTTTTTTAGTTAGGGTTTCTGTAGAATTTTCTGCAGAAAACCCCTTTTTTGTAATATTTATTTGTCGACGAGAGTGTGTTTGGTCGACATTAAGTTGTCGAATTTTTATTTTTTTCGACCAATCAGTGTCGACTGTATATATAATTTCGTCCACGAATCGTTGTCGACGGGAGTGTATATGGTCGACACTGGTTGGTTGAAATTTATAAAAAAAAAATTGTGATTTTTTCAATTAATTTCTGATTTTTTTTGGCTTGGTGTGTTGGGCTTGGGCTTGTGCTAAAATAAAAGAAGTTTTTAAAGGAGCATGAATTGATCCTAACGGGCTTGGAGTGTAGGGCAAGTTTGATCCTAACGGGCCTGGAGTGTGGAGCAAGTTTGGCTCTAATGGGCTTGGAGTGTAGGACAAGTTTGATAACTCTATATAAGGAGTCCTTAGGTCTTTGTTACAAGTGCACCAATCAATACACTTTAGTCTTGTATTTGATTCTAGTTTAAAGTCCTTTCTTATATTCTCTTGTAATAGAGTCTCGTGAGAGAAAGGTGAGAGTCATTGTAGACTTGAAAGAGTGTAGGAGGGTTGAGTGTCAAAAGAGAGGAATTCTGTGTGATTGTAAAAATTTATCATATAGTGATCTCTTTGGTGGGTCGTGGTTTCTCTCCGGTTTTAGAGTTTCCACGTTAAATCCTTGTGTTGTTGATTGTGTTATTTCTTCATTTTATTTCTTGTTTATTTTTCGTCTGCCCTTGGGGAATTAATTTCCCAACATGGTGGTCATCGGAAATGGTGCCGACAACGATCGGAAGTGGTGGTTTAGGGGAAAAGGGGAAGGACTGATAATAGGGGGTGCATCCAGTAGGAGGGGTGCATTTAGTGCTCAACAATTTACTTAAAGGGTGTTTCTGGTTTTTCACAACTGGAATTGATAGGCATATGCATCCATTAATCAATCAAGTCCACATGTTTTTATTAAGCAAACTGGTGGCCCATTTCCAATTTAATTCAGAAGCCCACCCTCATTTTTAAGAGGCAGCGACCAATTCAGAAATGGGGGAGGGGAAGCAGTAGCCAAGACGCAGAGGGACACGCAGGAAAGAACGACTCCGTTTGGGGGAGTAACCCTCTTCTCCTCCAAACACTCTACTCAATAGATTAATTTAGTTTTTTATTTCATTTTTAGATAGGTTTAATTTAGTATTTCATTTTATTGTAAGTTTTAGAAGATTTGAAGACTAGAGGTGCTTTCTTTTTTTTATTTCAATATTTAGTTGGTAATTTGATTTTAATTCATGTTTTGTTATTTATATTTTATGAATTTTCTTCCATTTATTGTTTTAGTTATAGACTAAACTTTGATTGCTTTGGTGTTGGAATTATGAGGGTAATTAGTGGGTTTAGGAATTAATTGTTTGATTAGCTTATATCTTGATTAAATTGCTTCTAATGTTATGATTGATTATGATTTAATCGGTTGATCAATCATATTAACTAGCATTTTCGATTATGTTAATTGCAACAATTGTATTGGGTTGCATGATTAAAAGCGTGGGTGTGAGCCTTAATTAATTAATTGAAGTTAAATAGTAATTAGTTTAACCGAGAGAGGATTGATTGCTTAGATCGACAACATTAGACATTAATCGAATAGAGGTCGTCTAGGAGATTAGTGAGAGGGCGAGTCGTAAACAATAGTAACCGTGTTGAAAGTGTTTACGAGTCACTATTTTAGGAGCTTATGATATTTTGATTAGATCCTATAATTGCTAATCAATGCACGTGTTCACCTATGTCTTTCGAGGGGGCCTACACATATATGTGATAGCATTTAGCATAATTCAAGACATTAGGTTTAATTATTGTGATTAATTCGTTAATTCATTAGTGATCCCACATAAGAAAGACACCCGAACCAATTCTTTCACTTGCACTTTCATATCGTGTTAGTTTTAGTTGTTTAGTTAGTGTTTCTTTTTCTTATTGGTATTTGTTTTATCATCACGTTTAGCTTCTATAACACCATTTTGACTTATAGTTTTGGGGCTCCACATTCTTTCAACTATGTCCTTGGACGATAACTACTAGGTCGTATACTTACTCAACTATAACGAACTCATACGCTTGTGGGGATTGTTATTGTTGTACTAGAAAGTGTGCAAAATACGAGACAAGTCAATTGTTGCTTGGCTCACTTGTAAATCATGGTTACTAAGATTTCATTCTTGTAATTGATTTTGAGTGAGACTTGGATTATCTTTGTTGTGTAATGCTCTTCAAAACTCGTCGGTCAATGTTATTTTTTTTCACACTAAGATGAGAAGTCATGTTGTGTGTATAATTTTATTTGTATTAACATATTTTGATCTTGTATATTTATATATAAAATATTTATTTTAATGTCCATAAAGTGATGCAAATATTCAATGAACACAACAAGCATAACAATGGGGAAGATTGAATGATTCTTTCAAATTAGGTTCTCCATTCCATATACAATAATTAATTATATGTGTAAGTTTGAAAGGATGTTTATAAATTTTATTACTTCATAAATGAATCAAATAAGTATTAATTAATATACAAATTAATAATTATCTGCTCTTTTAATTAATAAATTTCAATGATTCCAAAATTATTAATTTATAATGTATGTATTTTGTAATAATTCAAACTTATAGAAACAAGAAAACACTTTTATCTAATGATTTATTGGTTTAAAAATACGATTAATTTTTATTGAAAAAATGTCAAACTTTTGAGAAAATGAAAGGTCAGACCTGGAGGAAGCGTGTTTTGTACTACTTGGTTGTGCATAGTTTGAATCCCTACTCTTACTCTTCTGTTTCTTGTATTTGTCATCCGGTAGGTTAATTTCCTCTTTCCCTCACTGGACGAAATTAATGTTTTAAGTTGCTCAACTTTGATGCATGCATGGTTTTAATGTTGCTGCTGTGCTGCAGGTTGCATTACCCCACAACAAACACAAATGATAAATCTTGCATCTTCTACTGTCTTTACAAGATTCACTGAGGTGAAAACCATTTTGGATGAAGAAGAAGAAAGCTGGATTAGCAGGGACAGGGAGTTTGCTATTTTCACTAAATGCCTTGACGCTGGCAACGACCACCCTTACCTTACTGCTTGTCGGGAGATTATTAGATTTGATTTTAATCACTGCATCAATTTGTATAATTACACCCGCAGAGTCTTGGTATTGGGGGCTTCATCACGTGAGTACAGGGAGTTCAACAACAACCCAAATGTCCACTTCCAATTTGCTAACGTTGAAGCCTGGGCCACACTCATGGTTAATCCAGCTTTGATCTGGGTATAGAGTTTGTGTCCAGGGTTGGGCCAATGACACTCGTGCGTCTTTCTAGGACGACGAAGAAGGAACTCGTCGCTAGGCATCTTGAGATACCCGATTACCTCAAAACGACGTCCATTCTTGATGTTCATGCATCCTTTGACGCGAGGAGAGGTGTGATTAGGATGCATGATTTACGTTATTTTGGTGTTCCATCTGATGAGTTCAATTCTGCTGTGAATTATGGTTTGAACATTGCTAAAGAGTCACTCGATTACACTAGCATTCTTGTTTTTATACTTAGAAGGTGTTCAGGTGTACAGAGTTCTAGGGTGCCTGCATTTGCGCTTGTTGTTTATTTGTATGTTTTACATTTGACAATGGAGTTTGTCAAGTTTCAGGAGGCTGCTAGTGCTAAGGATACGAATCTTGCACCTTTAATCCTTATGTTCAAGCAGAGTACTGCTTTTATTGTTGATTCTGTTAGGCAAGTTACAGATTTCTTTTGCAGACGTGGTGAAATTTTTCAACTCCTTGTTAAGGATGTCGACTCGAGTTTTTGGCATGAGGAAACTTTACGCAAGTTCACGACTAAGACTGATACTTTGGTTCACACTGAACTCGAGCCTTATAATGGCTATAAGGGTGATAAGGATGAGTTAGAAGATATTGGTCGTTGTTATTTTTGCACTGAGTTGAAAGATGTTTGTGGTGATCAACTTTTTACTTGTCAAAGGGAAAAAGAGGAACAATTTCACCACACTTTTACTTTGACATCTGCTGAGTTAACACACTATCGCACGGAACTTGCAGACGTTTCCAATGATCATATCCGTCTGAAAAGAGTAAAGGAGCAGGCCTTAAACGTGGTTCCTTTCGGAGTTTTTGAGCATACTGCTCGTGTTAATTATCTGTGTGGCCCTCCTGGTACAGGCAAATCTCACATTATAAGATCTCTGGCAACGAGGGAGGATCTTATTGTTGGACCTTTTTCGAGGTTAAAGGACGATTACACCAACTTTATACATCCAATTACCAAGAAGAAAACTACTCTGATGTATCTTACACAGCACATTGCACAATATTCAGCAATCAGCCATGGAAGAATTTTTGTTGACGAGTTTACTGCCATGCCGTATGAGGTGTTGTGTGTTATTGTGAACAACTGTGGAGCGAACGAGGTCATACTTGTTGGTGATCATAAGCAGACAAGATTAATACATGGTATTGAGGGTCTTTCAATTCTTGAAAAGATGGAATTATCCAGGGTACGTGCCCATGAGCTTGTGAAGAATTTTCGAAATCCGTCTGATTGTGTTAACTCTCTTAATACTCTTTTTGAGTATAGGATGTTACCGACGAATAACAATGGAGGTTTCATTACTGATTCTGTTTCGAATTACGATAAGTATCCACAGCACACACCACTTTTCTTCAGGCATGCATCTGCCAAGCTGTTTGGACAGAGTTCTAAAACTGGTGATAAAGTTACTGTCCGTGCTAATCAAGGTGCCACTTTTGAGAAAGTTAAGTTGGTTGTTTTGTGGAGTGATAGTTCCATTTTTCAGATACCAGGTATGGCCATTGTTGCATTGTCAAGGCATAGGAGTGAGTGTGTGTTACTTTTTGATGACAGTGGCAGTGCTAATGCTCTTAAGGCCACAATTATGTCGAGTAAGAATAATGAGTTCAATAGAGTTCCTGGCAATATCAGCCCTCGCTTCACTCGTGAACAAGTTATTGAACGTCTTGGTGGTATGACTGATTTTATGCCGCCACTTGAAGAAGAAGACGACGATGGCCCTGCTCGTTTGCAATATGGGGACGATGATTTTCCAATTTGGAGAGAGGCAGTATGCTATGTTTCAAGCACTAGTGGTCCTATAAGGCAACAGAATTGTTTAGCAAAATTCTTGCGAAAGATTTTACGACTGTTGATATGGTTGTTTAGTTTGATCCGCAGTGATAATGTTCGTCTTCAAGACACCAACGCCACGACTAATGACAAGCGGAAAAAGAAAAAGGAAGGTACGGTGGCGTGATGTTGGAGATTCTGGTGGTGTTAGGCCGTTTAATTCGTATCCTGCTACACTAAGGACTAGCCGAGGTCTAAAAAAACTAAGTTTTAGTTGCATTGTATTTGCTTTAAATTAATGCTTTTGTTAGTATTATTTGAATGGAAATATTAAATTATCTCGTGTGCCAGTGCAGTGGAATACATAGAAATATGCAGGTAGATAATGATAGAATATGGAATATAATGTTATTTGAAGAATAACAATAGAATGACGACACTCTATAGTCCAACTGATATACAATATCGATCACTTTTCCACCTCTCGGCCTCTCAAACAAGCCTCTCAAACAACTAAATGGGCCGACCTCACACTAGTTCTGGTATGGCGAGGGGTGTATACCCCTCCAGCTTAGTTTAATGCACTCCCCCGATAGATGTACACCCCTTAAAGTGGCATATATTACATGTACACTCCACAAAATATCTAATAAGTAATATACAAGAATTAATTCTCAACCTCTCTACAAGTTCGAACTTTAGATAAGACGGAATTATTTCATGGTATCAGAGCTAAAAAGGCTCATGCCCACATGTCCTTTAAAAGCCTAATTTCATTTCATTCACATTCTTCATCTTCTTCCCTCCATTCCACCGCAGCCCCGTCACCGCATCGCCGCCCTCATCTTCTTCCCGGTGCATGCGCTGCCCAGCCCCCTCACTGCATCGCCGTCGGCAAGCCTCCGCAACAGATTCGCCCCACCATCGTACGTTGAAAGACGCCGCGCGCAGGCCGCGGTCGCGACCGTCCATCTTTTTTTTTTTTTTTCGTTTTCTACAACTCCCCCCCCCCATTTGCCGCCGTCGTTGAGCCTGCACCGCCCACTCGCCGTGCCCCCTCCCCCCCTCTCGTTGGTCGTGTCGTCTGTGCGTTTCGCTCTTTCTCCAGATTTTTTTTATTCGATAATATTGAGTTGACCAAAAACACTTTCGTAGACAAATTGTTATCGATGAGAGTGTTTTAGGTCGACTCAATATTATTGAAAATTTTAGTCTTTTTTAGTTTTTTTTGGTCGATAAACCAGAGTCGATCGAAGTGTTTTTGGTCGACAAACCATTGTCGACGTTAAACTTTTTGGTCGACTCTGATTTGTCGAAAATAAGTTTTTGTTTTGGTTGAATTTCTAAGTTTTTGGTTTAGAGTTTAAGGTTTGTTGTTGAGTTTTGTTAAGTTTTGTGGACTAGTGGGAGTTTATTTCTAAGTTTTGTTGTTGAATTTCTATTTTTCTTTTTAATTTTTGTGGTTGTAAGAGAAGGTGTGGCCGCCGGAAGAGTCAGCTGCAAAATTAGGGTTAATGCATTAGAATTAGAGTTTTAAGAGGGGGTGTATGTATCTATACTATTTTATTAAAAGGGTAAATAAGGTATTTTATATACATATTTAATTAATAAATGTAGAGGGGGAGTGCATTAAACAAAGCTGGAGGGGTATATACCCCACGCCATTGTGGACTTATGGTGGACTATGAATCTAGATTGAAATTGACCGGGCCTATGTTTTGAAACTGGCCCTGGCTATATACCCTCCGACTTGTTAAATATACTCCCCCTATTCATTTATTAATTTAATATTAGTTTAAAATACTAAATTTATCATTTTAGTAAAATATATCAAAGAATAATACACTTCCCCTAATCCTAGGAAAAGCAGTTGCCTTCTCCAAATTTTGCCGCCTCCGGCCGCTACCCCTTCAAATAAATTTAGAAATTCAAAAATAAACTTTGAAATTAAAAAAAAAAAATCTTATTTCGACAAATTAAAGTTGACCAAAAACACTCTCGTCGACACTGATTTGCCGACCAAACCCACTTTCGTCGGTAAGATTTAGTCGAAAGAAAATTAAAAAAAAAAATTAAAATTTTTGATAGTAATCCAACGACCAAAAAGACTCCCGTCGAAAAATTCTTGTTGACGAAAGTGTTTATGGGCGATGGATTACTATCGAAAAAAAGAAAAAAAAAAAGAGAAATACATACCTCAATCTCAGGAAGGCAGCGGCGTGCGGGGGGCCGTGGCCGACCTCCATGGGCGACGGGAGGTCGCGTGGAGGGGGGACCGTGATCTCCGGACGGACGGCGGTTGGGGCCGTGCAAATGGGCGGGGGTTGTTGTTGAAACTTAGGGCTTACAACTATCATAGAGAAGGAAAGCAGAAAGTTTATTTTCATTTAATTTGTCTCAAGAAAAAAAGGATTACAAGTGAAGTAATGTCCATATATACTCTACTCTATTCATAAGAACCTACTAGAAGAATGAAACGCTATCACGCTTTTATTAGTTATTGTAGATATCTTCACCCTATGCTGAATAGTACTCCATGTTGTATTTGCAGTACTCCTTCACCCCCCCCCCCCCAAGTTGGAGTATGGGAGAATGTGTCACACATACCCAACTTGAAGATCAACGTACGAAACTGATTTCCAGCAAGAATCTTAGTGAACAGGTCAGCCAATTGCTGAAGAGAAGGAACAAAAGAAGGTAAGACGAAACCTGCTTTATACTTATCACGAACAAAGTGGCAATCAATCTCCAAATGCTTAGTACGCTCGTGAAATACTGGATTTGCAGTGATGTGCAAAGCAGCCTTGTTATCACACCATAAAATAATAGGGAGAGAAACCTCCACACGAAAATCACATGCAAGATAGTGAACCCACTGAAGTTCACACACTGTGGAACTTAATGCCCTGTATTCCGCCTCGACTGATGATCTAGAAATCGTCGATTGCTTCTTGCTCTTCCAAGAAATAAGTGAATCGCCTAGGAAGACACAATAGCCTGTAATAGATCGTCGTGTATCTTTACATGCGGCCCAATCCGCATCACTATATGCATGGATAGATAAAGAGGCAGTAGATGAATAAAATAACCCGAAAGAAGTTGTACCCTTCAAATAACGAAGAACATGCACAGTAGCATCCCAATGACTTGTGAAAGGTGCATTGACGAATTGACTCAATTGTTGAACAGCGTAAGTAACATCAGGCCTGGTCATACTAAGATAAAGTAAGAGGCCAATAAGACGACGAAAACGATCTGGGCAGTCCAAAGGAAGACCATCATACTCTCGTAAGTGTAAACCATGGGGCAATGGTGTTATGGCTGGTTTACAATCAAGGAGACCCGTATCGTGAAGAATATCACGAATATATTTATGCTGGCAAAGAGTAATCCCTTGTGTAGTTCGAGCGAGTTCAACCCCCCAAAAATACTTGGCCACCCCAAGATCTTTAATGGTCAAATGATGATCCAAAAATTCCTTTAACTCACAAAGTAACAAGGAATTAGAACTAGTTAAAAGCACATCATCTACGTACACCAACATGGCCAAAAATTCACCATTTCTTGTCATAGTGAACAAACAATTATCATGTTGAGACTGTATCAATCCAAAAGTAGAAAGCTTAGAACAAAGCTCAATATTCCACTCCCGAGATGCTTGTTTGAGACCGTATAAGCTTCGAAGTAAACGACAAACCTGTCCGGAAGATGCCTTATTGTATCCAAGAGGAACTTGCATGTAGACCTCTTGAGAAAGATATCCATGTAAAAATGCGTTGTTTACATCGAGTTGATGTAGATCCCATCCTTTGAGAGAAGCCAAGGCAATTAAAAACCTCACAGTAACTAACTTTGCAACCGGGGAGAAACTATCAAGATAATCAATGCCATGAATTTGATTATACCCCTTGGCGACCAACCGTGCCTTATAGCGTTCAATACTGCCATCGGGATTTCTTTTGATTTTGTAAACCCATTTGCAACCAATTGCCTTCTTACCTTGTGGTAAAGTAGTGAGCTCCCATGTGTGATTTTGTTCCAAAGCCTCAAGCTCCTTATTCATTGCCTCTCTCCATTCATTGTGCAAACAAGCATCTTTATAGTATTGAGGCTCATTCTGTGATGAAATATTAAGCATAAAAGCTGTATAAGATGTAGCAACAACAGTAGATGGAAGTTGGGAACCCTCAACTTCACAAACATAGTCCTTCAACCAAGAAGGTGGAGAAATGTGTCTTCTTTTTTTTTTTTTTTGATGGAAGTTAAATAACCATCCCTTTTTCCCCTCCCCATGACTCGAACCCAGGACCTAAGGCCTAGGTAGTGGTGCTCTAACCACTTGAGCTATCCCACTTTGTCAGAAATGTGTCTTCTGCCTCTGCCTAATTCTGTAGTATCAGAAGAAACACTAGAGTCCATATTTGGAAGTGGAGCAGCAGGACTCAATGAATTAGTGCCTGTATCAGAATATGGAAAAACATCCTCATAGAATATAACATATATCTCTGGAAACAAAAACCTTCTCAAATTCAATATCACACAATTGATATCCTTTTTGACCAGTGACATACCCCAAAAAAAACACATCTAGATGCTCGCTCCGAAAATTTTGATTTCTGGGGAGAAGTATTAGCTGCATAAACAAGACAACCAAATGGTTTCACCCTGGAATAGTCAACTGCTTTGCCAAATAAAAACTGACATGGTGTCTTCCATTTCAAAACAGCAGTGGGTAGCCGATTTATTACAAAAGCAGCTAAAAGCACCGAATATGGCCAGAACTTCAAAGGCATTTTTGCTTGAAATAAGACTGCTCTTGCTATCTCAAACAAGTGTTTATGTTTTCTCTCCACAATCCCATTCTGTTGTGGAGTATACACACAAGTTTTTTCATGAATAACTCCATGTGTGTGCAGAAAATTTTGACAATCACCACTTAAAAACTCTTGACCATTATCACTTCTCAACCTTTTCACCTTAAGACCATGCTGTCTTTCCACCATTGCAAAAAAATATTTCAATATAGGCACAACTTCAGTTTTATATTTCATGAGGAATACCCAAGTGGCTCTACTAAAATCATCCACTATTGTCAAGAAGTAAGAAGTATTATAAATTGATTCCTCTTTGCAAGGCCCCCAAATGTCTATATGGATCAGTTCAAAACATGTAGTAGAATGTATACTACTGCTATTGAAAGGTAATCTATGAAGCTTTGCTTTATGACAAATATCACAAGACTTTATTGTATTAATAGCATCAGCAGTACACTTATTTGTCAAAAAATTCATATGCTTCAAAGTGGTATAAGAAGCATGACCTAAAGCTTTATGCCATGTATCTAAAGAGAAATTACATGGAATGTACTCCTCTGGTGGTGAAATTTTATTCTTCAAAACATAGAGATTGCCAACTAATGCTCCTTCTCCAATGCATCTTTCAGTCCGAAGGTCCTGTATATAACAACAGTTGGACAAGAACAAGCATTTAACACTTGTTGTAGAGTAAAGCTGAGTGACAGACAATAGATTGTACTTGAAAGATGGAATGTAAAGTACATCTTTCAAAACAATGTCAGTAGTAATATGCACATCTCCTGAAAATTCAACAAACTTTGTACTCCCATCAGGCAAACATACAGTAATATTTCCTTTCAAAGAAACTAAGTTTCTCATGATCTTAAGGTTTGTGCACATATGTCTGCTAGCTCCAGTATCAATGATCCAAGAATCCTGTTTTATCTCAGTTAAAGCAGATAAAGCACAGTGAAATGATAGATCAATATTGTTACCTGCAAAACTCACAAACTGAGTATAATCTTGACCTTTACCAGGGAATGTTGTCTCTTTCAAATGCTTATTCATCTCCTGCAACTGATGGATTAATGCATTGAAATCTGTGGCCTGAATCCCTTTTCTGCCCTCAGAATTTTCTCTACTGATTCCAACTTGATCGTGTTCAGAAAGGTTAGCATAACATTTGCCTTTTTGTTCCTTCAAATCTTTGTACCAATCAGGTACGCCATGAAGCTTAAAACAAGTATTTATTTCATGGCCATTTCCTCCACAATTATCACAAACCATCTTTGCCTTTTCCTCTCTTGTTTTCTTTGTGAAACCTCTTCCCTTGTTACCAGACCAATTTACAGCTCCATTAACTGATTTTCCAGCATTAAATCTCACAGAATTACCTGGTCTTGCCATTAATGCAGAAGACTCAAACTGATAAGGAATTATTTGTATAGATTTTTGCCTCTCAGCAGTCAATGCCATTGAATATGCATCATCAATAGAAGTTACATGCTTCAAAAGCATAATCTGATTTTTCAAGTTCTCAAAACTATCATTTAATCCAAGAATAAATTGGATCATCTTATCCTCCAGAATGTCTTGTGCCACCAATCTGCCTTTTTCACAATCACAGTTCATGATTGGAACCACACATGTTAATTCATCCCACAATTTGGTGAATTTATTAAAATACTCAACAACAGAACTAGTTCCTTGAACTAAAGTTCTAATCTCACGCTTGATTTTAAATTTCAAAGGACCATTGTTCTCCCCATAACGTCTACATATAGTATCCCACAATTCTTTCGCAGATTCAGTATGCACAAATGTTTCACTCATCTCCTTAGACAATGCATTCAAAATCCAAGATAACACTGTCCAATCCACCTTTTTCCAGATATTATAGAATTCGTCATTCACATTAGGCATAGGTAAAGCTCCATTTATAAATTGCAGCTTAGTTTTCGCTCCTAAAGCAATCATCATAGATCTCTTCCACGGTATGAAATTATTACCGGTAAGAGGATGAGGAACAAGGACCAAACCTGGATGATCCGCACCGTGTAGATAATACGGATCTTCGATCACATGTCGCTGAGTAGTTGGATTCGATCCCTCTGCTTCATCGTTCTGTAAAGCTGACCAAGTATTCTGATTATTTTTGCGAGGAGCCATCCGATCGCAAATCGATATCTCAAAAACTCAAGTAATCGATCAAATATCCCAAGATCTAACTGCTCTAGATACCATGTTGAAACTTAGGGCTTACAACTATCATAGAGAAGGAAAGCAGAAAGTTTATTTTCATTTAATCTGTCTCAAGAAAAAAAGGATTACAAGTGAAGTAATGTCCATATATACTCTACTCTATTCATAAGAACCTACTAGAAGTAAAGAAACGCTATCACGCTTTTATTAGTTATTGTAGATATCTTCACCCTATGCTAAATAGTACTCCATGTTGTATTTGCAGTACTCCTTCAGTTGTGGTCGCGCGCAGGGCTTGGGGCGGTGGAGGGGTTTTTTTTTTTTGCAAAGAAAAGGAAGAAAAAAAAGGGTGCCGCAATGAAGGGGGTGTCGGCGCTTGGCAGAGGGAGGAGTGAGGGTGGCGGTTTGGTGGAGGGGAGGGGAGAGGGGAGAGGGGGAGGAATAATTAGTTTTAGAATTTTTTTAAAATTGAATAAGAAGAAGGAGGAAAATAAGAAAGGTGAGAAATAAGAATATTTAAGGCATTTTGAGATTTTGAGGGGGAGTACATCTAACATTTGTCACATTGAGTTTGAGGGGTACATAAATAAGGAGAGTATACTTAATAAGGCTGGAGGGGTATATAGCCCGGGCCTTGAAACTTTGATACCCAATGAAGTCATATTTGGGCTTTTAATTGGCCCATCTCTGGCCTGCGAATAATCAATTGGTCCAATACTGATTAATGTTGTTTTCGAAAGCATCTGATTAGGTTGAGTCTTTAATAATGGACGTTTAGGAAAATGAAACCTTGAAAGGCCGTGTACGGTGTACATCATATCTCACCTATAATGACGAAGTTGGATAACTCAAGTGGTTAGAGTACCACTATCTAGACTTTAGATCCTGGGTTCCAGTTATGAGGAGGGGAAAAAGGGATGGGTATTTATTATAATTCAAAAAAAATATCTCACCTATAATTAAAATAATTAAGGGTGCAAAAGTCGAAAATTGTCAATTGAGCGTTTTTGAAACGCCTTCTACCTAGGCTGTCTAATATTTTTTTTTAATACCAAAAAATAATAATAATATTATAATAAAAGTATAAAATCAAGACACATTTAATATAAAAAATTTATCAATTTGCACAAGAAAAAAAAATAATCATAATAATCTCTTTAAATAAAGAAGAAAAGGCAGAAAGATAATTATGTGCATTGAGAATTTGGGTAAAAATATGAAATAATCCCTAAAAAGATGTGGACAATGCAATTTTCTACTATTCAATTCAAACTTTATTTTTTATTTTATAATTTATTTATTAATAAACGCAAAAAAAAAAAAAAAAATTGTACACTAATCCATTTCTGATATAACACATCAGTTTATTAAAAAAATGAATCAATTGGTGGTCGTCTAGCGGCTGGATGAGTTAGCATTTAGACTGGATGAGTTAGTATGAAAGAATTTCGTCTCATCTAAAATTTCGAAAAGAGGTGCAAAATTAATTTTTATATATTAATCCTAATAAACGGCCACGCTTCTTGGTCACAGATCTCTTTGACTATTTTCGTCTACTTTTACAGTTGACAATTGACAAAAGTAGATAGGTACAACTAAATTTTCAATAATTTGGGTTTAAATATTTTTTAAAAGTGATACGTATATATGTAAAAATAATTCTTAATGGGCAGGCTCGTCATGCAATTGTCTCACTGCTAGATTCCTACTTTATAAATTATACTCCCTGTATGAGTAATGGAAAGTTTAATTTAACTTCTCCATCTTTCTTCTTCGCCGGAAACAGGCACCCCCTCCCACCACAAGCCCCTGTTCTCTCCTTCTTCAATGTAGATCGGACATAAATCACCGAGATCGGGCCATTGCTACCGCCCAACACAGTCACTGCCGCCCGCCACCGCCCACCACCGCTAGCACTGCCCACTTCTCCTCCCGCCCACTTTTGGTCCCTCAAACCTTATAGTTAGATTGAAAAATAAGTAGATCGGTTGATTTCCTCTAGAAATAGAGTAGCCCCTTGCCGGAAAGTCGTCGGACCACCGCCGGACCACCGCGTCGCCACCGCCGGAACGCCACCTCGCCGTCCCTTTCTTCAGCTTCTCAACTGGATGTAGGAGCTCTTTCAAGAATTTAGCTGGGATCAACGGGTATACCTCCCTGACGGAGCCACGGTGACCGTTTGGGGGAGTATCCGTTGATCCGGTTCTATTTAGTTTCTTTTCAGTTTCTGCTTTCATTATGCTTTTAGTTTTCTGCATTTATTTTCTGTTTTTGTTGATGCATGTTACTTTAGTTTATTCCCCTGGTGGGATCTGTTGTTTTTATTTCCCTTCCCCTGTTTTTATGGGTTTTTATCCCCGTTTACGGGTAATTTTCCCCATGGTGGGTCGCTATTGTGCTTGATGGAACTTGTCGTCCTCGGGGCAGTGCTCTTATGGTCTGGGAGGTTGTAGCGCGAGTCGTAGTGTGCGACAGTTTGTTCCTTGTGGAGCAGATTTGCTATTTTCTTAGATCGAGAGTCTCGATGGATGCTGGTATGCCTATGTTTCTTTCCACCCTCTCACGATTGAGTTTGGAGTATGACTCTTCTAGTAGAATTTCCTCTGTATAGATAGGTGAGCGAGAAATGTATTCAAATATTCCTATCTGTAATTCTACTCTCAAAAAAAAAAAAAAAAAATACTTTACTATCTTTAATCAACACATCATAAACTTCGACAGGTGGTTTTACCACAAACTGAGAATAAGTATAGCTAAATAAGTATATAAGGTTAGAACTATTAGGAATATATTTAAAATATTGTTTATATATATTCTTTTGAAGGTCCATCTTATGTCACTTATGGGCCTTATGTATTAGTCCAATAAGATTAGGTCAAGATTAGGTTTAACTTTTGTATTGTATAAATACCTCATGTACACTCATTTGTAAAGTAATCAAGAAATAATATTTCTCATATTCTCTATATGGTATCATCGAGTCACTTGGCTCACGTCTGATCCAAGCCCTAGTCGCCGCCACCACAAAAACCCTAGCCGCTGCCGTCTTCACCTCTGAAGTGCCGCCGCCGCCCGTCTCAGACGCCCAGCTCACTGCTGCTCCTCCTTCTCTCCGCTGCTCAACTCCCGACAATGGCCACTCCATCTCAGTCGCCTTCGCTCATCACCTTTAAAGGACTTGCACAAATGTCCTTAAAACTCACCTCTACCAACTATGGAGCTTGGTCCTTCCAGCTCCGTCTTCTCCTCACAGGACATAACCTCTTTGGCTATGTTTTGGGCACGCATCCATGCCCACCTCCCACAATTCCAGTCGTCAATTGCACCACCACCACCACCATTTCCAATCCTGCACACGAACTGTGGGTGTGTCAGGACAATCCCATTTTCTCAACCTTGGTTGGATCCATGTCCCCGGAACTAATTTCATTTGTTGCATCGACAAAAACCTCCTGCGAAGCCTGGTCGATGCTTGAGAGCATGTATGGAAAACCCTCAAGAGGCCGCATTCTTGCCCTCAAAACTAAGTTTCGTTCTCTATTCAAAGGTGCTCGCCCGATCTCTGACTTCCTCATGGAAGTTCGCTCTGTGGTCGACGAACTTGCTCTCCTCGGCGTTACCTCTGACGCCGAGGACGTTACTCTCCAAGTCCTAACAGGTCTTGACGAATCCTACAACGACATCGCCAATGCCATCCAACCTCGAGAACACCCCATCTCCTTTGCCGAGCTATGCGACAAGCTCCTAAGTGCCGAAGTTTAAATTGCCTCACGACCGTCCTCGGCCTTAATTCCTGCGACCGCCCTTGTTGCTGGTAAATCGCACCATCGCTCCTTGCGACCTGACTCAAGGTCTAGATCCCTTGACACTCGTTCTCGCCAATCCGCGCAGAGGCCATACCTTGGCACCTGCCAATACTGTCGAGCACCGGGCCACACTGCCCGCACCTGCCCTGATATTCCCTCAACACCATCACCCTTTAATCCAAATACAGGTCATCGACGACCACATGTACAAGGTCCTTCCTCTTCACCATCTTCCCGTTCACATAGGACAAATGCTTACCCTGCCTACTCGGCTCACTCCGCCGACCACTGGATTCTTGATTCTGGTGCCTCCCACCATATCACCAGTGACCTTGCTAATCTATCTGTACACTCGCCCTTTGCTGGGCCCGACAATGTTGAAATTGGTGATGGTAAAGGTTTACACATATCTCACACTGGCTCTATGCACTTTACTCATCTCGACTCTCTCAATTTTTCGAATGTCCTGGTCGTCCCGCTCATTTCGAAAAATCTGATTTCGGTTTCTAGTCTTTATCGTGATAACGATGTTAACATTGTCTTTGGGCGATCTTCCTTTCAGGTGCGGGATGGTCATTCGGGGAGCATTCTCCTAGTTGGGAGCCGTATCAATAATCTGTAGGTCTGGCCGGCACGGGTCCTCACCACCTCTCCACAAGCCTTCACCACCCAGCATCTCACAACCACCACCTGGCATGCTCGCCTCGGCCATCCATCAACAAAAATCCTTGCCCACACCCTGTCTAAGCTTAACGTCTCCAGTGCTCCTTCTAAAATTTTCAATTGTAACTCTTGTTCATGTATCAAAAGTCACAAGCTACCATTCTATGATTCTAACATTATCTCTACTATGCCACTTGATATTGTCTTCTCCGACGTCTGGTCGTCCCCTGTCTTATCTACTGAAAATTTCAAGTATTATGTTATATTTGTTGATCACTTCAACAAATACATATGGGTCTACCCTCTACAAAGAAAATCTGATGTACTGCAAACATTCATCACCTTCAAAACCCTTGTTGAAACCTATCACCAAAACAAAATCAAAACAGTCTACTCTGACAATGGTGGAGAATTTATTGCTCTTCGTTCTTTTCTTCAATCTCATGGCATCTCTCACCTAACCACTCCACCACACACTCCTGAACACAATGGTATGTCCGAACGTCGACATCGCCATGTGGTTGTCACAGCCCTAGCCCTTCTCCATCATGCCTCCATGCCTCTTACATACTGGCCATATGCAGTGTGCTCGGCTGCCTACATCATAAATCGACTACCCAAAACCAATATCAACATGCTATCATCTTATCAAAAACTCCTCGCTCGCCCCCCAACCTATCCAAACTCCGTGTTTTTGGTTGTCTTTGCTACCCATGGCTTTGCCCTTACACTACTCACAAACTTGATCCTCGCTCCACTCCGTGTGTGTTCGTCTGATACTCACTCACACAAAGTGCCTATCTCTGCCTTGACCTTTCCACCAATCGAATCAACACCTCACGACATTTCCAATTTGTCGAACATTCCTTTCCCTTTCTTCCAACCCCTTCTCCCGACCGATCACCATCTAACCCTACAAACTTCACACATTCCTCCTCACACATCAACTCTTCACCCACCTTTATCATGACCACACTCACCAATCCTGCTCCCCTTATCCCAGCTCCTATCCTCGCCCCTGCCCCTGTGCCGACCACTCCTAACCCTACCGATCACTAGGAGGCAGATCAACCTCAACCTCCACAGCCGACCACATCATCTACTAACCCACAGCCAACCACTACTATGACCAATACCCCTGTGCCGACCAAAGCTCCCCCGCGACCACTCGCATCTCGCATGGTCACTCGCTCTCAAAACAAAGTGTTCAAACCAAATCCAAGGTATGGTCTCATGTCAACACGCTCTTCTGATATTGAACCTAGATGTGTCTCACAGGCACTCAAGGACAAGCATTGGTGGGATACCATGTCCACTGAGTTTAATGCTCTTCTCCGAAATGGAACATGGGATCTAGTTCCCCCGACGACCACTCAAAACATTGTTGGCTCCAAATGGGTGTTTCGTATCAAGCGAAAATCAGATGGCACCTTGGACAAGTACAAGGCTCGCCTGGTCGCCAAAGGCTTTCATCAGCGACCGGGTGTTGATTTCACTGAAACCTTCAGTCCTGTGGTCAAGCCCGCCACCGTGCGAACTGTACTAAGCATTGCTGTTACCAATGACTAGCCTTTCGCCAATTTGATGTCAACAATGCTTTTCTTCATGGCGAGCTATCAGACACGGTCTTCATGGCCCAACCTCCAGGCTTCAAAGACAAGACCTTTCTGTAGTGATCTCATCACTACACTTGAAATCCATGATTTTCTAGAATAATAATTGAATGAAAAAGTGAGAGAGATTGAGAAAGAGAGAATTTAGAGAGAGTGAAGGAGTTGAGAAAAGATGTAAGAACTTGAAAATATTTCTTCTTGCCTTCTCATTTCTTCTCAAGCGTATTTAAACCTAGCTAGAAGGAATTACATAATTAAAATGCAAATGGGCTAAAAGCGTAGTAGCTAATTAATTCTAATTAATTAAATGGACTACAAGATAATGGACCACCCTCAAATGTGTCAATTTCCTGAACTTATGCCCATGACAATACTCCCCCATTTTTGAGATCCTTGTCCCCAAGGATCAAGTTTCGGAAATTCGTTGCATAGGAACTTCATGTCTTCCCAAATTGCTAGTTGCAACACATTTGATTGCTCAATTTTGAAAGCTCCATCGTTCGCGTGTTTCTTGAAATTGAGATCAAATTTCACTTTTTTATTCAAGAACTCTAAATAAGCAACATGCATCCCAATTTTGATCTTACCTGTATACTCAGCCTTTTTGATTGCATCTAAAAGTAGTATCAATCCTTCCATGTTATCTTGTCCATGATTAGATTTTATTATTTCCCTTGTTCCAGGTAGTATCCAATCAAAATTCCCCTTGTTCAATTGCTCAGCAACTGAAAACTTGATGTATCGTTCACTTATGCTCAACCTAAATTCTTCCACTGCAAGATGGTCCCCAGTAAAGAGCACCTTCCTAGTTTTGTCAAGTAAGCACACCAATCCCTTTGTGTGGCCTGGGGTGTATATAAGTATATTCCTTTCAGGCCATGTAATAAAATATGATGTTGCTCCATATGATTTTTCAGAATGGTAACCACAATGGTATACTCCCTGAACAAACTTCCAAATATCATGGTGAACAGGAGGTGTTTTCTTCAGCATACAAGCAAGAGCACCAACAATAGCATATTGAGATTCTTTTCCTCCATTTAGTTTGTGGGAATTTGTTCTTGGTTGGCATCCAATTCCATATTCAACAACTGTCTCTGTAGCAATTAAAGGCTCGGAAACTCTATATTTATCCTCACCAATCTCACCAACTTCTACTTCACTATTATAAACCACCAAAAGGTAACCTGCAAACTTAATAAGAGAGACTCTAACTGCGGCTGCTAGAAATATAAAACACCTACATTCTAACTTATATTCTTTCTTTGTTCCATTAAAATCAATATGACCCTTAGTCAAATAAGTGAAAACAACAATATCAAACCCAATCTCATCATAACTCCTTAAAACCAACACATTAGAAGAAGCCTCCATCACTATTAATGCCTCTGTGCCCATTTTTGTCACCAGTCCCTGAACCAAAACTACATATGGTTCTTCTTTTTTCATTGATTCCAACTTGTTATCCTCATGAAAACAACATGCCACGCTATTTAGCATACCCATTCTCAATCCCATCTTCTCATACATATACCCATTTTTAGAAGGCATATTAAATCTCAAATTTCGACAGGGATTATCATAGGTAAATAACGATGAAATCACAGGAGGTGGCCAATACTCATCATAACTCAAATCTAATAATGGAGTTCTGTACGAAATCGAGAAGCAAATCCTAACATAATTACTGGTAATCGAATCAAAAACAAAAGGTTGTACATATACCTCTTCTCGATAGTCGTGATCAACAAAGCAGTGGTCTCTGGCCCCAAAATATGGTGATGGGTAGGTTGTAGGTGTATCCGCCGGAGTGAATTCAATAGGTTTCTGCCGCGGGTGACGATAAATGAGGGTATCGGTGGAATCGGCCAAAACAGAGGAATAAGGAAACAAGAAATCGCCAGTTTCTTTTTTCTGCGGGTGAATATAAATGAGGGTATCGGACAAATTAGAGGAATTAGGAAATAAAAAATCGCCTGTTTCTTTTTCCTCAAACCCATTAGAAGTTTGTTCTTCTGCGATCAATTCTTCTCCCAATACGCCTTTTCCTTTGTTGACATATGACAATTGCAATTGCATCGATGCTAGAATTTCTGTAATGTGGTCAAGTTTGCTATCTACCTTCTCCAATTTTTCTTGCAAATTAGAACCAAATTTGAGAATCTCCCTTGGTAAATCGCTCACCTCCGTCGTGCTCAAGGATGGATGGCTTTGGATACCATTTGTAGTGATCTCATCACTACACTTGAAATCCATGATTTTCTAGAATAATAATTGAATGGAAAAGTGAGAGAGATTGAGAAAGAGAGAATTTAGAGAGAGTGAAGGAGTTGAGAAAAGATGTGAGAACTTGAAAATATTTCTGCTTGCCTTCTCATTTCTTCTCAAGCGTATTTAAACCTAGCTAGAAGGAATTACATAATTAAAATGTAAATGAGCTAAAAGCGTAGTAGCTAATTAATTCTAATTAATTAAATGGACTACAAGATAACCCTCAAATGTGTTAATTTCCTGAACTTATGCCCATGACACTTTCCCACTTATATCTGCAAATTACGTAAGTCCATCTATGGCCTCAAACAGGCTCCCCGCACCTGGTACTATGCTCTTCGCACATTTCTTGAGGAAATTGGTTTCAATCCTACACACTCTGATAGCTCCCTATTTGTCTATAACAAATCTAGAGTCCTCGCCTATTTTCTAGTTTATGTGGACGATCTTATTCTCACATGGAGCAGTTCGCCCTTCCTCTCTAAGGTCGCTGCCGAGCTGAGTTCAAAATTCTATGTGAAAGACTTGGGCTCCCTCTCTTACTTTCTTGGTGTTGAGGTTCTCCGCTCCAGAAAATCTTGTTTTCTCTCGCAACGCGAGTATACCGTGGATCTTCTTACTCGCTACAACATGATTTACTCCAAGTCCGTACAAACCCCACTATCCACCTCTGCTCGCCTAACACTCTCTGATGGTACGTCCCCCACCGACTCCACTCAGTATCGCCAGGTGCTCGGCAGCCTACAGTACCTTCAGCTCACCAGACCGGATATTGCCTTTGCTGTTCATAAATTATCCCAGTTCATGCATGCCCCCACCACCTCTCACTGGAATGCCGCAAAGCGACTTCTTCGCTACCTCAACGGAACTAGGGATGTTGGAATCAACATAACCCCCTCCTCATCCTCCACTCTCCACTGCTTCACAGATGCCGACTGGGCAGGCAACCATGATGATCGCACCTCCACTAGTGCCTTTGTGGTCTTTTTAGGTGCAAATCCTATCTCATGGTCATCCAAGAAACAGAAGTCCGTTGCTCGCTCATCCACTGAGGCCGAATACCGAGCTATTGCCTCAGCTGCCTCTGAAGTCCAATGGCTGACATCCCTGCTTACAGAACTCCACTTTCCCATTCCCCAAGTACCAGTTATCTACTGCGACAACATTGGGGCCACCTACCTGTGCTCGAATCCTGTGTTTCACTCTCGCATGAAACACATTGCCATTGACTTCCACTTCGTTCGAGATCTCGTCAAATCTGCTCGCCTCCGTATCTCTCACGTCTCGTCTGTCGACCAGCTTGCAGATGCCCTCACCAAACCTCTCTCTAGTGCTCGCCTTCAACTTCTTATGTCCAAGATTGGACTATCCTATGGTACTCCATCTTGAGGGGGCATATTAGGAATATATTTAAAATATTGTTTATATATATTCTTATGAAGGCCCATCTCATGTCACTTATGGGCCTTATCTATTAGCCCAATAAGATTAGGTTAAACTCTTGTATTGTATAAATACCTCCTGTACACTCATTTGTAAAGTAATTAATAAATAATATTTCTCATATTCTCTATAAGAACACTTAGTAGAACACTCAATAGAACACTAAAATACATTTTGAAAATACTCAGATGATGTAATAGTTTATTTTTTAAAAAATAAAATGAGTGAACACGAAAAAAAAAAAAACAAGTAAAATTAGAGGTAAAAAATATGAAAAAAGAGAAAAAACCAAATCCCAAATCCAAATAGATTAAACTAGTGGTTGAAAATCGTAATCGATTCGGTTCAATTCGTAGTTTTTAAAAACTGAAACAGGTGGTTTGTTTTAATAAAATAAAGAAGTTGTGCTTGAGCACGGTTTAGATGATACAAAAGAGGTCACTGACAAAAATAAAAATACTATTTTCCTCTTAAAATAGAAAATTTTACCATTTCCTATCAAATTTTTAAAATGCAATAACTTTTTAATTGTCCATTTTCAACCTATTAAATATATAAGAAAAAAACACACACATATTTTTTTGTAAGAGTGCTAAGCTGATTTTGCTTTAAAAAGGTCTAGGGGCCAAAATGAAGTCGGTATATTGGAGACTAGCGCATAGACGCCGACTTCTGCATATATCCATGAATGAAGTGGAGGAGACCAACCCTTATAATTGGGATCAAGTCCCCTATTTATAGTGTTACAAGGGCAAATCATTTGCTCAATTGTAACCCTTCATCTTAACGTTTCGATCGTGGTCTAAAAAGTGTTATAGGACAAAACTAGAATAAGTCAGTTGTAGCATCCTAAGTGTCAAATCTGAGCTCGAATCCCCATTGATCGTAGGTTTGTCCTCCAATAACAAAGCTCACCGGCCTATGGGAGCATTAATAACTTGTACGAATGCATTAGATGCATATATACTTTGAGATCTTCATTATAGTGACCTCTAGCGCGTGATCTATCTCTATTATCAGAAGCGAACATATCATGGTCAGCTGAAGTTTCATCATCCTTGGACCACGTTGTGTCCCAGGGGAGGGGGTGGGAATATTATATGATCGAGCTCGCTTTATATGGCAATTAAGTTCACCTAATAGTCACGAGGTTGATAAGGTTCTCGATATATCCACTTGCCATATCGCTATTGATCGTGTGTTTACTTATTTGGTGCAAATTAAGTGTTAATCTTGAGTCAGATGTCCATTTTCAAATATGTAAGAGAGAGTTCCTAGTTATTTATGTGGAACTGTTTAAAGTCAGATTTTTACGCTCTGTATAAATTCGATCCCTGAATTGTTTGTACCTTAGAAGTTTTGAACCAGAGACGTAGAAAGGTGCACTTTTAAGTTTCAATAGTTAAACTCTATAGATTGTGAAACTATATTTTAATAATTTCATCTAGCTTTGCACGGTCTATGGATACTTTTTAGGTAGAACCTTCTATTTTTACTTTTAATTTGAGGGACATTTAATTTAAACAAAACCGTTGAAACAAATTATAAAAGTTGAAGAACAATACACAAAGATATCCAAACATAGCACCGCTTAGTATAAGGCCATAGATAGAAATAACATTTTCCACGGAAATTGAATAATGTATTTATAATACATAGAGATAAAACGAATAAGTAGTATTCTTTATGTAAGAAATAAATCATAAATCGGTAAAATATTACTCCCTCCGTCCCGTGATTACTTGCACACTTTTTTTATTGGAACGTCCCAAAATTACTTGCACACTCTTAATATGGAAATACCCCACAAAATTAATAACCTCACAACATCATTTTATTTTCAAATTTGCCACTCCTTTTTTCCACACATTTCACTTTACACATCATCAAATCCACTTTACACATCATCAAATTACCTAAAATACCCCTCATTTATCTTACATCATCAACCACTAAATCCACTTTTCTTAAATAACGTGTCGATCAAACTATGCAAGTAATTCCGGGATAGAGGGAGTATATTATTGTTGGGTACAAGAGATACCCGAAAAATTCAGAGTACAAGATAATTCATAAGAGAAAACATAAAAGCACTTACACTAACACATTTTAAGTTATGCACTTAATTGGATCTAACACCCATGACCTGAAGGGTAGGTTGTTCCGGTTGGGAATGCTGACGGAGAGTTAAGCCATGACAGACATTTCATCCATACTTGGTATGCTTGGGGACATTCCAAAAAGATATGCTTTTCGGTTTCCTCACTGTTGCCGCAGAGTACGCACCTTAGATCGTCATTCTGGTTAAGGATGTTTCTTCTTCTGAGGTTGGACCGAGTCGGTAGTCTTCCCCATAACAGTCTCCATGCATGAGCCTTGACTTTCGATGGTGCAAAATTCTTCCATATAAGCTTGAACCCTTGCAGCAGCTTGTCTTCTGGTTGAGTGTCTTGGTTTTTGTTGAATAAGGTTGAGTACGTCTCTTTTGTGGAGAACTCCCCTGTCTTCGATGCTTTCCATTTCTGTGAGTCTTGAATTTCTGCTTTTAGTTTGAACTTGTCCATCACATATAAGAGATCGTTAAGAGATATTTGTTCCCTATCAAAGAGTGTCCTTCTCCATCTCCAAGTCCACCTCCAAGTATTCCCTTCCCAAACTCCCATTTCCCCTACAGTTTTCCCTTTGTCTATACCAATTAAGTATAATCTCCTAAATCTATCCTTAAAAGTGTCTTCCCCGTCCAGTTTTCCTCCGAGACATAAATATATTATTTAATAGAAGACGTCATGTTTAATTGTTTATTAGAAAAAGATGAGTGTATTATCTTTCATTTTCATGGGTCTATTGATCAGTACCTGCCAATTAATATATTCTTCAAGGCAAAATCTTTTTATAATTGTATGAACATCTAATTAAAGCAAAAATTACCAAAGATTTTTAGAATTAATAAATGAATAGTACGTTCGTTCGATATGAAAATTGAAAGGTTTGAAATTTACATTATTGGGGACCAATTTTATAACAACAAAACTTAATCCATTAAACCAATTCTAAACCTACACATATTGGGAGGCTCATTCACGAATAGTTTAATATGAATATAATTATTTTATGAGAATGATTTAAATTCAGAACGTAGTCGAAACAAACTTTACATCATCAAACTTTATTTATAAATGACAAACTCCCTTTTGCCTTTTGTCAATCCCCAAAAAGAGTTGGGTCCTACTAGTTGAATGTATCGTTTAAATTCATTAGTTTTCATTTCTTTTAACACAAATTTTAATAAATATTATTTTTTCCTTCCATTAAAAGTGTTTTTTTTTATTCACAAAAAATATATTTATTCTATTTAAATAGTTCACTTTTGAATATTTTTTTTACTTTACTAATAAGATTGAATACAAAAAGAAGTATTAATTAATTTATGTATAAAGTAGATAATTTAGAGATAATTAATTTATGTATAAAATAATTATTTATTAATAAAGTGAATGATAATTTAAATAAATATATCAATCGAGGGACAGATAAAATAATACTTCATCCTTTCATTGAAAACTATTAATGAATTTTGGACACACCATTAAAAAAAATTATAGAATAAGTAGATGTATAATGAGTTAATGTGATCGATTTTATGATGAATATTGTAAGTTAATGTGATTGAGGGAAAAATATAGTAAAATGTGTTGGTCCCAAAAGTTGAGTATAAAGATTAACTGTTGAGTACTGATCTGATTCTAAGAACAGTATCATACAGAACACATTTCCGCACTTAAACTCTGATATTTTGATAGAATTTGAAAAGTCTATTCACCCCTCCCCTCTAGACTTTTTCTTAGCTTACTCAATCTCAACTCAACTTTTGGGACCAACAAGTGGTATCAGAGCAGTAGTTCTTTGAACTGCTGTTTCTAGATAACCTTGCAGACTTTGGGGAAAGTCTAATTGTTTTTCATTACTGATAATTGTTTCTTGATCTTACTTGTCTATCTGAACCTATTTGCCATACTACTGATCTTAACTGTCTGTTCTATCATGGAAGAAACTAACATCAATAAACTTCCTAAGTTTAAAGTTGCAGATTACGATTACTGGAAACTGAGGATGGAAGCCATCTTTAGTTCAACCCATGATCTAATGATGTCTGTGATCAAAGAAGGGTCAATCACTACCATGATTCCCAACACTGCAACTCTGGAGCCTTCCAAAGCCATTGGTGTTCTCGTGCCAAAACCCAGGTTAGATTTAACTACTGAGGAAATGAGGCAGAACAACTTAGACAGCTTGGCTAAGAATTACATTTTGCATACCCTTCCCAATGAGTATCTTGGGAAAGTTGTTAAATGTAAATCAGCCAAAGAGATGTGGGACAAGTTAGCTATCATTTGTGAGGGAACTTCTCTTATAAAAGAAAGCAAAATATCCATTGTTGTCCAGCGGTTCGAATCATTCAAAATCAAGACTGGTGAAACAATAGACCAGCTCGATACTCGTTTTACAAAGATTATGAATGACTTGGATGTTTTAGGTAAGACTTACACCAATAGGGAGATCAATTTACGTATCCTTAAGGCCTTAGATGAAAGGTGGAAAATGGTCACATTGATCATTAAAAACACACAGGATATAGATAACTGGTCTGCTGAAACTACTTTCCAAACCCTTCAGGCACATGAGTTTGAATTGGATGAAGAAGATCCAATAGTTAACAGTGATAGGGTTAAGGAAATCTCTAAGAGTATTGCACTTAAGGCATCTACCTCTAACAAATCTAGATCATCTATGTCTAAGTCCTCAAGCATAAAAGATGAATTAGAGAGTACTGATCTTGATCTTAAGGATCAGTTGAACCTAATGATTAAGAGGTTTGATAAACTTAACAAGCGTTATGGTAGATACAAAAGATTCTATAAGGACACTCAGGGCTCTAATAACAGGGACTTTTCTAGAACCAGAAGGGATCACAAATCTTCTGAAAGGAGAGATGAGACCTCTAATGAGAAAAGAAGAGATAGGAACTCTGCTGATAGGAAGGATAAGAACCCTACTGATAGAAAGGACAGGAACCGATATCATTCTCCTTCTAAACGTTCTACTAATGAACCTCTGTGCTATAACTGTGAAAAGCCAGGTCATTACATCCATGAATGTCCTGATCTGAGTGCTGAAGACAGAAGAGAAAGGAAAGGAAGGAGAGATCGCAAATATGCTAAGGGTAAGAGGGCAATGGTGGCCAACAATGAATCTGAAACGGATTCAGATGAGTTGCCATCGTCTTCTTCTGATTACCCTTCTAGCAGTGAGAAAGAAGTCTTCATTGCAGATGATGGACTAGTCATGATGGCAAAAATAGACCAAGAGGTATCATCTGTCACATCTTTTCAGTCTTGTGATGAATCTGATTCTGATTCTGATTTATGTGACACTGCTGATAGTAGTGTAGGGAGTAGTCTTCATCATTCCAATGGAGTGAATGAAGAAGACCTCCTACCAGCTAATAAAGCATTCATGGAAATCAGTGATGAGAACATATCTTTAAGACAAGAAATCATGAGTCTTAGAGAAGCTCAAATGCAAGTGGATCCTAATATAACTGTTCTAAATGCACGGCTATCAGAAGAGTTGTCACAACTCAAAGATAAGTATGCATCTATGGACAAGTTATATCAGGGTATGCTTCATACACAAGCTAAAGAGACAAATGAGTTCAATGACTTAAAGATTAAATGTGAAAAACTTGAAGAGCGCAATAGATTCTTAGAATCTGAAGTACTGAGCCTAGATCTAAAGCTATCTGATATGATTAACTCTTCTAAGATTAATCAAACATTATCAGACAGATACAGAGTTCCTTATGATAAAAGTGGAATATGTACTGATCTGTCTAGTTCCTCTACTTCAGGCATTAAGAACACTACTGGAGCTAGTTCAAGTTCTTTGCAATTAGATAAAGGAAAAGAACCTATGACCTATGATAATGAACCAAAATCCAAAGTACAGTCTAAATACATTCCTCCCACTACCAAGAATGGTAAACAGAAGAATGCACCTAGACCAGTACAGTCTAGACCATACCAGAAGAGTACTACTCCTCTGACCAGAGCAGAAATGTCCTGGAATCAGAAGAGGCAGACTCAGAACAGTAGGTCAAGACAAACACAGGCAAGTTGGAAACAGCCTAGACCTCCTTTTATAAGGCATTCTCAGCTGTACTCAACTAAACCTAGGAAATTTGTGCCTCATTATCATAACAAACCTGTTCTTTATCCTCCACCTTTATCTTATGATATCATTGGAGAGGAAAGACCAAAACGCATCTATAAGCCGTATGGTCCACAGGCTTTTAGGCCATATGCAAACTATTACAGACATACTGATCTTCCTGAAAAAAGGATAGAACCAAGGAAAGGCTATCTCAGAAAAATAGATCCTAAGTCTGTTGATAATTTGGATAAGGTCAACAAAGTACTGTTCTGTGATAAGCATGGTAGAAAACTTAAGAGGTCTCAATTATTCAAATCTTCAATGTTTATTTGGATACCTCTTACTACTAACCCCCAAGGACCCCAGTAAAGAAAGGGTACCTAAATTATTAAAGATCACTACTTGCAGGGTCGACTGTATCTTTACAAGAAAGGTGGTTCAGTTGGAGAAACTTGGTAGATAGACAGTGGGTGTTCTCACCACATGACTGGTACCAAGACTCTTCTTTCTGACTATCATGAGAAGGAAGGACCAAAGGTGATCTTTGGAGATAGTTCCATGGCAATCACAAAAGGATTTGGATACATCAAGAATGGAGATGTAGAGATTCAAGATGTATCATATGTTGAAGGTCTGAAATATAATTTGTTATTTGTCTCTCAATTTTGTGACAAGGGCTATAAAGTCTACTTCAAAAGCACCAAATGTGAAATCTGGGATAAAAGAACACATACAATTCTACTAGTTGGAGTTAGACAGGGCAGTGTCTACATTGTAAATTGGAATGGTTGTCCTAGGGATGCTTGCCTTCTTTCTAAGAGTCCTAAAGAAATCAGCTGGCTATGGCACAAACGCTTATGCCATCTGAACTTTAAGATTATTAACAAGATTGCAAGAAACTACCTTGTTGAAGGTATCCCTAATGAAATCTATTTCAAATCACAAGTGTGTGATGCTTGCCAAAAAGGTAAACAGGTAAAGGTTTCCTTTAAGTCAATTCCCACTCTTTCTACTTGTAGAGTCTTAGAACTCTTGCACATGGATCTACATGGTCCAATAAAACCCCCTACACTGAATGGTAGAAGGTACACTTTGGTTGTGGTAGATGATTATTCAAAATTCACTTGGACAATCTTCTTACACAAAAAGAGTGATACACAAACCCAACTACCAGATCTGTTAAAGAGGTTGCAAGTAGAAAAAGGTCAGCCCATTGTCAAGATCAGGAGTGACAAGGGGACTGAATTTATAAACTGCTACATTAAAGAATTTTGTTCTAAGTCTGGAATTCAGCATTTGACAAGTGCAGCTAGGACACCCCAACAAAATGGTGTAGCTGAGAGAAGAAACAGAACACTAAAGGAAGCATGCAGATCAATGCTTGCAGAATACAACACACCACAGAAGTTCTGGGCTGAGGCAATCAACACTGCCTGTCACACTCAGAACAGATGTGCATTCAACAAAGTACATGGTAAAACTCCTTATGAGGTATGGAAAGGTAGAAAACCAAGAGTTTCATATTTTCATATTTTTGGATGTAAGTGCTTTATTCATAACAATGGAAAGAGCCAATTAAATGCTTTTGATGCTAAAGCTGATCAGGGAATATTCTTAGGATATTCTTCTACTAGCAAGGCATTTAGAGTGTTTAATTACTCTACTCTATGTGTAGAAGAAACACCCCATGTTGTCTTTGATGAAGTTGTACAGGACTCTGCTGATCATCAGATCAGTAAGAAAATTGATGATCTGACCATTCAAACTGATAAAGACAATGAAGAGACTGAAATTTATGAATTTGTACAAGCTTACAATCCATTTCTGAATGTTCTAAACAAAGATGATGAGGTAGAAAAGGTAAAAGACAAAGGTAAGTCTTCTAGACCAATTGACATGCCTGAATTGGTTGACTGTTCTCCTGTGAATAAACTTGCTGAAAATGATGATATTGATATTGATGATTTTGTTATGCATGATGAGGATGATGATAGTATTCCTGTTAAGACTAGAAAAACATGGAAATCTTCTCATTCTACTGATCTGATTATTGGTGAATCCAATAAAGGTGTTAAGACCAGAAGACAACTGTTTGATTCTAAGCCTGAACCTAGTAATTCTCTATTTTGTTGGTTTTGCTTCTTATCTTCTATTGAGCCTGCTAATGTGAAAGAAGTTTTATCTGACAATAACTGGATTATTGCTATGCAAGAAGAATTAAACCAGTTTACTCGAAATGATGTATGGGAACTTGTAGAGAGACCTACTGATCACAATGTGGTAGGTACAAAGTGGATTTTCAAAAATAAGAAAGATGAAAATGATCTTGTTGTGAGAAACAAAGCCAGATTAGTGGCTCAGGGCTACTCTCAAGCAGAGGGTATTGACTATGATGAAACATTTGCCCTTGTAGCTAGACTAGAAGCTATAAGATTGTTTCTTGCTTATGCTGCTTATATGAAATTCACTGTGTATCAAATGGATGTGAAAAGTGCATTTTTGAATGGTATACTTGTTGAAGAAGTCTATGTAGAACAACCTCCAGGATTTGAGGTAAATGGTAATCAAGTATACAGATTAAAGAAAGCACTATATGGTCTGAAGCAAGCCCCAAGAGCCTGGTATGACACTCTTTCACTATTCTTAGTTGAAAATGGATTTACT